>JASAOL010000609.1:0-507816 GCA_030849045.1 Wallacemonas rigidus
GCACATGCAGTCCCAGCCGCTCATCTCCAGGCAGACGGTCCTCTACGCGAGCGGACGCGTCAAGGGCCTCATTGCGACCGCCAAGGGCAACCTGTCAGGAGACATGAGCATCCTGTTGTAGCCACACAGACACTCGGCTCAGAGGAGCAGGACCCCGAGTGGAGTGAGCAGGGCTCGTCAGAGAAAAATCAACGAGCGTCGGGCAGGACACGCCGATGCGGACCGTGCCTCTCAGTGCCATCGACGACACTCGCACGGTCGTCTGAGGACTTCCAGTTGCCACTGCACGTCGTCCAGATTGGCACTATAGCGCTGGACAGACTCCTCCCCATGATGTCGGACGACACGAGGCGACTATGGGACTTTCTGCTCTCTCTCCTTCGGCACGACCCGTCCGCAGAAGCATCCGTACAGAAGGATGAATACGAGCTGGCAGCAGACCACCAAAGTGAGGTGGACGAGGAGGCGTGTCAGGGCTACTCAGAAACCGCCCTGCAGCGCGCTCTAGAACCAGCAAGATACGGTGGTGCACACTCTTCTAGCCGACCACCAGAGCCGGAGCCGCTGCTGACAGCCGACGATGTGCAGCGCCTCGTCGCGTGCGGCATCGTCACGCCGATCAACGAGCGGTGATCCCGTTCACGGTGGTGGGGGGCGGCGTCGCTGCAGCGGCTGGCGAGGAGGGGGTGGCGGGTGGGCACGCGGCGCTCGCCTGGCCCCTACCCCAGACCCCACGCGCACCCCTCCGCCTACCCGCAACCGCAGTCCCAGCAGCGCCAAAACCGAAGCCCAAAAGCGGAAACGCCGCCCCGCCCTGACCCAAAACCCCAACCCCGCGGAGAATAGGAAAAAACGGCGGCGCCCTGAAACCAGGCGAGGCAGCACACGACAGCGCGCGCCGGCCGCCCGCGTCGAGTCGCTACGAGACCCCGGCGCCCGACGGTGGCCAAGATGCGCACGACACAGGCAACACAAGAAAGACAAGTGGTTCGGCAACATAAAAGCGCAACAAGACGACAGCGAAGCCCTTTCTCACACACACACACACATTTTGTCTAAAGCCAGCAGCGAAGTTCTTTGCGAGCAATCAGTCTATTGCGGTTGTCTATTCCGAACGTGAGAGAACCAACCAGCTGCAGTGTACACCCGAACTCACAGAGACAGTGACACGACAAACACATGACGAGGCTCGCACCAGGGATACGGTACAACGCACAGGAGACTCAAATGAAGCAAAGGCAACAATGAAACGAGAAACGCACCGAATGCCCGTCGCCCAGTCAGTCTGGTATTGTGAGTGACGGAAAGCACAGGCAAAAGCGTGAGGCGACAACAACCTTTCCGGACAGTGTAAGCGAGAGAAGAGATAATCTGTGAAGCGTACAAGCACATTCGCAAGAATGCCGGAAGCAAAGAGCGCGGTTGGCGCAGCTGTGAGGATAGCGGGACCACGTCCGATCCACCGCTCTCTTGACTCTAGAGACACACGTGAACCCATGTTGAGATGTTCGGAATGGACGGATACGACAACGCATTGACGGCGAAGACGGCTGCATGAGATGCGCAGGGAACCGTGCTGAAGACGGTGAGGACAAATACCTGCGACCGCAAGCAGCGAAGCAACAAGGATGAGTGCAGCGCCAGCCATACCATGCCGGATGGCCTCTGTGGTAGTGCGGCACGGACAGTCCGGTGCGCTGAGGGTCTGCGAGGATTTGCTCGTGGTTGCGTCCACTAGCTCCACTCTTGCGAGGCGTAGCGTCTTGGCAGGTGTGGCGTCGTTTAAGCCATCGGTCATGTAACCTAGTTGCCAAGAGCTGCCCGGGTCGTGCATTGTGTAGTCGTCGGAGACTTCGGTGTGACCAGTAGTACGCGGTGACGTCGCTCCACATCATGTACCCGCCGACGACGTCAAGAACGAATCCCGCCAGAAAGACGCCTTTGCAAGGCGTGCTCAGGATAGCTGGTGCTAATTCTGGAAATGTGCTGTTCTCATCGCTTCGGTGGGAAATCAGGTATTCACGCGACGCCTTTGGAGAGTGATGCGGCCGTACGTGGTGGCCGCCGGGCGATTCGAAAACAATGTCGGTTGCGTGCACCACACAACTGGGCAGGCAGGCGCTGTTTCCACTAGTCCTCTGCGGCGCCGCCGTGTTGAGAGCTACAGGTAAAAGGAAAGAGCACAATAGCCTCTCGCTTCCTGTTCTCAGACACGTATACGAAAGCGTGCGCAACGTTGCACTCTGAAATAGCTCACATCTGAATGGATTATCTTGAGTTGTGATAACTACGTACACAACGCAGTAAATATAGAAGAGAGTGCGGCCGTGGCGGTGGTGGTGGTGGTGACAGGAGGGGGTTGATAAGGACATAGGCATGCAGTGGCAACAGTACGTGGTGCTTCGCAGTGGGCGCACAACAGTCTCTCTTGGTAACCGACCGCATACGAAAGCCTGACGAGAAATGAGTGCGCTTTGGGACACCGGTACAGTAAACTGGAAGCGCAAAGTCGCGAGTGGTGCGAGTGTGGCAAGTGCCATTTGTACGGTACAGACGTGGATGTTTCCCAGGTGTCAGCATCAGCTGCTGTGTGGGGGTATTGGAATGTAATCGTTCAACGGGAACCCAAAAACAATAGAGAAAAAAAAGAGGACAAAAAGAGACAAAGTCAACGTGATTAAGAACACAGATACTAGAGAAGGGGTGTGTGTATATATATTCCGCTCTGTTGTCGTCGAACATGTTATTCGCACTGGGTGACCAAAGCTCAACATGTGCGCGGTTGTGAACGGCTAGTAGATAAATACACACAGATGAAATCCTACGCAAACAAACAACAACAACAAAAAAGGCAGTGGGCAGAGAGCTAGTCAATCCTCGTCGTCACGGTGTTCGCTAGCTGTTTTCTTGTCTCTCTCTTTCTCATTCATGTACGCACCAAGCTTTGCTTGCGCTGCAGTCGATTCGCGTGTCTGCTGAAGAATTAGCCGTCTAGGATGAGGTTTTCCCGAGCTTGGCCATCAGCGTCGATTGCTTTACACTGGCGCGCGGCGTACAGAATGCGCTCCTTCATGATGTCTGCACTCGTGTAAAGAGGAAGACGTAGTGTGAAGAAGCACGTGCTGCTTGTGGGCAGGGAGTTTTTCACACCGCCGTGTTGAACCTTGATGCGGGTTTTGAGGGGCAGACGCGACTGGCCCGTGGTGAACCGCAACAACGACGTTCGGTCCTCATCGGTCATCGACTCGAGCACCGCATAGAACATCTCTGCCTCACTGGCGGGAAGCTGCATCTCGCACTCATTCTTGAAGGCATCGAATGAGAGCTTCTTTGTACCGCAGATCAGCACCTCCACCCTTTGCCACCGAAACGCTTGAAGTGTGTACAAGGGCAGCACCTGGCTGAAACCATATTGAATGCACTCAATGGACTCCGCAAATCGATCGAGTTCACTCCTCGCCATCCGCTCGGAGAGAAGTTGCGCGCCTTCGAGTGTCTCGGGTGGCAACGCCTCGTCGAGGAAAAGATGAGCGTTCTCCTGTGTGATACTGAGCCACTCGGAAGAGATACCGGGAAAGCGCTCTTCCAGCTCTTCCGCGGAGCGCTGCATCAGCTCAATGGGTGAGAGAAGAGACATGATGTCGGCATCCAAGTTGAGCAGATCCTTCACGGTGGTGTCCTCATGAAGAAGCAGCTTCCAGAACAGCGGAGGGAACTCCACTGGGAATACGTCTGCAGTAAGAAAAAAAGCAGCCAACAACTTGCCGAAGAACTCAAGCATGAGAGGAATCTGGCCGTTGCTCAGTAGGTCAACGTTCGGCATAATTGCGGAGGCTCCGCCTTTGCCACACTGCATGAACAACGGGTTCATCTGAAAGGCACCACTGGGATGAGCAGTCATGACCTCGGTTGCCAGCTGTGTCAGCACATCGCGGTAAGGGCCACCCGCATCGCTGGAGCCGAATCCCGCAAGCTTAACAGCGAAAATTGGCGACGCGTAGAAGGTGTCGATCGGCGTGCGGTGCAACTGCACGTAGAGTTGGCCAAAGATGGAACGCATCAGAGTCTGGAACGGGCCTAGCGAGGCGGACGGTTGCGCTTGCATGGAGTGAATCGTCACGTGAACCTTACGGCCACTGCGGTGGTGGAAAGGCTGCATAACGCCGTTCTGGATGGTCTCCTCCGTCTGTCGCGAGCACAAGTTCTTGAGCACGCCGAACATGTCAAAGAGCTCCGACTGACGCCTCAGGTTGATGAGTGGAGAAAACGCACGCATGACGGCGTCAAACAGCTGGAGGCGGAACAAGTACGGCATAAGGGGAGTGAGTGGCACCTCCTTTGCGTACGCGCCGACCTCGAGAAAATTCGACAAGAGAGGATAGCCAGCCACCTCGTGCGAAAGAACGCATGGGCCGGTGACGGCGCCGTCACTATCCCTGATGTGACCATCGGCCGGTGAAGAAGAGTAGGTCGAGAGCAGTTCGGAGATGACAGGCGCCTCCACAGCGTTCTGGCAGAACAAGTTCAGCTCAGAGTAAAAGTCAAAGGATTGTGGTGGGACCAGCTCCTCAGGCGACGCATCGCTGACAAAATCGGTGCACATCTGCGGAATATCCAGGCACAGCTTCTCAACACCAAGATACCGGCAATCGAGTTCGGCATCCGCGCTGTTCTGGGCGTAAAAGAATGGCAACGCTATTTCGTCACCTGTGAGGTCGAAGTTCGATGAGACTTCCGGATGGCCGCCACGCAATAGCGATACCTTGATCATTCGTTCTTGATAGGAGCACTTCACGACTACTACGTCACCAGCCTTGGCTGTTTTTTTCAGCGCCTTTGTTTCCCGTCGACGCGACAGGCACACGTACACGTTGCCCAAAAGCGCATCGATGCAGTACCCGCATGATGGTAAGGGTTGGTCATCCTGCTCGCAGAGAACGCGAGGATTTATGCCGGATTCTTCCAAGTCCCACCCAATCGCCACCATACCCTGTCGCGGGCCGTTGAGCTTGACCATCATGACCTTCTCACCGCGTGGCTTGCGGTTGTGCTCGGTGAAGGTCGCGTAGCACGGACTCAGTGACCCTTTAGCGGGCTTAGGCACCAGCTTCCAGGCGATACGATGCGGCTCTTTCAAGTCGCGCACAAAGGCAGCGGGTAGTGGCAGCGGTGGATCGCGGGTGATAGCGCTCGTGAGGGCCCGCGCGCAGATGACCACCTCGTACGGAATGCACGTGTCATGCCCAGGGGGCCGCAGCGTTGGCCTCTCTTTTTGGTAACGGATGGTCAGGTCAGCAATGAGCGTGACGCCAATCTGCACCACTGCGGACGTCTGCTTGTCGTGCTTGCAAAGCCCCGCCATCATGGACACGAGAGGGCCCAGGTGCGCACACAGCATCTCGTGGGACGGTAGAGGGTAGGCCTCGTTGGAGAGCAGCTTTTGCGCGCAGCGAAGCGCTGTGTGGCGGACGCGGCGAGCGTACACGACTGAGGTGCGCAGCAGCAGCGCCACAAGGGACTCCACAAAGGCACCATTGAACACTGTCTTCACGTGGTCCACCTCCAACGCATGGCCAACCACGTTGATCGCCGTTTCCACGCCCGCCACGCTTTGCAATACCGTTGGGAGGCTCAAAAAGCGGCACGCCTGACTAAGCAGCTCAAAAGAGCTGTGTTTGTGTTCGCTTTCGAGGATGCTGGCGATGCGCGCGCTCGAGCGCAGTGACGTGTACGACAGAGAGTAAAGCAGGGACATCTGGTCGGTCTGCCGAGCCGCTTCCTGCGCGAGGAGTGACTTCTCGAGAAGCATGCGCGCGTAGCTAACAATCAGTACCTCCATTTGCTTTGCCGCTGGTGCACCGCGCTTGTCACGGATCAGCGAGTTCGTGGGGCGATGTGATGTGTGACGGGTAAGCGTGCCCACGGTTGGGGTGATGTTGAAGGAGAGATGCGGGTCTACGCCCATATGGGCAGCGGCGGCAGCGATCGTGGAGGCCTCAATGGTACTTTGTGGGGCCGTGGTGGTGCACTGCCAGTTCAAAATCTCCACCGATGCGCCAGGGGCGTGGAGCTCAAACGCGAGGTGCCCTTTCGTTGGACAGGACTTTCCGCACAAGGCGTCCGAGACAGCTCCACTACTGGCGAAAACGAGCAAGCGCCGAGCCTGCGTGTCGAGGCGTATCATGACCACCTGCTCAATCACATCGGATGAGAAGCCAAGTGGATTGTCAAGAATCGGCTCAACATGAAAGGGCAGGGCCAGCGCTTGATTCGGTGCGTTGGGGTTTTCAAGCATCAGCTCCACAGGCGTGTGCGTGGGCGAAACAAGTCGAAGCGTGACGGTGTGGATCTCACCTTCCATCACGGCAGGACTGAGAATCGTGCAGCGACCACTCGTCGACGCAGTCACTTGACAGACGCTGCGAGCGCGGATCTCCACAGACGGGGCGTGTGGGCAGAGGAACTGGAAGTCACGAATACTACGGCTCTCGTTGCGTACGGCCGCGTGCACGCACAGAAATTGGGCATCCTGGGGAACTGGGAGCGCGACGCCCTCACGTAGTGGACACAGGGCAGACGATGGGGCGGCGAGCACTGTCAACTGCATATGTTCATCGGGTGGGCCTTGTAGTGTGCGGCGGTACGAGACTGTGTGCACAGGCGAATCGGGCAGAGGGGGTGCGCCGGCGCCCAGAACACGGGAAGGGTAGCTGTTGTCAGAGCTCGACGGTGCCTGTGGTGGGGATGTTGGCCCACAGCGCAATTGTAGAGCCAACGAGCCCACACCGCATTCTACCACTGTCGGATCCCGCCGCAGCTCTTCCGGTGCGCTGGTGTGCGCCGTCGACGGAGTGCGTGGGAGCCGCACAATGGCTGTATTCTGGCCAATGGTCATCACGTCCTCACTTCCCGGGACAGAGACGTATGCAAACACTTGGCAATAACTACGCGTGCGGCGTTCGGCTCCAGTGTAGGTGGCGTTGCCGCTGCTGCCACCGCTGGGAATCACCGCCTCGCAATTGTCGTGGGTGCGAGTCGCAAAAGCTGCAGAAGATGGATTCGGTCGCTCCGCGTGCCCCTGGAGCCGTTGTTGCTGTTGCGGTGGGCGCCGGGAAGACACCATCCTCACAGCAACACGTACGGCACCGACGGTCGCACCGTCTTGATCGCCCGCTGCAGCCGTCGCCATCGTTGTCGCGAGTGAGAACAGCCCCTTGCGTGTCGAAATCCGGAAGCTCGCAAGATCAGTGTCCACGTGCAGCAAGAGGCGCTTTTTGCCCGCCATGAGCTCAGGCCGCGATTGTTGAGGCTGTGAAGGGGATGGAATAGCTGCTGCCTTACCTGTGCCGCCGCAGTGCCACAAGGAGTCTATGTCGGCGTCGTGAACCAGGTAAGCCTCAATCACGGCAGTGGGATCGCTCTGCCAAAGGGAGACAACGCAGCGACGAGGCAGAACCTCACTGACGTACCAAGGGCAGGTGTCAGCGGCACCATCCTCTTCGACTAACTTTGGGTGTGATACGAACGCACAGTGAGTATGTGTGCCGCCGCTCACCCCATCGGTGTCTTGGGCAGCCGCTTCCAGCACCGCACTAGTGGATGGACGGAGCATCAACGCACGCGCTGTTAGGCACGGTGTCGTGGAGACAGTGGCGGCAGAAGTGGTGATTGCGGGGGCTGTGACATCTGCGGGGCTCGCGGTCGTGCCGGCCCGTGACGGGCGGCCGCCCACCGACACTAGCTGACGCATTTGGCGCTGTCGGTACGCTTCCACGGCAGATGGCCAAAGAAGTTTTTCGAACGCGGCTAGTGAGGCTTCGGGTGAGGACCTGTCGCGTGCGCGCCCATCACCACTCTTTATCCAAGCGACGTGTCCGCTCTTCGCGACGACTAGCTGCTGTGACTCAGCAGAGTCGCGGGCCACCACAAGGCCGTCATCGCCGTCCTCTGAGCGACTGGACAGAGAAACCAGACAGGCGCGGTCCGCCTCGACCGGCTTCGCAGACGTCTTTTCCATGCGTCCTTCGTGTTCATTGTAAATGAGCATGCTGCGAGGTCCACTGGATCGTGTCATCAGGCGATAAGAAATGCTGCCCTTCAGCAACCGTTTTTGGTTTTGAATGGCTGCGAACGGCTGGCTGCTCTCGCTCTTTTTGCCGACAGTGATGCCAATGTCGTTGTTTTCCTCCTCAACCATACCCATTTTGGCTTGCACGCCTTCACTTTCCGAGTAGAAGAGCACACCGCTTCCGTTCGTCGTGTGAAGAAAGAGACCAATACGGCCGCCAGCAGGCACCACAATCGGATCAAACCCAGCGACAGATGTCTCGACGCTGTCTGCCAAGGTGACCTCAGCACTGTACACCTTTTTCCACGCATCTGCGTGTGTCTCGAAGCCTTGAAATCCGCCATCACGCATGTACAAGCTGACCACGGTAGACGAATTTGTATCAGGCACAAACGCTAGACTCGTTATGCAAATCGACGCGTGCTTCGCCACCACATCGAACATAATGCCGTTGTACGAGCCAGAGCCACCACGCATGCGTCTACCTGTGCGCAGAGTCAGCACAGGGCCTTCACCATCATCGTCGTTCTGATCCTGCAGCGCGTTGCTTTGAAGGAGCGCGTCGGAGATGTTAGCCTTGTTGGCTTCCAGCAGCTGAGCACACTGCATCATCGTAGCATCGGTGCTCAGAAGTTCCCTCAGATCAAATAAGATACGCGAGCAGCTCCAGAGGTCATCTGCCATTGTGCGGAGACCCGATTCGCGCAGGCGTGACGACGCATAGGGATGGTCGTGAGAAAGGTAACGGCCATTCCACAGCACGCAGCCCTCGACTTCACCGCCGTCAATACGCACGTAAACGTTGGCTGGCTGTATGTGGCCGTGAACACGGCCGTGGAGGTGCCAGTGCTCCACGGCACACAGCAGTTGAGACGCGATGACGCGCGCACTGCGGAGGCTTAGGGGCCGCTTCAGCACGTCCTCCAGTGTCATGTCGAACCAGCCATCAAAGACGACGCCCACTACCGCACGTGGGTGACTGACGGAAGGGAGCACGAACCGATGATGTGCCGTGGACCCGTGCGGGAGCAGGCCCTCTGTCCAGCCGAGCACAGTGGGAGACTGTACATCGTCGAGACGCACCAAGTGCAGCGTCTGCTCTACAAGGCCCTTCGGCGTGTCCAAGCACAGGACTCGCAGCATATCTGTGTCGGCCACACGGCCCACCACCTCGTATTCGGGGGGTAGTTCAAAGACAACAGGCGGGGTCCCGGGGAAGGAAGCCGTAGTGGAGCAATCGGCAGCGACGGAGAGCCGCCGAATCGCGGTCGCAACGCATGGGTGCTGGAACAGATCAAAGCATGTTTCCTCGTCGCACTGCAACGCACTGCGAGACAGCACGCCAGCCTCCACCAGCGCCTTGAGTGTGACCGCCACACGAAGCTCGAACCGGCTGTGCGTGCCCTGGCGCTGCCACACACGGCGCAGTGTGCTGGCCTGCGCCAGGGGTAGGGCGTCCACAATAAGTCGTACCAGGGGGAACTGCTCCATGACGGCATACAGTGGATAGCGGCGCAACAGCGTCGGCGTGAGCGGCTGCGACAGGACTGTCTTCAGCAGTGAAGGTTGATACTGCAGACGGTAGATGCTGCTGTGCGAGAACTTGGACAGCGTTGCAGACGAGCTCGTGTGGTCGAGGCGCACAAACGGAGCAATGGCTGCATCGCTTGGGATACCCTGAAAGACGATGCGCGGTGACTCGCTTCCTCGAGCAAGAGATACGGTGCCAGCGCTACGATCGACAACAAACAGCAGCTTCGTGCCTACCGCGTACAACTCGTTTGTGCTACCGTCACGCTCCATCGGCGGTACAGGGCTCTGCCCAGGCAGCGAGTCTTCATCCTGTACGTCCTGAACGGCCCACGTGCAGACAGACTTCTTCATCTCTGAGAAGTGCGTCGTGAGTGTTGGGAAGTTGGATGCGGCCACGCCAGCGAAATGGCCAGAACCAAGCGGTGCACCAAGGGATCGGTCACGACGGTCAATCTGAAGAACAAACGCGGACACACCGACAGGTGGCAACGCTGTCCCGATAACGACTTGCCCGCCCACGTCACCACAGCAGAGAGCCGTCATTTTGTTCCTGGAGAGAGTCACCTGTGAGGAGTCGAAGCGCACCCATTGCGGTGCATACCCCTCACCACGGCTGTTCTCCGTGGCCTCAGCCTGTATCGCGGCCGGGGTCTCGCGGAGTCGCGCATGATGAGCGCGGCGCGGTGAAAGCAGTCGCGCACGCACCATGTGCTGGTCAATGCACACGAACCCAACGGCAATCGTGCCGTCCTTGTGAGACGGCACCAACTCATCGGGTGTGATGCGGCAGCGTATGGCATCATCCGCGTCACACACAAAAAACTCTCCTTCGTGCGAAAAACCGAGCGTCAGCACCTCACCACAGCGCACGCTGAACGGCTTGCGGGTGCGCGTGTGGAGGGTCGGGCAGCTGTCCCACATACGAGAGGCTTTGGTCGTCTCGACCACGTGCGCTTCCAAAAAGACGGTCTTCTCTTTCCCTTTAGAGTGAACAGTAAAGGCACAAAAGCGCTGACGGGAGGAGGGCCACTCATGGACATCAAACGCTCCGGAAAGAAAGGTCGGGATCGGCGAGTGGAGTTCAGTCTCAAACGATCCATCACTCCACCGCCAGGTACCGGCTGTCTCGGGTGCCACCACGGGAGTCACAGTGCGCGTCAGGTTCGGTGCACGAGCCAAGGTGCGTTCATCACCAGCACCGTCGTCGTAGTGCTGCCCATCGTCTGTCGCCGCGGAGGCCAAGGCCGATGCGGATACGTCTGTCTCTGAGTGAAGCGCGGCGAGTGTGGCCAACGTCACTCGAAAGCAAACAGACTCCGTGGTGGCATCGGCGGCGGTGGCGCACGTGGCGGTGCTCAACGACGTCAGGGCTCGGCGGGACGTGGCAGGGGCGTCAGCCGTGAGATACAAGGCCACAGATGTCGCGACCACCTCCATCTCTTTTTCCGGCGCTGCCAGCAACTCCACGGTTGCGGCCAGAGTACTCGATAGTGGTGAGTGTTGTTGTTCGAAAGAGGCCAAGTCCCCGACACACAGCACGTCGACACTGATGCCATCGACGCTGATGTGAAACTCGAGCGATATCCATGCGTTCGCAGCTGCCACGTACGAGAAGGGGGACACAAAAGACAGCGACGGTCCTTCAGAAAGTAGAGCCGATGTGGGAAAAGCGAAGCACACGGCACTGGGGGTGGATGCGTCAGTCCCCGTCATCGTCCTCCGTGCCGCGACATCGATGTCGCCAACGACTTCTGCGCGTGCTGAATCCGGTACCGGCACGGTGGTCTCACGTGTTGCGAACGTACATCGCGGCGGGAAGGAGCCCTGGGTGACAGTGACGTGAACAGGTGCGTCAGCCAGAGCGACAGCCTTCGTGTTATCGTCAATGTTGCTGCCGCGCGCGGGGGGCACGGAAGGCGCGGGTGATGAAGAGAACGGTACCTCTCCGCGGCATGAGCTAAGCATCTGCCGAGCCATCATCAGTGCCGCTGACATGTTCTCTGTGTCACATTTGGACGTGATACTGCTTGCCAACGCGCACACAACCCGCTCGTCCTCTTCCTGCATAGGCTTGTGCAGTGACCCACTCTGAGCACACGTGGCACTGGATGCGTACGGTTGCCCACACAGCCAGCACTTGAGAAGCGGCAGCAGACGTTTGGCGTGGACCTGGTATGTTTCTGTTTGCGCGTCGTTGCAAACCGTGACGGTGCCGTCCGCCTGGGAGGTGGACACCACGCGCACGAGCGTGCCTGCCCGCGTCGTGGTGACATCCGTAAGAAGTGCGATATCACCAATCGCCAAGGCATCGCCAACGAAGAGGCGACGGGCCAATGGGATGTTCACGACACCGGACTTGAGGTCACTCTCTGAGGTTTCTTTCAGTAGCATGGCAAGCGCCTCCTCTACGCCATCAATGTCAGTAATCGAAGCAAAGGGTGACGTCGCCAGAGCCTTGACCATGGGGAGCAGGCGTTTGTACGAAAACGTTGACTGACTCGAAGCACAGTCAACAAAGGAAGCCAATGCGACGAGCATGCGCGTCACGATGAAGGCTTTCATGTATGAGAACATCGCGCTCTGGTCTTTTTGCGAGGTGTAGGCAACGTAGGTGATGTAGATGAGCTTGCCTCGGAACGCACGTGGCTCTTTGGGTAGGTCAGCAAAGGGCATTGAAGATTCGCTCTTTCGCCCAACGAAAATACTCAGGATACCGTCGTTTTCGAATTCTTCACCAATGTCCCCTACGCGGCCATCGCTGCTGTTGTAAAAGCGAACACCACAGCTGGAGGACGTGTTGACAAAGATCGAGTACACTCGGTTGGCCTTCATGCGAAGGAACAGCGGACCTGGAGAGAACGGCTCCTTATCGACGAGGGCCATCTCCTGTGAGGCAACCTCGCGCCACTGTGACACAGACCGTTCGGCGCCATCCATGCTGCCCTCCTTCCAGAACACCCGCACCATGACTCGTTCTGCCGTTGTCTGCGAGACACACTGAATCTCCTCCAGCGTGATATCCTCCTTGCTGCGCAGATCGAACATGATGCCGTTGTACGAGGCCGAGTTGTGCTGGTTCAGAAACGACCCGGTTGTCATGGTGTGTTGTTCACCAAGCACTGCTGGCGTGTCGGCCTCAACCAAGATTTCTCCGAAGAAGCCTCGCGCTGCGATGAGGTGGTTCTGGCGCGTAAACGATGCGTCTGGTGTCGCTAAGAAGTTTGCCCACTGCACAGGTTCACCCAGTTCGTTCTCGGCGGTCACCGCAAAGGTGTGCACACCCTTAGTCAGCGCCACATTCGCATTGCAGATGTCCACATTCGTTGTTTCACCGTCTAAGAGAACACGTGCGCGCCACACGCATCGCCACTGATCGCGCTTGCTCGTCACACTGAAATCTGTTTGTGGCGTCACTATCGTCGGGGAGGACAGGGTCAGCTCGCGGCCTGGGTCGTCGTCGTCGCGGCGATGATGTTGTTGGACACTGTCGACTGTGCGTGTGTTGCCTGCACCACTTTTGGCGCAGGGTGATGGAGGCGCAGTTGCTGAGGGCACGTGTTCACAGTGGTCGGACGGTTGTGATCGACAGTACAGCGTCACGATACAATGGCGGAGACCTTGGGCCGCCCCTCCGTCCCTCGTGAAGGAGCGCAACACAATGGGAGTACACAGGTGGAGCAGCCGAATCGGCAACTTGAGCACCTCGATATGAAATGATGCCACCTGCTTAAGCGCCAGGTCGTGTGGGTGGCTCACCAGCTGGACGACATCGGCCGAGTCCTTCGGCACCTTTGGGGGCGGTGCCTTGGACGGCAGGTGCATCTCAATCAGTGGCGGCGCACAACCCTTGTTTTGCCGGTAGACAAGTGACCCGCAGAATCCGCGCGAGTTGACACTCAGTTCGCCGAAAGGCGTACTACTGCCACTCTTGCGACCCAGATACACCGTGACGGTACCGTCATCGTCCATCTCCGCCCCCACCTCACCGCTGCAGCCATCCTCCTCACAGTAGAAGCCAACGCCGCAGTTGTGCGATGTGTTGACATATAGGGCGAAAATGCCGGCGTCAATGCTCACAGCAGGGAAGGTCACGGTAAACGGCATCTCAGCATGGAGATCGACAAAGTCGGCAAAAAGTGGTGTCCATGCCTTGGGGTCGCGTTCGTAATTCCGGTGTGATCCACGTTTGAAGAACAAGTCAACGCGCTGACGGCCCGATGTGTGGCTGAGGACGGAAACGGAGATGAGATCGATCTTCTCAGCTGCCTTGCAGTCAAACACAATGCCATTATACGAGCCGCGGCTCGCGAGGCGAAATTTGTTCTTGCCTACCTCAAACGTGTGCGTGACAGAGTTGCTTGGCGGCAGAATGAGCGGATACGGGGGCTGGCGGGCAGGCATGCTGCCCTCGTTTTTCAGGACGAAGCACTCACTCAGCTTCACCCACACGGCAGCTCGCTCGTCGCTGCTGTCATCGATGCCCACCATGACACCTGTTGTGGACAGAAGTGTGCCGCGCTTCGGGTGCTGGATACCAGCGACACGGTACGCAACCTTGGTGCCCTCGACCAGCTCACTGAGTGGGAAACTGGTGGCAGCTTGTGCGCAGAAGCGCACGTCACGGCGACGCACCGTCATCCTCTGTTTCTCCCACGTGTCAGACGTGCACTCAACCACGCACACCTCCGGTCCGTGTGTACGAACGACTTGACCAAGACGTGTTCGGCCAAAGAGGGGCGGCACAAAGCGCGCCGTGCAGCCGCGCACAGACAAGTACAAGAAGAACCGGTGGCGTCGGCGAGCCTGCTGCTCAGAAAGGGTGGTAGAAGCAATCAGTAGGCCCTGGCAAAACACCTCAACGATGCGACCGCGCTGGAGAAGCGTCAGCGTATCGTCAATGCGGAACAACGAAGCATCGTTTTGTTGTTCGTTAAACCAAAGGGCGTGTTTTGTGAAGGTCCACGCAGCGGGAGAGCACACGTCAGAGCCGTGAACCGTGTCCATGAGCAGCGTGCGATCGTCAAGCCCGTCTTGTGGCACAGATGACAGCGGGGACGCGGACGATAACGGGAAAAGAACCTCTCTAGATTCCAGACGCGGAGCGTTGAAGTCCTCATCCACAAGACCGAATGCGACAGGGCAGCTGCTCGGCTCGACAGAGTCGCCATACGACATGAGGCCCTCCTCCACCTCGACCCTGCACGCATCTTGTGAGAAAATAGCCAGTCGCAGATTCGATTCATCGTCTGCCGCTGTTGAAGACGCTGAGGAACTACCGAAGTTGACGATGAAAGGAGCTGAATGCAGACCCTGGAGTGTTGAGCTCATAATCAACACGCGGTGAATCGTGTCGACCAGCAGGATGACGCAGCCGTCCAGAGAGATCTTCTCTGGTGTGTCGCACCAAGTGCCCCACAGGGTGCTGTTCGCAAGTTCCTTCTCAAGGTCAGGGCGGGTGAGTGACGAGATCGAGTCGGCCTGTGTCGTGAGACCAACGAAAATGTTAGCAGGCGACGTATGGGCGCCGTAGGCGCGGTCTGCAAAGTTGAGAGCCAACATGACCCGCGCGTTGGACGGCAACAAGGTGACACTGACCTGGAGTGAATCTCCGCGCACGGCAAAGGATGTACCAGTCTGCTCCTCGTCTCGCCACAGTGGTGTCAACGGCATAATACCGGCGAACGGGTTGCCGGAAATACCAGCAATGTGACCGAGGGTAATATCCACACGTGCATTACCAAAGGCGGGAAGCGGCTCAGTGACAGCAAAGCACTCATCCTGCACAGACACGCAGTCGAAGCCTTCAAGCTGAGCGTTGACGCTCCGTTCTGGGCACCAGGACAAGACCGTGTTCTCCTCAAACTCGACGTACATGCCGGGGGATAAGCTGGCGGGGGAGCGCGTGGAAGCCATATAGAGCGGGACCGCAGGTGCGGATGTGGGCACCTGTGCGACGCAGAACATGTCTTTGGCACACTGCCATGTTTTGAAGCAAAACTCACACAGTGCGACACTGTTTCGCTCGCTCATGTACCAAGGCGGGCGCAGTGGTGTGTGGCACGCACTGCACGACGATGCATCCATGTTCAAATCGGGAAAGTTGCTGACCGGATACGTGTTTCGCGCGGGAAACGTGCGACCGTCCGTGAACGAAAACACCACGACAGTGCCGGCACCGCACGCAATAACTGGTCGTAGGTCGGCTTCGACGGGAACGCGTTCGAACAGGACACCAAATTGCACTGTTTTGCCTGCGCGTGCGCGCGAGAAGGAGATGCTGCCTTCGATACGATCCACCTCCATAATGACCACGTCGCCGGAAGAAAACAGATTGACATCACTGAAAATCATGCCAGGCTCCACAGCGCAGTTGATGCTGTTGGTTTGTGCCGAGTCTACACTGCATAAGGCCCAAGTGTCTTCCCACCGCGCCACCTCTGACGTCACCGTCAGTGGAGTGGTGGTGGAAGTGGTTAGCCCAATGTACATCAGCTCACCGGCAGCGAGTGACCGACTAGTAATGCTGATCGCGATGATGAAAGACGGCTCAAACACTACATTCCCTCTGATGATAACGGCTTCGTCCGCGCTCGTTGCCGCGATGGATGGATTGTGGGTATAGACAGACTTGCTCGAGTACCGCCGCTCCACAACATATGGTGGTGTGGTGAGAATGGTGTTTGGCGTGCTCTGCGGGACCCTCTGAGTGAGCAGCAGAGCACGTTCCGTCGCCATATCGGTGGGAGAAACAGGTGCGGCAGATAGCGAGGTGGAGGTCGCACGCGACAGGAAATGAGGCGAGTCACAGTGGACCTCTTGAATCAGGCACATCAAATCCGTCGCGTACGACTCCTCGCTCTCACGAGCGTACTCCCTTTCAATCGCCTCTCGTGCAGCCTGTTCCTGCTTCACCAATGGTACGATGACCGAGGCCTCAAGGACCGTGCGATGCAGCTCTGTCGTCAGCAACGACGCACACGCCTCCGCCTCGGGGCTGCCAGACGCAAACAATGGGGTTTGCACGAAAGAAGGCTTCAAGGTTTCGGGTGCGACCGCCAGCAGCCGCTTCTCGTCGTCACTGGCCAAGTACACAACGACCTTACGTGTGACATCCGCGATACCGTGGACAACCACGAGGCCAAACGTGTCGTGCTGCGCGAAAAGGTAGCTTCGCTCCCCGCCGAGGACGGCCAATGCAACAAGACAGCCCTCGACGCTGCGGTCGGCAAGCACCACAGACCGCTGCACCATTTCCGACACGACACCAGAAAAGTATGGCACCAAGTGTAGCCTTTGCAGCGTGCGGATCGCCGCGCTGCGGCGGTAATGCTCAATCCACAAGTCTGTCGGGTCCTCTTGTGGAAGTGGCGGGGGTAAGATTTCGCACGTCGCATCGTCGTTGAAGTGAAACACGATGGGGTAGAGATTGTCGACACGCTGGATACCGGCAAACGCGAGGCCAATCAAAATCATGTCTTCTCGGTAGAACGTAATCTCACCTGCGTCCGCATTGAGTTCGACCCACACTGCCTCCTCGTGGCCGTACACGCGGCGCGTGTTGTTGCGCGGAATAGCGTGGCGGCGCAGCAGCAGGTGAGCCACCTGGTCGTGGTCGTCAGTGTCTTGAAGAACGTACACGTCGTTTCGCCCAATAAGGCTGCCCATATTTGAAATCTGCGGTTGACCGTGGCACAGACCCACGTAGTAGCAGCCTCCCAAAGGTGCGCCAACGCCTTGGCCTTGTTGTGCTCGTCGGCGAATGCGGAAACCCACCATGTGGCGACCCTTGGCGGGCATTGGTGCAGCGCCGAAAAAAGCACCTTTGCCGACAGCCAGTCCGCCGTTGCTGTTGCTCCACCGCGGCACCGGAGGGGGTGTCACAGCCTCTTTCACTGTCTTGACACGAGCGAGCTCCACGAGTCGCTGCACGACCGTCTCCGCCGGTACGATACCCTTCAGACTCTCAGACACTTCAGCCGACACGTGTGCCCCCATGACATCGCCGAACAGGGACAGGCAGTTGGCGGCACGCACTTTGACCCAGCGGTCGCGGGCGGCGTCCAGGGTATGCGTGCAGAGGTCAAGCAAAGTCTCTTGTGTCTTGACAGTGACCGCGTCGAATCGGAAGCACTCCATCGCCACCGTCACGCAGTGGAACAAGCGGGCGACCAGCAGAGCAACGGGCTCTTGTAGACTGCAGTTGACATCTCCCAGCTCGTCGTCGCTTACGGGTGTCAACTGGTTCAACTGCGTGACAAAGTGAGTCATCGCAGAGCGCAAGAATGTCGCGGCGCGCTCCAACAGGCAACTAACCGCCTCACGATTTACGCTGCTCACGTCACTGTCGTCCTTCTGGAGGTTTTTGAAGCACATTGTGAGGAGGTAGTCAACCGTGATCAGTGCAGCGTCCGCCACAGTCGCGGCGGTGAGGTAGGTGGCGCGCACAGAAACGTTCAAAGAGGCAATGTTGAATTTGAAAGGCGACTCTTGACCAAAATTCACAATCACCTTGAGTAGCGAGCCGCGGCCTTTGACACTGATGAATGGGATGTGTGTGGAAAATTTGCTGTCCTTGGCCACACCAAGAAAACGGCCATTGCGGGTGAAGAAGACACTATTGTGTGGTGCGAGAATGCCGCAGCCAACGACGTCACCAACACTCCACGGCTCACTGAAACTGATCGGTGCCGTGGTCGTGCCCCACACAGAACCATCTGACGAGTAGACAAAGCTGCTCTCAGGCTTCCAAGATTCAGTTGGCATGAGCGGCACGCTACTGAGACCAATGGCAACTTGTGGGCCATCGTGCACCGACAGGTCAACCGTGATTTCGAAGTACTGCACATCTGGCAGCTCCGTGACGACGCAGGGGACGCCATAATTGGCGTAGAGGTCGCTCTCCGCGCTCTTCACGTTAAGCTTTGATCCGTGTGAAAAGGCCTTCCAGTGGTTGCGCGCACAGCACACAACGTCGACGTCCTCAACGTGCAGTCCTTCAACCTCACCATCCACAATCTGAACACCCTCGTGCGATACCTGTAGAAGTGCGTTCGGGAGGATAAGGCATCGGTGAGCCATGTCAAGAAGTCCGCGTCCCTGCAGGTACGCGTCACTCTCGCCCTTGCTGCTGCCACTGCTACCTCCGCTCATACGACCACTCGAGGCATCGTCGCGGCTCTTGGCAAGGATGGCGAGGGCCTGGTACAAGAGGGTTTGGAGGAAGACAAAAACATCGGTGGGCGATAGAATGGACATGTCAACAGCATCCCACGGGTGGCACAGAACGGCGCACATCTGAACCGCATCACGAAGTGGCAGGGGGGCGGTCTGGGATAGCTTCAACAGCGATCGCAGTGCTGCCTGAACAAAAGAGCAGACCGCACGCTGCATCTCCAGCTCGCGCACCAGGCCACACCCAATAACCTGCTCCATGTAATGGCAGTCAAAGCCTTCTATGTCTGCGTTCTCTGCCGGCGTTGCGGGAACGATAGGGGCATCCACAGTCGCCGACGGCGCCGACGACACGGTCTGGGCACTGGCGCCGGCCGCGCCGTCTTCGCCCTCCATCATCGCCTCAGGATGGCGGCGACCTCTTGATGAGAGACCGAGCGCAAGGCGATACCGCAGGAACGAATCAAGCTGCGTTGACACAAGACGGTAATTACTTCGGCGAGAAGAGTCGCAGAGTTCCCCTTGGAGCTTGAATGCTGCTGTGTTTGTGAGGGCTACCCGTGTGCGCACAAGCAGGTCGGTGGTGATCGCGCTGACGTCCTCGCCTGGGTTGATCAGGAAGTTGAGTAGCTGGTTTGGCAGTGACTCGGTTTGGGTCAGGAGCTGATTTCGGAAGATATTCATCGCAGCGGCGTTGCGTCTGTCACGTCGGGCTGCCGTCAAGCCCGTGTTGTAGCGGTGGCCGACGGAAAAGTCCAGCGTCTCAGTTCCTGGAGCACGGTATGACGCCTCGGCGCGACTCCGGTGGCCCATGGACACATCGTGGTTGTTGGCGTTGTTGTGACGCGTGCCTGCACCACCGCGTGACAGACGGGAGTCCGTGCCTCGTCCGTTGGCCGTGATCGTCAGAGCCTCTTCGGTAGGCTGGTGGTCAGCAAGTTGTGATTCGCCCTGGCTGCGAGGCATCACCTCATTCAGCAGAAACCGACCACGCAGTAGCACTTCCTCTTCACGCTCCTGTTGGTGCACTTCGAGAAGCAAGAAGGTCTTCCGCTTCACCCAGTCCAAAACCGATCGCATCGTCTCCGTGACACACTCCACGGTTGGGGTCGCGAGTGTGTGCCAGACGATGGCGCACGTGCACACGCGCACCAGACCGCCGATCCGCGATAAATACGGGAACGTGCGTTGCGACACCAACTCGGACCACAAGTTGACGAGCTCACCCCGTGGTGGGGACTCCGCTAGCTGCGACAGAAGTGCACGCACATTTTGCAACCCTTCCTCAACGTCTTCTGACACTTTGATGCCGTTGGTCTCGAGTGAGGCGGGAGCGAGGCCGTTGCGGAAGAAGGAATCGCGTCGCAATGGTGGCTTGTCGATAAGTTGGGACTCCATTGTGTCGTTGATGACGTGTACAATGGTTTGGCTGAGTGTGGCTACCATATCTTGCATCCAATCGCCCTCTTCCATCACCAGTTCAGTGGTTGCCTGAATCACCGCGGACATGCCAATCTTGGCCACCACATCATTGCACTCGATGGTGAGGTGACCTCCACGGTTGAAGAAGACCACGCCTTCGCATGCCGACTGGGAAACCCGTTTGCACTCATTGTCGATCAGTGCAAAGCGCACGACAGGAGTGGTGCCTGAGGCATTGCTGCTGCTGCCGTTCGTGCTGGGGTTGTTGGTATTGCTCTCTGAGAAAGGTAATCCCCCACAGATAAGCTCAATCTCCAAGCTCATGGCGTGCTGCAGATCCAGGCTTGTGTTGAACGCTGTTTGCAGGCCGGGAGGTGTCACAACCGAGTGTGTCTCAGTGAAACGGTGGCTTCGGAGTACAGGGCGGTCAGTGGGAGGGGTGTAGCGTTGCAGGCAAAGACGCGTGTCGTTCAGCACCTTGAGAACGTCGCCAGCAATGGATGGGGCAAACTTCATCTTCAATAGATAATGCACAACAGGGAACGCCACGACACCCAATGCCGTTTGTTGAAGCAAGTCCACGCACTCCTGCTTGTTGCTGTTGTCACCCGGAAAAACCTGCTCAAAGCGTCTGAGCACGCCTTTGAAGAGTGAGCTAATCAGAGCAACTGCGACGAGATGCCATTGAGAATTGTCCTTTTGGGAAAGCACGGCTAGAACAATGAGGAGAGTCGGCTCGGATGCGCGAAATTGCACGGGGCGGTGGTTGAATACGTCCTCGGCCTCTTGCAGGCACTGCTCCTTCAGGCGGTTGAGGAGCGTCATGAAGGGCTTTTTGAGCCCCTTCTCAACGACAGAAGTCACCAGTGCAGGTACATTCTCAGGCATGAGTAGCTGGACAACGTCCTTGAGAGATTCGCTCTGGGTGATCAGCTGGAGCTGGTAGGCGTGGCTCACACAGCGGGCGAGCACAGTTGAGTGGAGCCTGGAGTAGATTTCCTTCGCATCTGCGCAGAAGGGAAAAGCGTCTACTGCACAGTTTTCCACAAACTTGCACGCCTCTAGCAGCCGAGGAACAATGGCATCTGGGCACTGGCGACCCATCATGTTCGCCTGATCCGCCAGCATCTTGCCACACACACAGAAAAGGAGGCCATCGAAGGGACCACTTGTGCCTGACGGTGTGCGGGTAGTGATTTCACCACACAATGAAAGTAATCTGGCCACAGTCCGCATGGACACTGTCCGCTTGACCCACAGACACGTCTTGCTCGCCTCATCGTCTTTGCGCTCGCCAACAAGCAGCTCACCACTGAGCTTGAACAACGTGTACTGGGCAAAGTCGGCAAGCGACACGGGAACTTCCACCTGAGAAGTTCCGCTGCCACTTGGCCTCGCGGCCTTCTCGGACACCTCCTCGCAAAAGCTGCGTCCTTTACTGGTGCTTTCGAGGCCAAGTACATAAGATGACGGTGGATCAGCTGAAGGTACGACGCACAAATCCAATGTATCCTTAAGGCCAACAAATAATTTTCCGGAAACCGTTGAGTAAAAGCACGCACCCGAATTCTCGAGACTAGCAGCTTGCTGCTCAATCACTCTGCCGTCATATGGCGACAGCCACGTGGTTTGCGTTGGTTCCACAATAGCGAGCTCCGCTCCATTCCAAACAATGTGGTACGTGTCCACCGGTTGCCATGGGATCATCTTTCCGGCCTCAAGCTCGAAAGGCGGTACCTTCGGCGCCATTCTCCATGCGACGTGCGAGCCACGCCAAACCAGGTTGCTGCAGGCGCAGTGAAATGTACAGCCGCTACCCTCATTCATGTTCAGCATGCAGAGCAGAGAGGGATCACGGTTTTTGCTATGGCAGTGCATCGCTGCTTGCCAGAGGTGGCCCTGGCGTTGCGCTTCACTCCAGAGAAACACTTTAGCGACTTCTCCTGTGTATGTGCCCGTGAACATGGAGAGGGTCAGGAGCCCGTCTGAACGCACCAGCGCACCACTGCGCCGTTGCGCTTCGCAGACGTTAGCATTTCGGTAAACTGTCCAAGACGCTACTTCACTGACAGAGTTGAGCGTGGCGCTCCACAGGGACCACTCTGCGCGGATCGGCTCCTCCACCTCGGCAACTGCATCAAGTCCGTGACGGAATGTGAGCTTCATGCTGCGCAAGTGTGGATTCAATGCGACGGTCACAGACAACCACGTGCGACCGCCGACTGTGGCTGAGAGGAGTGTCATGACAGTTGGCTGCGATGGCACCTCGGGGAATATGAAGAACTGGACAGCTAAGGATTCACAAGAGCGAGGTAGAGCTAGACTCGCCTGATTGAACTCACCAGAAACAGATGCACCAGTGAAATGCGCCACCTTGGCGTGTGGCCCTCCAGTCGCGAAGTGCGGCTCGACAAGACGGCCGTGACCGTCATACACGGAGAACACGCCGGTTCGCGGTTCTAACCGCTGCGTGGAAATTTTTTGAAGTGTCTCCCGGTCCAAAACATCCAGCACACCGCCGTCGCTGGTGACAACAACGATCGTTTTATCCTCAAAGAACACACCGCGACACACATCTGGGGTGTAAAAAGAGTTTTTCGCGACAACCGTGAACGGAGCACTAAGCGACACCTTGTATGCGCCGTTGTCAGTGATTAGAATAACGCGGCTGTCAGGGCCAGCGTCGTCAACACAGATGCCCCTCAGCTGCGACGTACCTGAAGGGAAACTATTTGCCAGAGAGACTGCTTGTCCTTTAGCGAGGTTGGCTGGTACTGGTAGCCTCACACGGCCAGACGAGTACGCTTCGACAGCGGCAACGAACGGTCGTATGCCGATTGAGGGCAACCTGCTGAAAGCAGCGTGGTTGTGGTAGCACAACCGCATTAGCGACAATATGAGATCAATCTCACCGTTCATCAAGGCAAATTTAATCAACAGGCAAAATGCTGCCGACAGCCACTGCTCGTCTGAGCTAGTCTTTGAGAGTTCTTTCTCCAGGCTCCGCAACACAGTCTGCATTGCGTGATGTGCACCCCAACTCTGCGTCACTGTGTGTTGAGGCCACTCAATACTTCGATTGAGGAAGCGGTGAAGCAGGTAGAGGCTGTGCAGTGTGATGTACCCGCTCAACGTTGGTGCAGAAAGAGCGATACTGAAGTCCGAGCTGCATAGATCATCAGAGTCCACAGAGTCATCCCAGTTCTTTGCGGAGAGATCATCTGTGTCATCCCACTGCGGGCCGATGTCCGCATTCATAACGCTTCTCTGCAGGGCAGCAGGAACACTGTTGGCCATGCGGTTATCTGCGACGGACTCAACGAGCGCCGCACGTAGGTGCATTTTCGTTGGGATCGTATGGCGGCGCTCAAACTCAAGGGCCACTGCGCACATGAACTGCGATACCTGATTTGTGTCCGGCATCCTCATGTCGAAGATATGCGGACACTTCGGAAACTGCCGAAACGGTGGGAAGTGCTCAGCCTTGAGTGTCGGTGACAGCAGGTGCCAGGCCCTCGACAGAAGGTCCATTGAGGAATACTTGATGAGGTCCTTCAGGCTCTCGTCATCCTGATCGCCACGGCGGCTGGTGGTTGCATACAGACACTGAGACATTTGTGGGTTGGAATCAGCATCGCCACCATCAAATTTGTAAAGGCATGGAATGGCAGATTGAAGCCGCATCGCTCCACCGCTGCCATCTGCCCGCCTCTGCCGGGCACTGTCCGGTGCCGCTCCCGTAGGGCCAGCTACAACGGATTGGCACGAGGAGCTGTCAGAGCTGTAGTCGGAGTTTTCATCACCGAAGCCACTATCCGTCGAGCCGTCCGAGCGCGCCCTCTGATGCAGCACTGGATCTGCGGAGGGTAGCATGATTCCTTTCACTTCCCGAGAAAACTTGTTTTTTTTTTTGCTGATTTGCCTAGACACCCAGGTTTACCGTTTTCGTGGTGGTGCTTGTTGTGTATAAATAGTGCGTATTTGAGTAAGTGTGTGTGTGTGTGCCAAAAGAAAATGCTAAAGTCGCTGTGTACCCGAAACGGCGGGCACAATACGAGCAAAAAGAAAGCGAGTAACGATAATAGATAAGACTGCGGAGTGGAGTGGGGGTAGGGGATCCGTGGTTATGTGCTTGGCGTTGTGTCGGTTCGCTGGTTCTGGGGTTGCCGGTGGCGGCTGCGTGGGCGCGTGGTCGGCGGCGGCACGGCCCGCCGCATGGCCTCGCCCGCACCGGCGCTACACCCACGCGCCACCCGCCCCCGCCAGACCCGCCACCCCGCACCAAACCCACACCCCGCACCCCCAAAACCGCCACCAGAACCCACGAAATCGACGACACAATCTTGCTGATCAGCGAAGCAAAACACACAAGAATTTATTGAGGAACACAAGATCAAAAAGAAGAAAAAAAAAGTAGAAAATATGTTCCGACGATTTGCAGCACGCCTCGGTGTGTCGTACATGGCAGTGAACGACCGCCTCGACGCCTTCGAAAAGGAAGTCATTGAGCTCAAGGCATTCCGCGAAGCTGTGGAGTGCACCTCACCGGAGGTCGCGCAGGCTGTCCAGAACTTAGTCAAGGAGCGGATGAAGCAGGTTACTGGTAACGTGCAGATCAAGTCAGTCCCCCTGACTGCGAAAGAGTTTGACGAGCTGAATCGATTCTACTCGGTCCAGGAACCTAAGCGAGTCCTACTGGACGACTTGCAATTCATCTTGCAGCCTGAAGACTTGATGCGCCACGCGGCAGTCGTACATCGGGAGTACCTTGTTCGCATTGCGCGAATGGTAAAAACATGCAATCGTGCGCCGTACGGGCTATCGCTTATGGATTCCATCAAGGAGCTGAAAGCGTCGTACCAGTGGAGTTTCCACGACATGAAAAGTACACCGCTACCTGAAAATGCAGAGGGCCGCACCAAGTTTGACCATCTTGTCCGACGTGTATTTCTGCGTCATTACACGGCCAGTTGGCTCCTCAGCAGTGGTCTGTGCCAACTCGCGCAGTGTGAGCAGTGGACTGACATCAGTGAGCCACTGATGAACGCATACAGTGGAATCGAGGATTTCTTCAATGAAGTCTGCACAGAGCGAATTCGCCTCCGCTTCCTCGTCGGCAATTACTTGTACCTTTCCACAAAAATGTTGCAAGTGAAACCGGAAGAGTACGAGTCGTATGACACTGACAGCCTCACGACGCCGTGCTTCTTCGACCACGATCCCGACTCCTTTGTTGGCCAGATTTGCAAGAAGTTTTCGCTTTTTACACTCTTAAAGAACGCCATCAAAAGCGCGCAAGCAGAGTACGAGGATGCAGAGATCGAGTTACAGATGGTTGGCGATGAGACACTGACGTGCGTGGGCGTTCCCTATATGGTGTACGACATCCTCTCTGCAATGCTGGAGGATGCCATCATTGCAAACCAAAACCGCCAAGAGCGGTTCGGCTTGCCATGCTCGAAAATCGTGGTGACGTTGGTTCAAAAAGCCACCAACCGAGCCCACACGGTGCGCGTCTCCGACACAGCAGGAGGGATCCCGCTCACTTCAGCGGAGAAGCTACTCACGTGCTGGTCCGTGTACAAAATGTACGAAGTGGAGCATGTTGATCGCGATCTCAAGGAGTCGTGGACACACAGCCCAATTCGTTTGCCCTACGCGCGTGCCTCGGCTAGGGTTCTCGGCGGCGACATGAGTGTTGCTTCCATTGAGGGTTACGGCACAGATAGACAGCTGTTCCTGCCATCGACAGGCATCGCGGGCTTGAGAGTCTAGCTGCGCAGACCGTCATATCCAGCGATGGACGACATTGTCGGGTACTCATCGCTCAACCTGCGTGATCTTGCACCTTTGCGGCTTGCGTGTGTGCACATTCAAAAAAAAAAAAAAAAAACGGAAGCAGAAGCAGAAGCAGAAGCAGAAGCAAGTTAGACGAATGTTGGCAACATGCCATGTCTACACATGCTTGCAACCGCTTCCTCCTGCATCCATACCCGTGCTACGTTTACACTGACGGGAGACACTGCGTCTTTCATTATTGTTTTTTGCACGGTGTGCGTACACAGCGAATACGCAGACACGGGTTTGTAATGAAGCTGGAGACCACTCCAAAGAGTTAAGTTCGTTCGCGTTGTCTTTTTGCCACTCATTTGACTGTTCTGGAATGCATTTCGCCGAATGCACAAAACACTTGAGTTTACTTGCTTGCAAGAATTCTGGGTCATCAGTCAGATGGATAAAAACAGGAGCAATAGTGGAATCAAACTTCACAAGGTAGGTCAAACGCTCGCACCGGCTCTGTTCACAGTTGTGCGCTTCTACAACAGTTTCTCGATTCTCCTTTTCCCCGCTCCACGCGCGCGTGCTTATCAGTCACAACGACTGTCGCTGTCGCTATCAACCGTTATCGTCATTCATCACATTTAGGGCTCTTACCGCACAGCATCCGTAGCCGCAACTGTGTTGCACTTCCGCACAGATGGAACAACCGGCCAACGTAGGTAAATTCTCATTTCTTTTTTTTTTTTCGCATGTACATGAGTTTGTCTGTTTGTGGCGGTTTGCGTGCTTGCTATCCTTATCTCTCTTTTCGTCCACAACATGTACTCATGCTATTCGAACGCGTCGCCAACATCTTTCCGTTGACACGGTAGCCTCCCTTCCGCGTTTTTCTACACCTCAGCGTCTGCATTCGTTTTGGAGATTGTTGCACACACTTTCCGCGCCACTGTTTATCCTTATTGTTCTCCCACTTAGTTGTGGCCTCTCGGCAATCTTGTTCTTGCTAGCGCTGATTCGTACGACACTTGACACGTCACCGTCCTTTCACCTCCTTTTTTTTTCTGTTCTTCAATACCACCAAATCGCTTTTGTTTTGCCCTATTGATGGACTCACCAGTTGTCTCTCCATCACCTTCAGCTCGGTGATAATCCATGATACGTCTGTGTATCCGAGCGCTTCGTGGCGTTCCCACGGACTGTGGCCCTAGTGGTGTTTTGCGCGATGTGCATACCACCTGCTACAATGTCAAGTTGAGTGAGTGTGGTAAAAAACAATACCTGCACAGAATCTAAGCAAATAGATGAGAGCAAGCTTACCGTTCAGCTTCACAAAAAAGATGAGTCACGCAGTCACTTTCGTTCTCCTCCAGCCCTCTCAATAATCACCGTCTCTGTCTCTCTTTGCACGGCGTCTCGAGCGTTCTCCTTTGTTGACAGAACACGACACACACACACACACACACACACACACACTGACTAACAGGGTGCCAGCACGAGGCGTGCCGTGGCTCTGTCCCCGTTTTCCCGACACAACCCCCAACTATCGTCGCACATCTCTACCTGTCAAAAGCCGGTGAGCTCAGCAGTACCCGTGGCAGTCACAAGTGAATATCTGAAGCATTTGGTCTCAATTTACTCGAAACGCGTTCCTCCAATGAATTCTACCGACGCTAAACAGAGCGCGGGGTATTTTCGCGAGAAGGCGATCATTGGCCTCGGTAAGCTGACGGGTGATGAAATCGACACAGCTATCATGAAGACTACCAGCCACATGCTGAAAGCCCCGAAGGAAAAGTATATGCAGTCGCTACTGGCTGCATCGTACGGCCACTGCAAGCGTTTTGAAAAGGGTGGGCTCCCTATTCACGAGTACATTGTCAAGGAGCTTGAAAAGCGGAGCCACACACACAATTGGGTGGTCGTCCTAAAGACATACGTTGTGCTTCACCGTCTGCTGTGCGACGGCTCTGATGATATGGTGACTTGCATTTGCACCTACAAGCACATTTTCCAGACACACAGCCGCAAAGACCTTGCGACGAATGTTGAGGGTGCATCACAGGAGTATTTCATCGACCAGTACTGCGCGTATCTTGAGGAGAGGTGCATGTCTCAAACGCGTCTGGGACGTGGGAAACGCATGGAGACTGCAGAGTTTGCTGAGTACGCGTCGTCTCTGAATGCTGCACAGCTTCCAGAGATGTTCGTGCCGTTGTTGATGCAGCTGGAGGCACTGGTGCGCGTCGCTTATCGCGAGTTGATTGTGAACAATTTCTGCACCCTAGAAGCGTACCAGCTTGTCATTCGTGATGGAAAAACACTGTACCAAATCCTCTCACAGCGCGTCGTGTATGTCTTGAATGGGTTTGAGCACTTCCCGTTGCCGCTGAAAAAGGACTGGCTAGAGCTGTACAAGCGCTTCGCTGCCGCTGTTCTGGCACTCAAGCGCACTTTTGATGCCATGCTCGACTCGACGCGTGCGTTCATGGAGCCAGTACCACGACTCAAGGCACTGCCTGACTCATTGCAGGAGGAATTGGAACGTGATGTGGCGTACGCGGACGACCAGAAACCTGAGGTATGCAGTTTGGCTAGCCTGGGGATCAACTCTGAAGACCGGACCCCCGCTCATAAAAATGAGGAATTAGCTGCGTCCACGAAGCCTGTTGCTCAGAATGTGCCGGCGAAGGCAGACCCCGCGCCCGCAACAGCGCCAGCGTCAGCACCAACAGCACCATCTCATCCAGTAGTGGCGGGCTTTAACATGGATGATCTCTTTTCCTTCCAGGAGACACCTGCCAGCCCGCCCACAGCCACGCAAACTGTCCTGCCACCGAACAGCGTCAACAACACTTATGCAGCCGCAATGCCTCAACAAAGTGGGTGGGAACCATCACCTGCGTTTCAGCCGCGGGCTCCGGCAGCTCAAACGACCTTTGACGGCTGGTCTTCTGGCGCACCGACAGGTTGGTCCTCAGGTGCCCCCGTGCCTCCCGCCCAATCCGCCACGAATGCCTCAAACACTGTGACTCCTACACCAGCTGTATTTACAGCTCAGCCCACAGTCACACCGGGCGCACCAGTCACCCAAGTGCACCCCGCGAAAAAGAAGGATGACGTATTCAAAGATCTCTACAGCGATACCCAGAATCAGTGGAAATCATAACCCCCACTTTCCTTTTTATTGTGCTGCAGCGCCTGCATGCATCTGCATTCAGCGTTGCTTGTATGATCTAGGCCTACCGTTCTTTCTTCGCTTCACTTCTTCCTTCCTCTTGCATTATTTCTTTTTTTTTTTTTTACATATACTCCTTCTTCGTTTCCGGCGTTCGTACCCGCACTCAATGTGAGTCAGCCGTTTGTCGAAGCGAGAACCTCAATATATTCGCTCTACCTGGCTGTTTTCACATGTAATTTGCTTCTGTTCCGGTTTGCTTGTCGTGTTGTTTCTCCTTCGCCGCGAGTTCTGAAGTTATTATATGCTCCATTTGACGGCTTTGTTGACATTTTAGCTTTGAGGTCACGTACTCCCTGGCGCCAGGACACTCTCTCATAGCGAGACGGAGAGCTTCTGAGTTGTTTATTCTAGACATGTGTGGCCTCTGGTTTCGACGTAGGCATCCTACCCCTTCACCGCTTATCATCTGCTCTCCTTCCAACCAGCCTGTTTCGTGCGCCGTAGGGCAGAAACTGAAAACTGGCTGAAGGAGGAAAGTTGCACTCATCGGATAGCACATTTTGATACATCAAAGCTCTCTTTACGACTCTAGGTACTCAGGTGTGATCTCTACTCCTCCTTCATCCCCTCCCCGACTCTCATACCTTCCTATCACGTTGTTCTGCCATCTAGTGGCCGTATCGTCCCTGTGCATCAGTGTTTGCGATTCACTCCTTTTGACCTTTTCTAGTCCTTATGCGTGTGCTTCGATTGAGTAGCGCGCTTCTGTCGTGCAACAGTACCCGCCTCCAGAGCACTCACCAGAGCCACATCGTGCGTCCGGTTCGTCAGCGCTTCGGTGCTCAGTCCCGCTCAGAGCCTGAGCTCGTTGCGACAGTCCTTCAGCACTTCCCAAAGGAGCGCGCATGGTCACCGATCAGCAAGTGGGCCATGGCTATGCCCGAGGATGTCATCGAAGCCCTTGTGCCATATGGTGGCCTTGCGAAGTTCGCTGAGTCGCAACCGAACTTCTTCGTAGTCCGCACGGAAGGTGACGTCAAAGTGGCTGGTCTCTCCACGATGGCGCATGAACTGTGTGCTGAGCAGATTGAGAAGCAAAAGCAATTTGAAAAGCAGCTCGAGAAACGTAGATCAAGAAATCCTAGGGCACCACGACGATACCAGCCACGAATTCAGTAGAGAGAGTGTGTGTGCATCAGAACAAAGAAAATAAGAGAGAACATCTGAACTTTCTCACTCCGTTGTCCACGGTGTCCTGGTTTCTCCTTGTCTTCTCATATTTGTTTTTCTGTGCGGTATTTTGAGTGATAGTGCTGCTACCTCCATTTTCCTTCATCCTTGACGCCGAAAGGCAAGGAGCTGAAACAAAGACAGAAAAAAAAAATACACTTACGAACTACTTGCATCTCCACGCTCGTCGCAAACTCTCTTTTTCAGTTGCTTACCTCCCGTTTGCGACAAGGAAAGCTCACAGACATCTCCGCCACATTGGTTGACCCAGAGCGCGTGCCCTGCGACAACCAAGTCCTGTTTTCCGTGGCCGTTCGGCTCTGTCTCTCTCTCTCTCTTTCTGTCTGTCTGCACCCACCATTGTCATGATGGTGCCTTGTAGACAGAACTACCAACACACACCTCTACTCATTCGGTCAACCTCAATCATCCTCGCTTTCTCGATGCCCGCATAACATCCACCTCCTTTTTTTTTTTTCTTGATGCATTTCTCCCTCGCGTTCCATGCTTCTTCGCTGTCTTGACTGCTTGTTCCTGTCATCTCTAGGCAAATCATGGTGCACTACTCCCGCAAGCCCCAGGTGTCTTCCAAGGCCGCCAAGGCCAAGGTCAGCGACCTCCGCTGCCACTTCAAGAACACCTTCGAGACGGCCAACGTCATCAACGGTATGCCCCTTCGCAAGGCTCAGCAGCTGTACCGCCAGGTGCTCGCCAAGACCCGCTGCATTCCTTTCCACCGCTACAACGGCAAGACTGGCCGCACTGGTCAGGCTAAGGAGTGGGGTCAGACCAAGGGCCGCTGGCCGCGCAAGTCTGTCGTCGCGATGATGTCTCTGCTCAAGAACGCCGAGGCCAACGCGATTGAGAAGGGCCTTGACCCCAACAAGATGATCGTCAAGCACATCCAGGTGGACCAGGCCGCCCGCATGCGTCGCCGCACGTTCCGTGCCCACGGTCGCATCACTCCCTACATGTGCAGCCCGTGCCACGTGCAGCTGTTCATGTCGGAGAAGAAGGAGCGCGTCCCCGTGCCCAAGAGCGCCCCCAAGAAGTAAGCACTACACCATGTTACTTGCTTTTTCATTTCTTTTTCCTTTTGTTCATTAAACCAAACCAAACAACAACAACAACAACAAATAGCGGGCAACAGACGTAGCCGCAAAAGAGAACCACCTGGAAAAGGTGAAACGTACCCCGCTACCACAGCCTGGTGGCGCTCACCCGCGCAGCGGCACGCAAGAGACAACCGTTACATGTTGAGCACAACCAATGCTCACAGCAGATACTCTGTTTGGTTGTCTAGGCGTTCACAAAGCAAAGTGCACGAACATTAGTGCACACAAAGGCTCCCTTACAACAGTATTGAATTGTTGGCAGACCCTTGGATATTAGGGAGACTGCACAAGGCTGCTGCTGCCTGCGTTCCTCTTCTTTTCTCGCACACGGCGCTGCCCGCCTACACCCGTTTGTCAATTCTGTCTTTCCTACAACCATTTCATTCCCCTCTTCATCTCCTATGTTTTACCTTCCCCTCCTGTGTACACACGCCCAATACTTCTCCTCCCCGTGCAATGTAACCACTGCTTGGGGCTGAGGTCCAGATCCTGCCGAGTCCTTCTTTTTTTCCTTTTGCTTCTCTTTCCGTTCGGTGGGGACTGGGCGCCCTACCATTTTTCTCACGATTTTCCCTCACCCATCAGATCCCTTACTTTCTCACTTGTCACTTCTATCACCTCGCTCTCCCCCTTTCACTTGATTACCGCACCGCGATTATGCTCAGGAGAAGCCAGCGCGTCGCGTGCACTGCATATTGGTCGCCGGGTGGCGAATCTCACCGGCTCATCTCCAAGTATCATCACGAACTCACTAATCCACGTGCGTGGGAGCTGTCTACCCCGTCTCGCGCTCTTCCTGTTTTGGACGTTCTCGCAGACTCTGGTGTCCTAGTAGATGGTGTCGCGTGGGCGGCAGAGCCATCTTTGCGTAGCATGGCGCCGTGCCTCACACATGCAGAGTTGTCCATGCTGGGCAAGGTTGCCTCGTTCTTTTCGACATCTCGCTCATTGTCATCCACTGGTGCTCTCTCTGAGCAGGCCACTGGATCCGCAAGCAAGAGCCCCTCCGCAAACGAGCTTGTTCGCCGACTGTATCTCGATGTAGTCGAAACACAGGGTCCGCGTCCAATACCTGAAACGATGACAACCGATAGTTTCCTCGGAAACCTGACGCTTGTAGAAGCCACTATGCTGCTTGAGCTTTTTCTCTCAGCGGCTCGGTCCTCAAGCACCGCGCCGAGAGAGGAGTCCATATCGAAACTTGTACGAAGCCTCACATCGCTTCTCAGCACACAAGCCTCACTACAATTCGACGTCGTTCTCAGCCTCTTACTGAGCATGCGTGATTGGCCGCAGAAGGATGAGGTGCCACGAAGGGGGGTCCTCACTTCATTGTCTGCGAGCTGTGCTCGCCATGTGCACCAACACTTACCTGATGTCACCATGCAACAGCACGTTACCCTGTACCTTCTTTTGGCAGGCGTGCCGGAAAAACCATTTATTGTTCTCAAGGCCATGGAAGACCACATGCTCACGCATGCAGATGACTTCACGGGGGTCCCCACACCTATCATGCTAGCTGTCATGTCCACACCGTTTGCTCAGCAGCACCCATCGTTTCTTGTACACCTGAGTATACTATGGTATTATGAGGATCGCGTGACGGACATGACCTCCAAAGAATCACTTTTGGCACTCCACATTCTCGTGCATATCCACATGATCGGTGGTGACGTGCCTGTTCAAGGTGCGACGTCGGAGGAGTGGCAGCTTGTCCACGATTATCTCTTTGCACAGCTGTTTTCCTTTGCGCGGCACTTTTCGCTGATCCAGTGTGTGGCTGTCTTCGACGCACTAGAAATCATGAATGCTTCCCCGTGTAGCGTGCTCATACCACTGGCTTTCGCAGAGAAGGTGAAGAAGCGAGCGTTCGTAGCAGCCAGTGGGATAGCAAAAAGAGCCAAGACCTCTTCTGAACTTGATCAGGCCCTAGAAGCTTTTCTGTACCTTGAAGCAGCGCTCCGGCGGTGCGGAGTTCTGCCGTTCACCGAATCCGATGGGAAATTGTGCGTGGCCATTCAAACTGCACTTCACCAAGCCGCAGTCCAGAATATGAGCGCAACCTCCGATTCCTGCGACCTCAAGTGACGTGTTGTTCTCCGGCTTCACATGTGTTTCTTGGCGCGTGTTTCCTTACATGCTCGAAGAAGCCAAGCCACGAAGAAAGAGCAACAACAACAAAAAAAAGTTTGCGAGTACGCTGTACCGTCTCCGTTTACCCCGTAACTTTTTTTTCTCTCAGTCCTTCACATTCTGCTCAAATCACGACCAGTCGTCTACAACCAATGCAACTGAAGGGTGCGTCCTCCCCCCCCCTCCCACACACAAATATGCACGCTGGCTGGGAGAAGAAAATGATGGCACTAAAAACGCAGTGGTACTATCTGAGGTGACGTTCTCTCTATCTACTGCGCATTGCAGTTTTATTTCACTTACGCCTCCTCACGAAAGCTCATCTGCAGTTCTGTATAGCAGCACTCGTTGCGTACCGCAACCTCTACTCAAATAACGCGATGATCCACCCTTCCCTCTTTTTGTTTCTTTGCTGTTCTCTCTCGTCGTATGTTCATTCGTTTGACAACACGCGTGTCTCATTGTTGAAGCTGTGGAAAACGCACAGACCGCACGGTTGGACCCAGAAACTAGATTAGCGGAACCTCGGCGGTACAATTCGCGTGTCGGCAGTACTTCGAAAAACAAACTTGGATCTCTGTGTACCTTTTTCTCTTTTACTATTTCGCTCTTTTTTTTTTCCTCCTTTCCTTCTCGTTAGGCCATTCCACGCGTCATGAGGGCAGTGCGAGCGCTCCTATTGGTATGTACGATCACCTGCCTTTGGTTTTGCAGCAGTGCGACGGCCGATAGTTCTCTCTCTTTTCATAGTGCCATTGTTCTGCCCAGTGCATTGACTGATTCTAACTTCGTCCCCAATGCAACGTTCTCCTCGGCTGTGTCAGATCTTCTCAACACCGCCCTCAGTCCTCCAACAAGCGTTCTAGCGCAGGCATACGCAGCAAATAATGACATTATCGTTGTCGCGGGCAGCTGGGCAACCGGTAGCGCCTCTTCGGTGGACCAGACAGTGACAGCTCTTGGGGCGGCGTTTGCTTCGGCTTCCACGAACGCTGCGTTCGTGGCAGGCATCAACCAGCTGAGCGTCAAGTACGCGGGGCGACAACCAGACAACGTTATTATTTCAGACGCGTGCGCATTCACAGATGTGGTGAACCCCACCTCACCCACAGCGTGCCTGCGTAACCTGACCGTGTCCTTTCTTGTCCCACCCACTGTGGCATTCCAAAGGGTTGCCTTGCAAGCCACGCTGTGCCGTATGCTGGACACCGACTGTGGACTCGTCTCTTTTGACGGAAGCACAGACACCACTGTCACCAACCCCACGACAAGCACTGTGATGACCTTTCGGCAGTTCACTTTCACTGTTCTGGCCGAGGACCGCGACACCGCTCTGGTGACCATTGTCAACTACGCGAGCTCGGCGTCACTGCTATCGTTATTCAACATTACCTATATCTACGTGAACAACGTCATGGTGTATTACCAAGGCGATGAGCCCATCCTCACACAACTGGGCGCGATCGATACATGCGTGTCTAGTTACTGGTACCTGATCTTTTTGATCATTTTGGTCCCCATCATCCTGATCATCTCACAGCGCATGTACTTCTGGGGCCGAAACTCAGGTAAGCGAAGCGTATCGAAAGCTGAGCGCGACATCCGTGCTGGTGTTCACCTTTCCCAGGCGTGGAGCGGCCCAGGTGGTGCCATGGGATTTGGCATGATGGGTGGTGGCGTGCAGCAAAACAACGGTTGGTACGCACCCCAGGGCCAGCCCGCATACCAACAAGGCTACGGCGGTAACCAGCAAATGATAATGCCACAAGCGCAGCTCCGTAGCCAATCGTATCGGCAACAAATGTTGTCTTCTCAGCAACCTGCGTTCGCATACCCCCAGCAGAACCAGCAGCCGCAACGGGGGATGCCACAGCAACAGCAACCACAATCACAACAACAGTGGATGACGCAACAATAACCGCAGGGGTGGGGGACTGCGTAGAACGTGGTGCGTACGGACAGGCCTCGACTGTTTCATGGCCAGCGGCTCTGGTCACACCCTAAAGCTCTCAGACCTCCCGACGCACCACTGTACCGCCTACACAACAGTGTACTTGCCCAGCACACACATTGCTAGCATTCTTTTTCGCCGCTTTTCGTGCTGATGTTGTAGAGTTGGGTCGTGTGCCTGACGCGCGCTGTCTTTTTTTTTTTTTTTCGGCCGCTGCGCGCCTCTCTTTTGTCTTGAGCTCCCGATCAATCCACAACTTGTTCCTTTGTTCTTCTACTCTCACTTTTCTTTAGACCTGTACATCTTTTTCGCCGGTCCCAACGACACACACACACACACAGAAAGGAACGCCAACAACGGCAGTATCCAAAGGGCAATCAGTGCGCATTCACGCTGGGTGCTTGCGGGGGTCACTTCTCCAAGAAACACAGCTCCCTCTGGAGTATCGTACTCACCCCCTCCCCACGATCATCCAACAAGCTTGCGCTGTCCGACATGTGATTGTTGGTATGTAAACCAGACTGGTTGAGGCCGTCTTGCCTTTTGTGCCTTGCGCGGAGAATTCTTCACTCAAACGATCATCCCATTGTCTCCTCTTTAACCTCTGGCTGACTGTACGCACGTCTTGTTATCCTCTTTTCCCCCTCTCTTTTCTTTTTTTCATCCCACAGTGTGTCACATCGCTCATAGTTTTGTTTCGCGTGTGTGCGTGTGGGTGCTCATACTCGTTGCCCTTTTCCCCCCTTTCGACCCCTTCCCACTCTTTATCCCCCTACTTGTGCCTTTTCTGTGGAGCGAACCTCGTCCCCGTCTTTCGCGTGAGCAACATGCGGCGATCATTTTTCGTTTTGTGCTCGGCACTGCAGCATGTCCCGGAAACACTCGCAGTAAAGAAGGACTATCAAAAAATTGAACTGACCCGCAAGGAGGCCGCGGAAGCGGAGCGCAAGAAAAAGGAGTTTGAAGGCTTCCCCTTGCGTTATCAAATTTTAGAGTGCCGCCCAGGCTTACCGCTGGCGCTGACAAAGCTCAAGTACCTTCTCGCCGCCCGACGCACGCATCCAGAGGCAGGCGGCGATCCGGAGGATTTTCTGCGCGTGAGCCTGGCCTATCAAGATGTCATGAAAGACTACGGCGTGGAGACTGTAGACAACCAGATTGTCAATCTCGGTAACTTTCAGGTGGACGCGACGGAGGCGCAGAATTATCTCACGGCGCGCTCGCAGATTGAGTCGTACATCCCCATTTCGACGCTGGAGGACCACATCAAGCAGATTGAAGAGGTCAAGAGCCGACTTGGTGATCATCTGTCAGAGAAGCTGTCAGCCCCTACTGACGAAACAATGTGGCTACTAGAGGACATTGAAGACATGATGGAGCATGCAGGCCTCAAGACGGTGAAGCTTCAGGTCCTTGAAGATGGCAAGGTGAAGGTTGCCGATACCTTCTCACTCACAGAGGGAACCGAGAAACCCCTCTTCTTGAGTGTTGACCCTGCTGCGGATGCTGGAGCAAACACGACATCCGCATCGTTCACAGAGGCCCCCGTCAACGCCGACCTGTCTTCTCACTATCCTTCCGCTGGCTCTGAGGGTCGTGCAAAGCCGACAGCTTCCGTACACTCGTCGGATGGCCAGGGCTCTGCCGAAAATGCAGATGATCAACCCACCTCTACGGAGCACCACGGCAGAGCAAACCACCCCGGCGGCAATGCACTCTTCGAAACCACCGTCACCGTCTCTGACATCGAGGTGTTGAACGCCAAAAATACGCTTCAAGACCGCTCCGACGTGGCTGGTCTCGCGTCCCGAACGGCGACGGAGGTGATGAACAATACGGATGAGGTGAAACGCATTCGCACGGAGGGCGCCGTCTTTTATGTCTTGTTGATGTGCATCGCCGTTGTCGTGTACGTGTACATTGAAGGAAAAGCGCGGATGAAGCGCCAGGAGTCGTCTCGACCGGAGGTGGCGGAACATGTCCAGCCGGACACAATGCTCCCCTGGTGGGGCAATGACGCTGAGTACGAAAGCCAGGTCAAGCGTATCTTTGTGGAGGAGTGGCGCCGTGCGCGTGCGTCTTCTCGTCGGTCTCAGACATTCCAGGAAGGCGTGGCGCGTGAGTCGATGTCGGAGGACGAAAAGAAGCAGATGGACCTTCAGATCTTTACAGTGACGGCCGACCGTCTGCGAACGATGCGCGATAACGCAGACAAGCATCCTGGTCGTCAGTAGTGGCAGCGTCGCTCTCCCCTGGAGGGTTGCATGTGGCATGTCTGGACCGAGTGGATCGCTGCTTCATTTTTTCGGTTTCCTTCTCCCCTTCTTTTCGTTTGCTTCTCCCATCTTTTCGATCTTCTCATTGTTAGGCTTTATCGCGCAACTCTTTCTCCTTTCTCCACCTTTTTCGTCAGAAGGTGACAAACCGTCACCGCCTCTGTACGTCGACGCGTGGTCAAAACAGGAGGCGTGTATGCGTGTGTGTGTGTGTGCGTGCGTGCGTGCCTTAGTGGCGAAGAAGGTCGTACTGACCTATCTTGTTGCTCACTCACCTTCACCTTCCCCACTTAGGCGCTTATGGGCACTGTTTCCGAAACGGGTTTCTGTCCTGATGGCCACATACACGTGTGTATATTGGTTCAAACGATTGACTCGTGCGTGAGCGTGCATTCTAGGAAAGCAGTTTCTTCTTCCACTAAAGTGATTCGTCCGGCCATCGGCTGCGACCCACAGTTTCACGTTCAGCGGCGACGGCGACTTGTTTCGCTGTCTGGTGTTAAACCCACATGATACTAATTTGGCGTTCTATTTCAGGATAGACTATGGAACTCGTGGATAGGGGGTACACCTACACACACCGTCACACACACACATATATATATATATCCGTGCCCAAGCAAGCGTACCTCAATCGCCCTGTTTCTGCTTTCCCACTTCTCCCCCCCCTCTCGTACTTCTCGCTCTGTCTCTCTGTCTTTCCGTGCTGTCACATGTGGTGTGCGCACGCGCTCCCGCTCCCAGCCAATCCCAACGATCCGTCTGTCCATCATTCTCTTTTCACTGACGCTAGCAACAAACCAACCAGCACCAAAACACCCCTTTGCCCCCTTCCACGAAGGCCGCAGAAGTACGAAACGTGGTGACAGCGTCCAAGTAGCGACTCAAACATTGCTCTCAGCGACAGATTCGCGTGCCTGTACCGCTTTCGTCTGTTCACCTTCACTCTGTGTCAAACGTTACAAGACACACACAGACGCACACACACACACACATACCCGTAGAGCTATTTTTTTTTTCTTTTGTCGGCCGCCCTCTCTCTGCTCCTACCCCACACAGAGTATGTCTGTTATGTTTATTTCCCGTGACAGCGTGTACTACGTCGCTGAGCAAGAATCTGGCCCCGCTGTTACTGGGAAAAGCGCCTTCACCTCTGATTGCATTTCAGTGTGTGCGGCGAGTGACAAGCTACTGTATTACATTCCTTCCGATGCCCCGCTGACGATTCGAAGCTGGAACCTCAAGTCTAAAGACGAGGCGGAAAAATCTGCGCTTGTAGGCGAGGTGAGCGGACCACAGGCACTTTCTAAAATAGTCTTTCACAACAACAAAGCCTACGCTGTGGCGAGCCCGTCCGACAGCCTGTATGTGTACGACCCTTTGAACAAAAGTGTGGAGACCATTCATGTGGGCGTGCCAGTTGCCGATTTCGAGGCTGCGTCTCACGGTTTCGTCCTCCAGGACACGACAGGCCACCTGTATGGATTCCACTTTAATCAGGGCCTGACACCCGTCGCTGGTGTTGACAGCGCGCAACTGCTTGGACACTACAAGCGCCTCGCCGTCGCGCTGCGACTCCCAGAAAAGCAGCCCATTGCGGTCACAGAAGTTGGCGGGCTGATGGAGTCTGGCTTTCCGACCGTTCGCCGTCGATTCGTGGCGATTAAGGACAAGGTCGTTGAGGTAGATGGGACTGGCCTTTTTTACAACCACCGCCGTGTTCCTCTGCCCTCGGACGTGGTGACCATCAAAGACCTCATCCGTGTTCCCCAGATGGACGATGAGACTGTGTGCACTTTGTGTTTTTGTGAATTCGACGACGAGGTGGGCATCACATTTGATTGTGGACACCAGTTCCACCTTGACTGCATCAACCAGTGGGCACGGCGCTGGGATGAGTTCAAGACCAAAGGTACTCACGTCGTCTTCACGAACGCTGTCTGTCCTGGCGGCTGCAAGCACCTCATGCGCCACCCGGCGGTCCCACAAGCGGCCGACATTGCTGCCCTTTACAAGGAAACAACCACAAAAACAAAGGCCGTTGTTCAGTCTCTTGGCGGGACGAAAGTGGACGATGACATCCTTTTCTACATGTGCAACCGCTGCGGCCATCCGTTCTGCGGCGGTGAGCGTGTGTGCTTCCGCATGCAAGGCCAGGAGCCGTCGAAGGCACCAGAGGACCTGCTCTGCGACGATTGCCGCAATGACTTCCGCTGCGACACGCATAACCGTCAGTTTGTGGTGTACAAGTGCCATTACTGCTGTAACCCGGCAACTCAGCTATCCTTCGGCACGCGCTACTTGTGCGACCGATGCAACGCGCGCTGGGAGGCCAGCACAGAGCCGGAAGCAATCCCCTGTCCTGGGGTGGCTCAGTGTCCACTCAGTGCCCATCACAGCGACAACGCAGCATGTCCGGTTGTTATTGGCTGCCGAGCCTGCCTCCCTCCCGACGCGCTTGTGTATGAGCGCGTCGTGCAGCCACGCCCCGCTGCGTCAATGACAAACGCCAACGAGAGTCCCGCCTCATGATCCCATGTGGTGGACGACCGCCAAACATGAGTGACCACGCCAATGAACCAACAGACACCACAACGTGCCACCAATGCACATACATACTTGGGCCACTGGCAGGTGACCGGAACAAGACGAGGAGCTGTCGAAACACAAGCGGGAGAAAGGCAAGGAAGGCGGAACACCACCGGCACGCAACGGTGCGCTGGTGGTATGAACCGCGTCTTCGCGGATCTGTTTCATTTCCTTTTTTTTCCTTCTTCTCTCTCTCTGTTCCTCCCACGATTCTTTGACCTGTTCCCCCCTCTTTTTTTTTTAGCTCAGACTTCGTGTGCTTGCTTATACTATTACTATTGTCAACTGATTGCGATTTCCACGAACAACCCTGCGAATGCTAACGCAGACAGACAGCAAGTACACTGGATGTTGCAGAAAGAGGCACAAGCGAGCGAGTCATGTTTGCAAAGTTATGAGAATGAAGAAATAGCGCGCGTCACCCGAGGATGAAGAGGTACTGCCCCTCTCATTCCTCGCTGTCTCAGCTGCACGGTGGTAGCGCATGCAAAAGCGAGTGGAGGAGTGGACAGGCGATGACAGATCCGCTACGTCGTTCTGCTTGCTCGGCCTTTGCAGTGAGCATTTTGTAGCTGGATGAAACCCACCTCATGTGCACAACTACTACAGCGGAAGCGATATCACGAAGCGTATTGGGCTTCTCTCCACCGTCTTGCTGTTTCTCCCCTCCGGTCCTCTTCCTTTGGCCTCTACTCCTCGGCATCGCGCGCATTCATGGAAGCAAAAGGTAAGTGACGGTGAAATAAGGAAGCCATCTTTTTGTGCCGCTCATGTCGACTGGCCGTATTTACAAGTTTTTCACAGGCAAGGAGCAGCCGCAATGGCTGTGGGATATGGCGCTGGAGCTACGCATTCCTGCGGTACTCCTGCTCGGCGTCATTTACGTAAACACGAAGTGCTACTACGATGCGTTGAGTGCGTATCAGGCAAACTCGCGTTGGGGAATCACCTCGGGCAAGCTGCTGGAGCTCAAGAAAATGAACTACCGTTACATTAGCGTGCCACGGTACACAGTCAAGTATGAGTACGAGATCGACGGTAAAACGTACGTCTCCACGCGTGCCACCACGGGCTCACCCTACCGCAACTGGATGCGCCACTTTTACAGTGATACCATCACGGAGGCGGAGTACTTACAGGCCATTCCTGTCCTTCGCGTGGGGGAGAGGTGCACTGTCTTTTACGACAAGAAAAACCCACGCAGCCATTCCGCCCTCGCTCACGATGCGAACTCTTTCGAAATTTCCATCCTCGCGTTCTTCTCCATTTTCCCCATTTTGATGGGCTACGCGTTGAAGTCCAACTACTGGATGGTGTGCAAGGCGTACATGCCAAACAAGAAGATGCGTGTGGGCTTCCCCATTTATGACCATCCCAAGGCACCCCCACCACCGCCCAAGGAGCCGCATCAGATGTCCCAGCTGCCCCCGAAGAAGTAGTACGCATGCACGGGGCCCCGGGGCCCACTCGCCCTGTCCTCACCGGTCACGCGCGTACATATTGCAATCTTGGTCTCCTGGCATTGAAGTGCCTTACTTTTCGTCAGCCCCTCCGCTCCCCACGTTCGCAATGATGACGAGACGAGATCAACAGAACGGGAGTATGAGGATGACCGCATGAATTAGCGGTGTCACATGATATTTGTAGTAAATTTGCAGTTGTCTTTATGCGTTTGTTTCACTCTTGTTTTTTCTTTGGAGTACGTTTCTACATAGCCTGTAGTGTCCAGTTCGTGGAGCTGAGGCTATGTGGACAAGCATCACACACACACACACAAGAACAAAAAAAAAAAAAAACAATCACAACCATCAGGTACCTGTGCCTCTACGCTGACTCACGTTCCCCTCTGCACAAGTAGAGCAGCTTCAACCGCTGCCAACGGCGCCGCAGCATCCATTCCAACGAACGAAGATGGCCAAACACACCTATTCAGCACTGTGCGCGCGCACGTGGTGGACAATGGCATGAGCAATGTCAGGTGCAGCAGGCGCGGATGACTGCTAGAGTAACACACTGCGCTTTCCGTTCTCCCGAAGGGGCGGAATGCATCTCACGATTGCCCTCTAGAATAGCCACATAAAGAGAGAGTGTGTGCGTGTGCGAATGTCACGTATCATCAAGATGATTTTACGTCCGCTCTCAGAAAAGCGCCGACATCCTTGTCGTTTCGTTGGAGGTCGAGGGTGACGCGCCTGCCGAGAGGGACGTGTCTTCGCCCAACCCTCATCTCTCTACCAGCACGTCCACCTTTTCCCTCTTTTCCTGTTTTCTTCTTTTCTCACTTCGTACCCAACGCGGAATGACCATACCTCCCCTTTCGTGGTGTCGTTGTCTCTTTCGATGACGTCGCAAACTAGTTACTGCCCCGTGAACGTTGATTGTTGGCACGTGCATTCCTGTATTTCTCCCTTTACCTTCTGTCTTTTCACTCACACCACACGAAAGGCTCGTCATGTCAGGCGAGTGCGTGTTTGATCTAGTTGACACATCGGCCCCGACGGGGTTCAGTGATGCAGCGGCGGCCGACATGTCGTCTAAGGGGCGCAGCGGCACGCACGGTAAGAGCAAGAAGGCACCACCCCCGACGGCATCAACGTTCGGTATTCATGGCACGAGCGCTGTGGTGGCCAACGCAGGCGGTGAAGACACGGAGCCCTCGATCCACCCGGCCAAGAAGCCCATCGGAACGTTTGGTCGTGAAGTGGGCTCAACCATCGACCCGTCGAACTATTTGCGCAAAAACCAAGGACCCAACACTGCCAGCCGTGGCGCACCGACTGTCGATGAGACCAATTTTCGCAAGAGTGCCTACGATCGTGAAAAGCGTAAGGCTGATATCCCTAGCCGCTACGACAAGCCAGTGATGGGTCTTCGCACGGATAAAGATTACGTGGTCGCCAACGCTGTGGAGAACATCATGGCCATCCCCACGAAAACCACACCTGCTGCTCCGCCGCGCGCCACAGATCGCAGCGACTTTGGCGAGGTTCCCCAGTACCTTCAGGAGGTCAAGAGCGACTTGCAAACACGTCGTGCCATGCTTGAGATGCAGGACACCATGCTAAAGGAGGCGAACGAACGCTGGTCCGAGCTTTCCTCGGAGGAACTGACTGAGCTGCGCAACGGTCTTCAGCATAGATGGGACACCTTGAACCGCGAGTACCAGTCCAAGGGTTTCAGCAAACTCGAAACACCGTCTCAAAAGGCACATCGTGAGGCCGTCGAGAAGGAGCTGTGTGCTGTGGAATTCGCAATGCAGAAGCTCAGTCGCAGCCATGTATTTATCTATGACGACCGCAAGTGAGGTGAGCGAAGTGCGTAGGAAGAGTGCAGGAAAGAACCAAACACCCATACACACAAACCCTTTCGGTGACTCTGTTCATGTACAACAAAAAAGAAGAAGAACGAAGACAATGGGTTCTGGTTCTCTTGTTGTACTCTCCCCAAGTTCTTTTTTGTACCCGTGTCCTGGTGAACTTGTGTACTTGTGTTGAGCATGTAAAGACAGGCCAATGAACGGCACTTGAAGAAAACGGAACGTGAATTTTTTTTCACCGCCGAATGTATCCTGACAAGAGGTGCAGCATCTGCTGTGCCGTCGCGGGACATTCGACTGCCCACGACAACACCCCACAGACCAGGGGGGGGGGGGGGAGGCGACACAAGGCAAGCGGATGGAGGCGCACCCCTGCAACGCGCACGCGCGACTTTCGCATGCCCGTTCGTCCCCTCACATGGCTACGTACGTCGTTCATGTTGGCTCTGCTCAGCGTGATCGAGCACTGGGCACTCCTCTTACACGGTGTACCTCACATACCCGTTGCTTTAGCACAGACGTGTGCCCACAGCGCAGGCACGCAGAGTGGCGAGCCCACACATACCCTGCAGACCCTTGCATGTACGCCTGCCAATATCCGCGCCTACACTCATCCGCACGTCCTCTCTGTCTACGCTTTTTTGTCCATCCTCCTTTTTGCACATTTGGCACTCTGTTTACCTCGATGGCTTTGACACTCTCCGCATCGACACACAAGAGTGAATATATACACGCGACCGATTTCAGCCACATCGCTGCAACACGTTGGTGGGTCATGATGTTGGCCTTTGATGCGTCTCGTGTGTTGTCTGAGGAGTCGCCGCGTGAGAAGTACGTCCCATTCAAGAACGCGTCCTTGGATGATGTTGTGGTGAAGGGCTTGCACTTTGGCCAGCGGAAGCTGCATCTCTCCGAGGTTGAGTTTTTCTGCACGCTGCTCAAGTCTGACTTCATCAAGACTGCTGGCAAGCCTTTGCTCGTGGTGTACGTCGGTGCTGCAGGTGGAATGCACCTGCCGTTCCTATTTGAGATGTTCCCCGACATTAAGTTTGTTCTCATCGATCCTGCGCGCTTCTGTGAGGCTGTGCAAACGGTGGCCAAAAAGAAAGGTGGCCCTGTTCTCGAGCTGATTCAAGAGTACTGCAGCGACGAGATGTGCCTCCGCCTTGCCCGAACGTATGAGCAGGACTACACATTGGTCCTCGTCAGTGATATCCGCTCTGGTTGCCCCGCGCGGATGCGCACCAACCTTGAGCACACTCAGACAATGTTGCGTGACAATCAGCTTCAGCGTGACTATTGCTGGGCACTCCGTGCCACGGCGGCAATGCTCAAATTTCATCCACCATATCCGCCTGTGCTGGACACCACGTCACCGTCATACGAGTGCGATGATACCACCCCGGAGACCATCGAGTACTTCGCAGGCTCACCATTGTGGGGTGTGTGGGCGCCAAAGTCGTCTTCGGAGGTGCGCCTCGTCGTGGAGGGACCGTTTCGTGAAGGACACACAATCCGCACCGCCACGTACGAGTGCCGAACGCACGAAGAGCAGTGCTACTACTACAACGTTCACGACCGATATCAGAAGGACTGCCAGGCGGAGGCACTCATCTTGCAGCGTTACCTCGATTTGTTTCCTCAAAGCACCTTCTCCAATGTCACTGAACTGTCGAATGAGCTGAGCCGCCAGCTGGCCTACCCGCTCTTCCAACCGCTGGAGCCCAGCTTCACGGAAGATCAGGCACGATGGGCATTGTTGATGCACTCGACGAAGAAGCCTGGTAGCTCAGCGTGGTTTGAGAAGCTGAAACACGTGATGACAGTCGATGCGGTGAAGACACTTGTCACTTCGTACAAGGATAGCGAAGACGTACCAGTGGGCGCCGTAGTAGGGTCAGAAACATTGCCTGCGGACTTCTGGGGTGTGTTCTGCTGCGGGGACTTCTCTGAAGCCTATTCGTTTCCGCGAGTGCGGTGGGGCTTTTATCGTAAAGCTGTCCCAGCACCACCACCCAAGCAGCAGGTGTCCACGCAAAGTGACCAGCGTCGAGGGCAAAAGCGCACGCGTGAGACCAGGTAGCAGGACGAAACAATGTGTGTAACTGACGAGCATGGCGCGCGTCGTGCAACCTTCTTCTCTTACTTTTCTCACACTCCCAGTGTCGCCTGTTTTCGGGATACGCTCCGTCCACCTCGGGCCCTTTTTTTTTGTTCTGTTACCTGTTCTTCTTTCTCTCGGCGAAGAGGTTGATAGTGTCTCGCGGCGGGGGGAGGGGGCGCTTCCGAGTCGGTAACCTGTGGTAACACTAACCAGGACTTGCGTCTTCTGCCGAAGCCACACCCTAACCAAACATGAGCTGCGACACTACGTTCACAGTGTGACACTAGCGCGTTCGGCTGGCATGCACAAGATATCATGTGGTCGAAAAGACAAGTGCGCACGTGTACAATACCGGTTTGGGCACTTCGTCTCTGTTGTTTCGTGCGACGCGTGTACCCGAAACTGCTCGCTCTCCCCCGTCTCACATGGTGTGCTGGCTATTCATCGCAGTGCTTCATCCGCACACTGCTCGGTCCCACTGGCTTTCTCTCATTTACCGACATTGAGCATCTCCTCTTTTCGCTCTCACGCTCCTTGTCACCCTCACTTTTTGATTCTTTGCTACATCTCAGTCTCAGAGTCAGCTGATCGCAACCTGGCCGCGAAACGCTTTCATACTCTTCCTTTCTTTTCCAACCCCCGAGCACACGCGCACCTACACACACACACACACACAAGAATCCTCTTACTCGCATATGAAAATCACGTTGGACGTGGAGCTTCAGGAGTCTGAGATGGCTCGGGCCGCTCAAGTCCGGTGTGCTCTAGAGGAATTCAGCGGCGGAAACGTCGAAGTTCGAGTCTCGATGGACAAGACCAGCCTTGACGCACGAATGAAGGAGGCTATGGAGTCTCAATCGTACGACGCAATATGCCAGGAGCTGTTAGGTCTCCTCACCCACCCAAATACGGTTGAGGATGCATTAGATGTCTTGTGCTCCACAGCGCTCTTTAGTACGCAGCGCGTCGAGCGTGGCCAGTCGATTGACCCGTTCGTGGCCGCTGTGCTGCACCTGCGCGACGGCGCCCGTCAACACGTACGGGCGGTTATTGTGCAGCGTGCGGTGGAATATCTTTCTAGACCACGGCGGCTCGACTGCGGCCGTCTGCCACTCTTGCCATACTGCGAGACTATCGCTATGTTTGTCAAGATCGAGCTTCTCAGTCTTCATAGTGTCGTCAGCACCTTGGCGCAGATGATTCAGCAGACACCGACCCGCACGGCGGGCATCACCTGCTTGGGTAAAGTGGTGGAGATGGCGTATGAGAAGGCTAGGGCTATTGATCGCGCGACACTTGATATGATTCGCACGGCTATCGTGGCCGTGCAACACGATGAGCTGTTTGTTTACGATGTCGACTACATATCCGAGGCTTTGGGCATGACGCAGAGCAAGTATCTCTATGGTCTGCGCCGCTCCCGTCTTCATCACAAGGGCTCGATTTTGGCGTTAGCGTATAGTGGTGGCTCTGGGACCAATTACCGCGAGGCTGTGGTGACCTCCTCGGCGGACACCATAGGCACATGGGACTCTAGCGGCGAGGTAACCGAGAGCACTCGCCTTTCACGCCACTACGCGGCCTCACTAGACCTCGCGGCACGCGGCCACTTGCTCATCGTCGGTGGGGCGAGCGCACACCCGAACACGTCCCCTGCTGTCATTCTTTATGATGAGCAGCACGAGCCAGTGTCGCGGAACTCCCGCTGGGCGGAGAAGGGCGCTGTCGAACCGAAAAATGCGCATCTCATTACAGCTGTGCGGGGTACACGCACCACATCAGTGGACGTGAGGTACTGCGTCGCCATGTCGACACACAGCGGAGAGAATAAACTACTTCTTTACGATGGTACGCAGCAGGTGCAAGAGTATTCTGAGCACTCCGACATCATCACGTGCCTGCACCGATTTTCAGACGACGCAATGCTCACTGGCTCACGTGATCGCACTGTCAAACTGTACGACATGCGTGACCGCCACACCAAGCAAGCGGAGGTGCGCCACACGAACACTATCACGTCGATCGGCAGCTGCGGTGACCACATTTTCACAGCAGGACTGGACAAGCGGCTCGTTGTCGTGGACGTGCGCATGGTGAATCGCGAGTACGCCTCGCTCGAGCTGGATTCCCCCATTCTCAGCATCGCTGTGAGCGCGTCGAGTACATGCGCAGCAGCAACTGTCACAGGTTTATACACAATCAACTTATCCTCCTTTACGACGTCACGCCCACCTCTTCGTGTGCACTGTGGTACAAACTCCCCACGCTACAACGCGATTTCGTGGAATGCAGGTGGTACCGTGCTGTATGCTGGCGGTGTCTCTGCGAGTCTCGATGTCTTTGACCGGCAGTACGCTGAAAAGGATGGCTACGACGCCTAAGCGTCTCGCTTATTGCGGCGCTGCGGCGACATGCATCGACGTAGCCGGATGTCTTCTCTTAAAAAACCCCACGAGCAACCAAACCCCAACAAAGGAATCTATCCAAAAATGAAGAACGAATGAAGAAGGAAGTGAGAGTTATCCGCCTAATATTTTTTTGTTCGAGAACATCTCAGACTTTATTTCTCAACAGAGCGGTTCTGTCTCCCTTCTTTTCTTCTTTGCTTCACACACACACACACACATACACTTAGCAGAGGCCCGAGCGCACAGCTTCCTGCCCTATGCGCCGCATTAATAATTCACTAAAAGACCACAGACACAAACCCGATCAACAGCAACACAAGCATCTCCACTGTGCACCGGCCGTGAGACTACAACGTTTGTACCCTAGTCCGCGGCTGCGCGGCTTTCTGGTGTATTCGCTTACTTTTCGCCCTCTTTTGCTTTTCCCCCCGCCCGCCGCCGCCCTGCTAGCCATACTGATATAGTTTAGATTACTTCATTTCGGTCTTCGCTACATGGACGCTGAGTAGGAAACGAATGCATTGCAAGTATGGGGGTGCGTAACACATCGAGCGGAGGCGTTCTGCACCAGCCGATGAACAGAGAGAATCAAAGAAGAGTGCACATCTGTGCGTACATGAGAGGAGACACAGAGAGAGAGAGAGACAAACAGACCCACAGCTCGTTCTCAAAGCAATCATCACATGCTCTTGTTTCCACCGCTCCCCTTTTCTTTTTCTTGCCCTGGACCATTTTTCGCTCTCTGCAACACACACGCCACGCGACGCGCGAACCGCGTGCAAGCACTAGCACTACAGTAGCCACCCCAGTACGATACACACAGACAGGTAGTATGGATGACGGTACACGTATCTCGGAGGAAACAGAACAGTTTCTCCGTGCCGCTCGCGCTCGTGAAGTGCCAAAGGTAGCCGCCCTCCTCGACGCGAATCCTGCGTTGGTGAGCACACAGGAGGCAGGAGGCTACACGGCTCTTCACTTCGCCGCTTTCAACGGTGATCTTGACATGATTAAGCTCCTTCTCGAGCGTAAAGCCGACGTGGAGGCGATCAACTACGACGACAACACGCCGCTCGTTATGGCCGTCAAGGGCCATCAGCTCGAGACAATCCGCACCCTTGTGAAGGCGGGAAGCGACGTGAACCGCTCTTTATCGAACGGGTGCACAGCCATTCATCACGCTGCATCCATGGGCTTCCTCGACTGTGTTCGCCTCCTGGCTGACCTTGGCGCCACCACACACCACAAGGACTGCGAGGCGGGAACGCTGTTGCACTGGGCGTGCCACTCGGGTGACATCAATGTGGTGGGCACGATGATGTACGAATACCGCCTGCCGGTGGACGTCCCGGACAAGTACGGTGGTACGGCTCTCTTCACTGCTCTCTTCATGCAGAAGGAGGAGGCCGCGCAGTTTTTGCTGGAGCACGGTGCGAACCCGAACGCGTGCATCGTGGAGGATGGCAGTACGCCCCTTCACGTCGCGGTCGAACACGGCACAACGGAGTGCGTGCGCCTGCTGTGTACCTTTGGCGGCGATGCGTCGGCGAAGAACAAGGAGAACGTGACGCCGTTGGAGCTCGCTGAGAAGGCGTCAAAGGCTGGGATGGTGCGCGAACTGTCAAAGACGCCTCTGACGAAAGCGCAGCGCGCAGAAGAGGCGATCAAGTACAAGAATCAGGGCAACAAAGTCTTCGGTCAAGGCGAGAACGTCAAGGCTGCCAAGTTCTATTCGCTTGCCATCCGCCTGGATAGCACCAACCACGTCTTTTTTAGCAACCGCGCTGCTTGTTACTTCAACCAGCGGCTCTTCCAGCTGGCGTACTGGGATGCCGTGCGGTGCATCGCCCTCAATTCCCAATGGCCCAAGGGCTACCTGCGCAAGGCCACCACGGAACTGGCGCTCAAGCAGTACGACGAGGCTATCAAGACCGCGACGGAGGGCCTCAACCTCGAGCCCACCAACAAAGATCTCTCCCAAGTGAAGGATGAGGCCACCCAGCTCCGCAAAAAGTAAAGTAAATTAATCCAAGGCAAATGCCGAAAGCGACCGAAGCGCCGTGAAGCTGGCGGGCTCACGAAGTGGAGTGCCCCGCTCTCTTCACGGCATCTGAGTTTTTTTTTCCCACGGTCATGCGCCGCCAAGTTAATAAGTCCATCAAATGCGTGTGAGAGAGTGAACATATATCTGCTTGCACGCGCGCGTGTGCGACTGGTTCGTCACACACTCTCCCTTTATTGCCAATTGCAGAGGATGGAGACACTGCTTAACATCAACATCAGCGGAAATGTACCCTGACACGCGCACGCCTGCCCATGACTTCGTCTCGATTTACATGGGTGTCTGCCGTGCATCTGCTTGACACACATGCCGCTGACACGCCTCTCCGCGAATCTCCAACGTGCACGCCGGATGCTGTGAAGCGAAACATCAAGGAAGAGTCAGAGTCAGAGTCAGAGTCAGAGAGCGAAGAATCTTTGCGCCGCTTCACATGTATAACGCCTCCCGAGTCATCGCGCGGCCACTCGTCTTCTCTTGATTTGGAGACGCCGCAGTGATTCGTCTCGTATGAGCGGAAGTGCACCAGTCAAAAAAAAAAAAAAGAAAAGACCCCCCTGCGTTCACCGTTTCGATGTGAGACGTAAAGGTGGACAGCGTCACACCACTGTTGACTCTTGTATTCCCCGAACACCCTCGCTCCTATCTTCCCCGTTTCCTCTTTCTTGCGTATCCGCTCTACTCGCGCCATTGCTGCGTAGTCACGTCCTCCCCGGGAACGCCGTCACTGCAAGGTCAACTAGCTGTCGCGCAGAAGTCATCCACTTTTCTTTGCTGCTGCCCTTGTGCTCATCCGTCTCGGTCTCTTCTTTTTTTTTTTTCCTTTTCCCCATCCGTCACCGTTCACCACATCTTATACCATGACGGCTATCGCTGACGTGCTTTCGACCTACCTCGCCGCAACCGACTCGCGCGATAAGCTCCTCAAAGGCGCGGGATGCTTCTTCAAGGCTCTCGGTGAGGTGACGCAGGACAAGCGCTACAGCAAGGTGGGCTCGCAGATGTCAGACGCCCGCAGCCTGATGCGTCTTGGCACGTGGTTCGGCAACATCCAGAAAATTACCGCACTGATGGAGAAGCCCAACGTGGAGCTGCGTGATACGATCTTTCTGATCCGCGTCGTGTGCGACGGCATCTTCAGCTTTTTGGACAACATCGTCTACGTCGGTCGCTTCTTCAACCCCAAGGACCCCAAGCTCGCCGAGCTCTCCAAGGTGTCGCGTGCGTCACTCTTCTACGGCTACGTGGCAGCGGTTCTCCTGGACATTTACGACCTCACCCACGACAAGTCGATGCCGAACCGCCGCGACCGGTTCCTTGTGCTCACCCGCAACGCGTTCGACATGCTGTCCGCCATCGGGAACGTGTGCAGCTACGACATGGGCGTTTGCAACGCCTCGCTTCTGGGCCTTGCCAGTGCGATCATCGCCACCCGCGAGCAGGTCAGCGCGGCTGCTACCAATGTACACGCCAAGGCCGCTATCAAGGCCAAGTAAGCGACACACGAAGAGACTGGTCCCCTGTTTCTCCTTTTTTTTTCTTGTTTTAAATTATTCTGTTTCTCTGCGTCTGAACAGTCGGGCCACCTCTTCAAAAAAAAAAAAAAAAGGAACCCGCGATCGCAAAACGGAGTAAATCGCTCTTTTTCTTTTCTCTCCATCCTTTATTGTTCTTCTTTCAGACGTTGGGATGCTCAAGGCGAGATCAAAAGCCAGAACGGAAATAAGTGGCGAATCACGCCTATGCATGTGTGAATATGTGCGTCTGTGCGTGTACGTAGGAGAGAGTAGCCCCACGTCAGTTAGCCTCCAATGGCCCCACATGGTTTGTGGCTATCCTGCGCCGTGAGGTGTTTTTACCTTTGAGGGAGCCGTTCTGTTTTACTCGCATCATCGCCAAATGCCCCATGTGTCCTCGTGCACGGTGAGGGCTCATCGCAGTTGGCCTCTCTCTCTGTCTGAGCAAGGGAATGAAACACCGGCCTGCTGTAGCCATTCTTGTCCGCCTCCCTCTCTCCTCACACCTTTCGCGGTATGTGTCTTGGTACTCTACCTGAGAGTCAAACCTATTGCTTTTCTAAACCCTTGAGCTAAACAAGCACCCGTACGTTCGTACCTTCTCATCGAGCTCAACGTCTCCCTCGGTCTCACATCAAGTCGCAGAAAATGGCCACTCTTGAAGCTCAACTTCGGACGGCGAATCTCAGCAACAACTGCAAGCTGGATCTGATGAACCACGCAGAGCAGATTGAGCTGCGGGACTCAATGCTGCCCAAGAAGCCTGTCACAGTCGCGGACTCACAGCTACCTACCGCCGTAACGATGGGAACCATGAAGTCCTCTAGCCGCAACGCGGAGCGCGCGTCCGGTGACACGCGCGAACGGTACACGGCACGCAAGAACGCTCAGATGGAGTCGCTGGGAACCGTTTCCATGGTCGCACAGGAGTCTGGCAAGCCCTACTTTAAAGCCTATCAGACTCGTTACAATGGATCGCAGAGCACGAAAGATCCCTTCCGCGACTCTCGCTCACGCGAGGCACTCTCCGGCCGGGATCAAGACTTTGTCTATCGTTACGCGGAGGCCGTGATCGGCGGACAAGTAGAGCGCCAAGCACCGGAGGACGACGCGTCAAGAACCGCTACAGAGGCGTACAAGACGGCCTTCCGTGCGTACAAGGGACGCGAGCCCACGGCGAAGGAGCTCGAAGAGGTTGGCCGCCTCGCGTTCGGGTACACCGAGAACGGTGATGTCGGCGTTGTGCAGAAGCCGCACTCGTGCTATCCACACTCGCACGTGACCTGCTGCAACCGCCGCACGACAGAATGCCCCAATCAAATCTACCCTCCCGAAGTACCTGGAGTGCGTGCGGCTCGTGATCGGTTTCCCGGTCCCGTTCCTGCTCCGACCTTTACGAAAAACCTGGCTCACTCGACCGCTGGCGACATGTACACCCCAGGCCACCAAGAGACCCGTTCACTCAAGCTGAAGACGGCCGCGAATACCATGACGGGCTCCATGTAATTGGGCGACACCAGAGAGAGAGCCAGAGGCGGACAGTACGTGCGACCGTCTTCTTACACATACCTCCTTACTTGATTGAGTCGACGAAAACAAAATGGAGCGAAAACACAAACCCCTATGTACACCTGTCTCACTCTTTTCCTCCGCTCCGTTCTTCAGCTCTCTGTCGAAACGAGGAAGTCAATACTGGGACAGTATCTCATCTTTGTGTTTTTTTTTGTTTTTGTTGCTAGACATGCGTCTCTTTGTTATCTTTTCTGTCAGTCTCTTTGCTCCGTTGCGGAAAGGCAGCACTTCCGCTCTTCACTCGGTGTTGTGCCACCTCCCCCATTGTGGTATTCTTGTCGTCACTGTCACAGGTGTTGTGAAACCACACGGTGCAATGCGGCGGTGTAGCCGCTTGTGCGTATGTCCCGTGTTACGGAGCCGTTTCGCACTTCTATGTACTCTCTCCCTTTCGTCTTGTTCATATGCTCAATGGTCCCGGAAATTCACTTCACTGTTGGGACACAGTCAAGGCGCACACACACACACACACATACGCACACAACTTCAGCAGTGCCGAACCCTCAGCAGAATGGCAACACATGCTGGCGAGTTGACGCGGCAAGGGGCTCAGCAATCAAAGTCCCCCCGTCAGTATCGGCTACAAGTCCTTTGTGTCCCAACGCGGGTGTTGGCAGTTCGACCGTTCCCTCCTCTTTCTCCAGGTTATGTCTCCAATCCCGTGCGCTCCGACCAGCCTATGCAGCTCTGTGTCATCAAGCGACTGTCCTTGCCCCTTGCCCTCGCTGCATTTCATTCTCCTATCTTTCTCGTCTGGTTTGTGCATGCGTACCAGCGCGCACACTTCGAACAATTAGAGGATCAAGACACCGGCAACGTGGAGGGCTTTTTCGTTACCGAAACTACATACACACACACACACACATACACAGGTCCTTGACACGTAAAACGACGCACGCGGGGCTGTCGCAGAAATGGAGCGGTCTGCGCAGGGTCGTATTCACACCACGCAGTGGGAGGACCTACAATACAAACATGGCAACCGAGTCGGTGCGTACGCCACTCACGAGTTGGAACTTCTCGCCCAAAAAATCGCCGATGAAAACCCCAACGTGACGCTCACCGCGTACGACCCAAAAGCAGAGCGCGTAGCGGACAAGCTCGCGCGTGGTGGCTATGAGCTGGCAGACGGTATGGATGCCAACGAAGACGCTATCGTCGACTCAGATGACGATGATGAAGCACTGGCTGCTATTCGTCGCCGTCGCCTCATGGAGCTGCAGAAGAAGAACGCGACGGAATGCTTTGGTGTCTTGAAGCATCTTCCAGGGAACGCGTACGTTGATGAAGTGACGAACGCGTCTGAGAAAAACTGGGTCGTCGCGGTCCTCATCAAACCAGGGCACAGTGACTGCGAGGCCCTGCTGAATGTGATGCGAGTCGTGGCACAGCGAAAGCGTGCCGTCAAATTTGTTTCGATGATTGCGGTTGAGGTGATCCCCAACTTCCCCGACCATCACTTGCCGTGTGTACTGCTGTATCACCAGAAGCAGCTGCAGAAGCAGCTCACCGGGCTGGACGGCTGGAAAAGGGACCGCACACTGAGCGTCGACTCGGTTGAGAACATCATTAGTCAACAAGGTGCTCTGCCGCGTGAGGAAGACGATGTCAGCATGGACCAGGAAGCCAAGCCCTCAAGAGTTCTCGACAGTGACGGTGACGACAGTGACTGCTAGGTTGAGTTGCCCTCCTCGCATGCGGCTCTCCTCTCGCTCCTGTGTCCCGACGATGAGCGCGTCCTTCTCACTTCTCCCCGCTTGTTCCTTCGTGTTTTCGTCACATTTACCCTTGGCGCACCACGTGAGAGCGGACACATTTGGACGAGAAACAATAGACACGGATGGGGCCGACGACACGACGTGAGCATGTGAGACATGCAGCGTTACAGGTGGATGATATCACCGAACCAGTGAGACACAATCGAACAAGATGTGCGACGCACTCCCCCTCATTACACGCGCAGCAGGGCACTCCTGTTGTGACTTTTCTGTTTTGTTTCCGTTTCGGAGACGTGTCTGGCTGTCTTCTCTGCAGTAGAGTGACCGCAGAGATGGAGCGTGTGCGGAATCCTCCTCGCGAGGATGTCTGAACCACACCCGCAGACACCCACACCCACACCCACACACACATCCATGACCCTGATGCGTTCCTCTCTCTGCTCCTCTTTCCCACTGACTCTCTTCGACTCACTCGGTTTGTCTCGCCAGGAATGTCTGTGGAAGGCTCACTGCTGACGGACTTGCGACAGTTGCGGTCACAGCCCGCCTTTCTCACGATCGCTGTCACAGGACCCAAAGGGTGCGGGAAAACCTTTACACTGGCTCAGTTCATCAAGGGATGGACAGGCACCGGACATGCTGTAGTAGTACACAGTTTGAAAGAATGTTTCTCGACTTCCACGGTCTCGAACGGCGAGGATGGTGCCGCAGTGATATCACCGCCTCCGATACTCTCGGTGTCTCCCTCGACGTTGAGAGAGGAAAGCATCGCGGTTGATGCCGTGTGCGTACGCGGCGACACTGGAAGTGGCGGCGAGGCCTCTCTGCGTCCCGGGACGGTGCTTCTCATGGATGATATTGAAGCGTTGTGGGCGCTTGCGGTGATGAACAGCACCTCACACCTCTTGCAGCGAACGTTTCTGCTTGCGCAGAGGAGCACAAGCTGCCGCGTCATTTTTTCCGCAAACGACGAGAACAGCATCCCTTACTTCTTTCGTAAAGGAGGCCGCCCCTTGCTGTACGCGATGCCGTCCTTGACGAGTGTTGCGGTACGCCGTACGGTGCGGGCCATTGCTGCTGCTGCACCGGCATTCTCCACATTTGAGAACTGTGGCGACGCCTTGACACCGCCTTGCACACGACGTAATCTGGTCTTGGCCATGACAATGGCTGCCGCCTCACTACCGTCTACTGTGATACCCAATTTCGGGGCATCTTCAATCGAAAATCACGTGCGTTTCCTCCAAGGTGACACAGACGCCGCCGCTGCGACCACCGCGTCCACATCGACACTTTTCGGTCTGGAGAATGTCCTGAGCCGACTCGAACTCCTTGTCTCCGTTTTCGCGACTGGCGCCGTCGGGACCGGAGCGGGCGGCGGTCAGCTGTTGCGTAGCCTGAAGTCGACGACCGGTGTGCTGCTTCACGGCCCATCCGGCTGTGGCAAGAGCGCTGCCGTGCGTGAAGTCGCCAGGCGGCACCCGCACGTCATGTTCACCTTTGTTCAGTGCACGGCTCTGTTCTCGAAGTACCTCGGCGAAAGCGAGGAGAAGCTGAGAGACGTCTACCGTGCAGCCCGCGCGGCCGCGCCGTCTGTCGTCGTGCTCGACGAAGTGGACGTCCTCGCCCAGTCGCGCCAAGGCGGCGCGGAGGGCGGCACTGGCGACGGAGGCCGGTCCGCCGTCAGTGTGACGCGCCGCATGTTGGCTTGCCTGCTCTGTGAACTCGACGGCATCGCTGACAATTCTGGGGTTCTTACGATTGCCACGACGAACGCGCCACATGTGCTTGACAGCGCGCTTCTCCGTCAGGGACGCCTTGAGACGATGTTGGCTGTGCCGCCGCTGTCGTACGCGGCGGCCCTCGCCATGTCTGAGGCGTTCTTCTCCACATTCGAGCCCGCCGCAACGGCACCATCGCCAAACGAGGACCGGGAAGCCCCACAAGCAGCAGCCACCGCGTGCATGCCGCCGTCGCCTTCGCTCACTGAGAAAGTGGCACAGGCAGGCGCTGGCTGCGCGCCGACCAACCTTCACTACCTCTTACGTAAAATCCTCGAGCGTCACCTCACCTCACTTCCCGACGTCGCTGTGTCATCCGCTCCGCCGAGCAGCACTGTACTCCCCATGCCTTCTGCCGAAACAGTGCACGCCTGCTTGTTTGAGTGTGCACCTGTACTGACGCACAGACCTTACGTCGATCCTTTTGCGAGTTAACACCGATTAAGCAACGACAAGAGTAGAGTACGAATGGACAACATACGACACCGTGTACTTACTCACGTGCACGCAGTTTGAGGGAAGAACAGAACTTTGTGGACACCAGAAAGCAGCAACGGGTGGGAGGACACAAGAGCACGCACCACCCGCTGTCGGAATGCACAGCGTGGTGTCCACTTCAGATATGACCACTGAATGAAGACACTCTCTCACCAGCAACAACAACAACAAAAAAAAAAAAACACAGTTTTCATCGATTCTTGACATGCATGCGGCATGTTGAAGCACGCACCCGTTCATTGATGATATCCCTCCTTCCTCATTGATATCTGTTGTCTCTCTCTCTGTCTGTCTGTCTTGTTGTTTCGTTCGCAACAAATGTGCACGCACACATACAAAGGAACATTTCCATATCTATACACAGTAAGGCCTGAGCAAAGATACATATACACACACACACCCATTGAGAGAGAGAGAGTCATTTTGAAACTCATCGGGCCTGCATTGAGCAAAAGGACGTTGCGACAGCCGGTAGTCGTCAATGGATTACCGATCGCCCTTTGAGCTGCGACAGCAACTTCTCGAGGAGGCGCGCGCGGCGAAGTCGTCTAGCCCGCGTGACAAGTCCAAAATCAAGAATGGAAAGGCCTCCGAAGTGACGGCAGTAGCGCCAGTTGTGCCCCCTGGTCGCAACGACAATAAGGTATTTTCCGCCTCTTTGCCGGATGACCCCACAGCTCTCGTCTGCGAGGTACCTGGCGCGGAGAACATCAAGGCTCTCAACGAGGCACTGGAGCACGATGAGGCTGTGCAGCGCTACCTAGAGAACCAGAACCTGTCCCTGGAGGAATCGGCCAAATATATCATGGCGAACGGTAGCGCCACACAGAAGATGTCCTTCTTTAGGCGCGTCGAGGAGAGGCTCGCTGACGTACCCGCAAAGAATGTATCGCGCGTGCTTAGCATCTTGTGTGAATCAATGTGGGCACAAGATCCAGAGCTGCAGTGCCACGCGCCAGCTGATCTGAGCGGCATGCTCCCCATTCTTACCAGCACGATATGTGGCGAACTCTTCGAAGTGACTCGCACCATGTTGACGGTCAAGACGACAAACGTGCGTGTTGCCTGGGGACAACTGTTGATTCACCTCATCACGTACATGACCGTCCCCCAGCTCGAGAAGGACGTTGTACCGCTCATTCTCAAAAAGACCGAGCACGCTGAACCGCAGGACCAGCGCGAGCTAAGCTGTGATGCACTCGGCGCCGTGTGCGTGCGTCTTCCGGCTGACAAAGTGGAGTTACTGGTACTGCCCAAGGCACTCGCGCTCTGCCAAGACACGAATGGTGCAGTGCGCCAACACATGTGCGCACAGCTCGGCACTATTGCCCGTGCATTAGGCATTGAAGCGGCCAAGGCCAAGGTCGCGCCAGACCTGTTCGAACTTCTTAACGACGAGGAGCGCTCAGTGTCGCGAACGGCCTTTTCCTGTCTGATTGATCTCGTCGAATTCTTTGGCCCCGAGTACCGACGCGAGCGTCTGTATCCGATCATCAAGACGTTCATCTCCAACCCGCCGAGCGAAGTGGTCAGCTTGCTCGTCGTCGAATTCGGGCGTTTCCTCCACGAAATCAAGGCTGACATCACATCGCAGGAGGATGTTATCCTCTTCGCCAAGTTCTACCAGTCCGCCGCCACGAAACAGGACGAAGACGCGCGGAGACGCTGCGCGTACAACCTTCCAGCAGTGGCTGCCTCACTGCCGATTTCAGTCTTCCCAACCCACCTCTGCCCGTGCCTGGATAAGCTCGCCGTGGATCCGCTTCCCGAGGTCCGCCGTAGCATTGCCTGTGGTATGCACGAGCTGGTGCCCATCCTGGGCGATCGCGCAGCGCAGTTCCTCGAGCAGCCATTTCTAGCGCTGATCTGTGACAAGAACCCAGGCGTGCGTGCGGCCGTATTCGCCCATCTGGAGCCTCTGATGGGCTGCTTCGTCAAGCAGGCACGTGTTGCGAGTCGTCAAATGCTATTCCGATCACTAGCCGAGGCGGGAAAATCCCTGGCAGAAGAGGGTCTTGTCAACTGGCGCAACATGGACTTCGCCCTGCAGCTCCTCGTGCCGTATCGATCGTGTTTCGACAGCGCGCTCCTGATGGATCAGCTCGTGCCTGTTCTCTTGACGTACGTCAAGGACGGCGCACACGCTAATCGCGAGCGCTGCGCTGCGTTCGTGTGCCACATTCTCTACGCGAGCGAGAGCGACACGGCCAAGGTGCAACTTTTCGGCCGACTCAACCACGACTTCGCGCGTAGCTCGACGTGCTATGAGCGGCGCTCGTACTTCCTTTTCGCACGGGAAATCTGTACTCTCTTCTCCCGCCGCTGTATTCGTGAGCGATTGCTTGAGTGCTGCTACGAGCTGCAACGTGACTCCGTCCCCATGGTGCGGCTGGAACTCGCACGCAGCCTCCCCCTCCTTCAGCGTGGTCTGCTCAACCGTGCCTCGGCTGCACTGGAAGACGAGTTCAGCAACGTGCTGCAACGGCTCCTGATGGACGATGACGAAGCCGTGCGCGAAGCAGCACAGGCGAGTAATGAGGCCATGATGCGCACGGAGAGGGCGCTTCGCCTGCAACCTGAACGTGTTGAAGAAGAAGAGGCGGAAGATAGGAAACTTGAGCAGCGCGAGCAGTTTATGCTTGACCAGGCCAAGGACGCCGACAAGGCGGAGCGTCGCGCGAAGCTGCGTGACTTGCTCAAAAATGAACGTGACAAGGAGCTCCTTGAGTTACCATCGGCAGGCAAGCGCTCTCCGAAGCACTCATTGGGCCGACGCGCCGCCACAAAAGCGGGTGCGCATGGTGGAGCGTTGTCTTCGCAAACCCGCCCTATTCCCTCTCAGAGCAAAATGAATAGCTCGTCCGGATCGGTTGTGACGACGACAACAGCACCAGCTGTTAGCACACGCCGTCGTCTGTAAATCAAAAGACCGACTCTCTTTTGTTTTCTGATTTTTTCTCTCGGCCTTAACGTCCACACACAGTCCTGTTCTGAGGTCGACCTTCTCAGCCAAGGAACCCCACCGCCTTCTTCAGCGCACCTCTGACTATCCTGTTCACCCGGATGCTTGCAACAAGTCATCTTTGCCGAGACGGATACTCTTGGCTCCATGCTCGTCACCAACGTGCTGGAAAAAAATGTAGAGCACACTGGGTGCCGTCCAGTCTGTATGTCCTCGTTCTCTTTTTTTTTTTTCTCCGTTGTTCTCCCTCGTGCATGTGCTTTTCCTTTTCCTTGGTCTTTCGTCCGTGATCGTTTGGGTCATCACGTCTCCACGCTTTCTTGACATTTTATCTGCGCGTGTGTGCTTTCTTTTTTGCCTTTGTTTTTATCGTCTCGTATGTATCTTGAAGAATAGAAAGCGTCAGTCGTCTTCGCACGTCGCTGGTCGTGCCGTTGACAACGCGCGCACTTTATAAAGGTCGCGCGCCTTCCTCCGTCTTTTCCCCCTTGCACTTCGTTCTTTTGTTTTCTCTTCCTTCTGTTTCTTTGCTTCGTTTTGCAGCGGCTTGTACTTGTTCCGTTCAACCCATGTGGCCTGTGCCACATGACGTGTATTCTACTCCACACGAACAGTCTCATCAAGTACTACATACAACGCTCTACACACACACACACACACAGATGCCCAAAACAGAAGAGCAAATACTTAGTGGCACGACGCACTCGCTATCATGCTCAGAATCCATGATGTGTCTACGCGTCCCTCCCGCTTCTCTCTGCCATCACACGCCTTGCGACAATGCACAGGCGATGGCGGTAGTTTCTCCTGTTTCCATCTTGTCGTGCGCAGCGAGTCAGTAGGTGCGCGGAGCGATCACCATCGCGCCGTCTATCTGTTGAGCGATGTCTTCGTCGTGTAGCTCCGTCCACAACCCGTATCTGCGACGGTGAAGCGGCCACTTGACGCTATATGCCCTGGCTTCTATGTGTCACTCCCTCAACTCCTCACGCACTCCTACTCCCATATACGCTGTCCTACATTGTGCTTGCTTCGCGCGCTTCATCACTGCGAATCGTGGCGCTCTTCCATGACGTCCCCACCTCTCACCTTCAGCACAGGCACAACAGCCTCTCCCCAAAAGCTAGCTGCGCATCATTCACACAGTGACCGAGGACTTATTCGAGCAGCAAATCGACAACGTGAGCACACACACACACACACACAAAGAAAGAGAGAGAGCGCACATCACCTGCTCGTTTGCACGATCTTCTCTATCCTTCGCGCACCACAGGCAGTTCTTTCTTTTCTTGTTGTTTCCTTTGCTGTTTTTTCCTTTGTCCTCTACGCTTCACGCATAGGAAGGTGAACGCATGTCTTTTTCCAGTGAGAGCGATTGGAGTTCTGATGAGGTGGACGCCGACCTCATCGATGATGTGCCAAACCAACTTTTCGTCGCGATGCTGACTGAGCCGCCACAGATGCACCGCTCCCGCGTCACGGCCCGCGGGCCCGCCGCACCGGGCCCGCGAATGGTCAAGATTCCAGTGGCGCCGTGTGCGACAGAGGTCACGCCCCACTCAGCGGAGTCACACACACTGCCTTCACCTGATGCAGCCTCGGCATCGACGGCAGTGTCGCAGGCGCGCGAGGATGAGGCGGAGACGGTACCGGCCCTGTCGCGGAAACGCGCACGTGTTCCTTTGGAAGAGAAACTGCGCTCCGCACTACGTACCGAGCCCTCGGACAGTGTTGATGAGGACGCGGTGGCAGCCGTCGTTGATCGTATCGCTGCCGCTGTCCGGGGTTGCGGCGACGACGCAGGCCTCGTGGCGAGTCTTATTGTGAACGGCCTCAGCGATCCGCTGAACCAGGTACTGCGAAATGACGTGCTCTCAGGTCACATGGCGGCGGCCAAACTCGTCACACTGAACGACGAGGACTTCTTGAATCCACAGCGCCGCGAAGAACTTCACGCACAACGGCAGGAGCGAATGGAGCAGCGTTCAGTCGACTACGTGGAGCGGCTCACGATGCCGATCACAACGTTCTTCACCTGTCCCGCCTGTGGCTGCCAAGAGTGCTTCGCCAACTTCCGAAATACGGACTTCGTCAAGTGGCAAGGCGACGACCCCAATCCGACGTTGCTGACGTGCACAAAGTGCTCACTTGCTTTCAAGGCGTAGCGCGGCGGCATGTCCGGAGCAGTCCCGTGGAGAGCAAACAAACACCATGTGTGAGTGTTGGCACCAGCAGAGGCCATTTTAGTTTTCTTCGTCGTCTAGCTTTCTCTTTTCGACGTACTCGCCGTCCGCTCTCTTCTCTCCTTGCCTTTCACTCTCGCCCTGCTGCTCTTGTCGTTTCGAAGCGCTAGAGCGATCCAACGAAAGGCTCTATGCGTTCCTATTCTTTATTGCACGCGAACATGACTGTTGTCCATGCGAAAAGCCGCGAGTAGTGGAGCTCTCATGGGCTCTCATCATCACCATATCTTGCGTGTTGCACCGCTATCGAAAGGAAAACGAGACAAAACAAAACAAAACAAACAACAACAAAAAAAGGACATCGTGTAAAGCGACAGACGTCTTGCTCAGTCGTATCAGTGAGCACTGCCAAGGTCTCTGCCCGTACGCCTACATTGTCTCAAAGGGGTGTTTGTGCAGGGATGTCTTCACTCGCATCCCCTTCAGCGTATGAACAGACAAAAAAAAAAAAAGAAGCGAACCTTACAAAGCTCACGTGCCGCAACATACCCTGTTTCTACACACTCTTCTCTTGTTCGTCTCTTCTCTCTCGAAACAGTTGTGACATCGAACACCTCAGCCACAGTGCGCGAGGTTCCACTTAGCCGCCCACCCTACCACCCTTTCCTATACGTTGGGTCACTGTCGTATGTCCGTGAACCCGTCTTCGCCAGCAGGAGAGAGTGTAGCGCCCGATGCGATAGCTAGCGTGCGAACAGCTTCCACAGACCCACCACACCCGGCGGAGATGAACGCTCCTGAAACCACACGCGCTTCGTCCGGGTTCATTGTTCCGCTTTCCATATTGCGAAGTGATGGCACAACGAACACAGTGTCCGCATCTGCGTCAACGCCTGTTGCCGTTGAACACGTGCTCAAACGTCCACGCATGCCGGACCCAATCACCGCGTCGCTCACGCACGATCCGATGAAGCTCGCGAGAGCGGAGGCACACGAGGGAGCTACAGAGATTCCACTGGCACATGACCAACCCCCATCTGGCCCCTCATTGAGCCCCAAAGCGCCACCTTCAGTAAACGCAACCCCACCCACGTCTCCGTACGTCAAGATCCCAGTGAGGGTGCCGCAGAAGGTACCCATCACCGCACCCAGCAGCCTGACACCGCGTGGCTCACCGTTCGTGCCCAGCACCTGCACAACTTCGTTGAGCAGCTCGCACCCACCCTCGTTCGTCACCACGCCGATCACTACATCCCCGTTGGTGAGTGCCACCGCTACGCCACGGACCACACCTTCCACGCCACAGTCGTCCTCGCTCAGATTGCGCTGGGTGGCGATGATGGAAAAGGCATTCCTAGTGGACTGCGCACCCCACGACGGTGAGCGTGTGTCGGATGTGGCCAACCGCATCGTCGCCAGCATCCCCGGATCTAAGGCGGTTGCTGCCGACACATTTTTGATGCTCAAAGCGAGTATTGCCGACGCCAAAAACGGGGAGTTGCGACAGCGTATCTTGTCGGGCCAGCTTCCTGTGGAGCTCCTGGTGACGCTCAATGAGAAGGACCTCGCCAATCCTGAGCGACGCAAAGAGCTCGAGGAAGGCTTCCAGGAACGTTCCAAGGACAGGAACATCACAGAGATGATGAAGGCGGTACAAACAACATCGACCATGTTTCCGTGTCCGTCCTGCAAGGTGCGGGACTGCACGTGGATGCAAAAGCAAACGCGCTCCGGCGATGAACCGATGACCGTGTTTTGTACGTGCAACAGGTGCGGGTACAGGTGGCGCCGATACTGACAACGCGCGCGGCAGTGACGTCGGAACGTACCAAGAACGCCCGCTCTGCGGAAAGAGAGCGGGGAAGCGTGTTTTTACCGTCGCTGGATGCCGACCTCTATCTTTCTGACTGTTTTGCCCTCACACCGTGCCAGCTCAAAGCCGTGCACGTATGAAACGACAAAACGTATCAATCACAGCAACAAGAACAGCCGCAGTAAGAACAACAAGACACCAAAAAGACACCCAAAAGATACCAGCTGCATCAACAATAGCGATCATGCGGCACCCATCCACAGGCACACGCTTGGGCGTCAGCAGGTGCGTGGCCGAGGTGGTGCGTTCGGACAGCGTTGACCACCGCCTTCACACTGTCACTGTGGTGCGTGCCGTGCAGTTTCCCAGCGATGTTCACCTGCCTGCTGGTCAAAGCGATCTCGCACGCGCCCACAAGAGGACGTATGCTTCCTGTCTCTCTCTCTCTTCGCTGATCGTGCCAGTAATTCTTTCGGCTCTTTTCTCTTACGCTCCATCTCTCACTCGTTGAAACCCAACAGGCCCTTGCACATTTTATGCGATAGCCATATCGACTATTTGTATAGACGTATTTCTATTCTAGCGTGTCTCAAAGCACGACCTCTACTCCCGTAAAACCTTTCGCTCAGCTCTGCGCTCGTGCGAAGTTTTGTCACAACCGATCTTCTGTCTCGCCCCGAGCGTGTACGCGTGCATCCCTGTATCCGTTTGAATTTGTTCTATTCGCTGCGTATTGACGTTAATCATGAAGGTCATCATTAAGTGGTTTCTGACGGGCAAAACGAGCGACATCGAGGAGCCGGATGATATCCTGAACCCAAACTCGACCATAGCGGAGGTCAAAGGTCTGATGCAGATCCGCTTCGGCTTCCAGGCGAAGGAAATTATTCTCTTGCAGAACCATCTCCTCGAGAACAGTGTGGCTCTGAAGTCTGTTGGCATCACCGGCCAGCCGAACGATCCCGTGCTTACCGCGCACGTCATCAAGGAATCCGATCTGGAGGTAAGCAACCTCGATGCCGATGACACGTCAAAGGACGATGACCTGCAAGAGTTCTCGCACGCGGACTTCTTGTTGGCTATGAAGATGCTGGGCAAAGACGTGCCTGTGCCCGACGACCGCTTGGTGGCCATGCGCCTGAACGCGCCGCGCCAACGTCCCGCCTTCCTCAACACGGCCGCCCGTGATGCTGCTGCGGACGCCTCGGCGGAGAGCGGCGCGCCAGCACCACCACCACCGAACATGCCCGGCATTACTAGCAGCACAGTCATCCAAGTCTACGACCACAGGAAGACGGAGGTGTACCAGATCTTCGCGCGCGTCCAGTACGGTCTGCGTAAGGAGGGTGTGGACCAGGACCTGGCCATTCCGTTCCCCGACGTGGAGCCGTTCCCATTTTGGGACATGCGTACGCCCGACCCTTTCGCCACGAAGGTGGGTAGCGAGTGCCAGCCCGGCGAAGTATGCCTAGAGCTCTTCTACTTTGGTGAGTTCACGGCGATCAAGGACCAGGCGAAGTTCATCGCACTTGCGAAACAGATTGTGGAGAGTAAGGCTGGCGTGCGTCTGCGCACACCTTTTGCGATGCGTGAAGCCGGCTGCATGTACCCCCTCGTGGCCGTGCCTGTGGTCATGCACGAGATGGATGCCTGGGATCTTGGTGATTTCTGCTTTGAAGAGTTCGGCAAAGCGAAGTCAAAGGCCATGGCACCAGGTGAAGGTCGCGACGCTGCCGGCGTAGCGGGTGGCGCTGACCAGTGCTCCGTGATGTAATCCCCACATTATACAGCTGGTCGATGTGCATGGTATTGACTAAAAGGAACCCACAGTGCGGATGAGTGTGTGTGAAGCACCACGTGCATTCATGCACACACACACACACACACACACACACACATCGAAAACAAACAGAAAACGAGGGAACCCAAAAACCCAAGAGCAGTTGCCGTCCGATGCGTGCAGATGGAGACGAGACCACGTGGAAGACACTATCTCAAGAACACCAACTCAAAAAAAGAATGCCAACCACATCAGCAGCAGCCCCCTCAACCAAGACACAGTATGGCTGCGGATGAGCTGCAAAACGGTGCACGTGAGGGCAAGCTAAAATGAAAGAAGGACAGCGATACTTTTATGTATGAATTCTATTTTACCTCTGGCACGCGCTCTCTTCACAATTTGTTTTACGTTCGTCGATACCTCGGCGCGTCTCGTTGTTCTGTGCGTGTTGCTTTCCCGTCTCTTCTTCCTTTCTTCTTGTTTCTTTTTTTTTTTCCCGCATTGTGACAGTGTGTACAGAACTCATACACCAAACACGAAGTACATGGAGCCACTCGCGCCGATACGGGCGCGTGGACAGAGCAGGTTCCACTTGTCTGCGAATGGTCACCTGCCCTCGTTGTGACGCCGCCCCTCCCCTCCCCAGGCTTTCGCACCGCCGTGACGAGATGTTTCCACAGGACGCTCACACCGCTTTGTTGCCCACTCGCAGCGTGCGTGCACGTGTGCTACGGCATTTCGTTCGATCAACTTCCCCGTTCACTGTTTGCATTGGTCTGTTTTGTCTTTGCTGTGCCTTTCCTCCGCCTCCTTATTCCCTGAGTGAAGCTGCAGTCACTCGGCGCCTCCCTCTCTTCGTCTCCCCGTTGAGGTGGTGCTTTTGTTCGGAGTCGTTGCGACTGCGCGACGGTAGCAGACTTGCTGCGTGGTCACTGCTCATCTTCGACTACATTTTTTTTTTTTCACCACGCGGCGACACGCGCCCGCACATATCCAGAGTGCGGCTGCAGACTCTACGCGCGCACGCTCTCGCCGAATGGAGCCCGATACAGGCATTCAACTCTCCCGTGAGCTCTTCGGCGCGCGACGACGAAAGCGCGCGCGTGAGCCAGCACGCTCCGAGACTGCCGCCCTACATGCGCACTCGGAAGCTTCCTGTGGACCAGGCTCGCAGCGGTCGTCAGAACAGCAACCATTTCATCTCCACGTCCTCTCGCCAGGCAGTGAGGCCTCCGAAGAAATCTCGTTTGGTGTCAAGGGCATCCGCATCGGCCGCGATCAGTCACTGTGTGACGTCGTTCTCACTGCGGCGTGCGTGTCCCGTCTGCACTGCATTTTGTCTGTCCTCGGCAGCGAAGTGTGCGTGCACGACAAGAGCTTCAATGGTACCTTCATCAACGGCCGTCGTATCGGCCGGGGGCGCACGTGCATGCTAAGCAACGGGGACCTTTTGTCGTTCCGAAATGCGGCGCTTGCAGACGCGGCTGAGCTCACATACCGTTTCGAAGGCCCTGAGCCCACCTCGGCAGCTGTTGTGGCGGGTCTCGAGCGGTATACGCTGGGCCCCAGCATCGGTAGGGGGAGCTTCGCTGTTGTGCGCCTCGGGGTTCACAAGGAAACGAACGAGGAGGTGGCCATTAAGATGCTGGAGAAGCGCAGTCTTTTCGCTGATGTAGCGTCAGCGTCACTGCACTCCGAGGTGGAGTTGCTCCGCGGCATGGTGCATCCCAACATCGTCCAGGTTCACGACGCCTTCGAATCGGATGAGACTGTTGTGCTGGTGATGGAGCTGGTCCGCGGCGGTGATTTATTCGACTATATCGTGGGCCGTGGCGCTTCACCGTTCACGGAAGACGAGGCTCGCTTTTTGTTCCTTCAGCTGCTTGAGGCTGCGTTGTACATCCACAGCCGCGGAGTCGTACATTGCGATTTGAAGCCGGAGAACGTGCTCGTGGACATCTCTGGCGCGTGCACACCACAGCGGGCAGACGCGTCCGCGACGACACCGGCACTTACGCCGGCGTCTTCGACAACTGGCACGGAGGAACGGGACCGCACTCTCTTCTCCGCTAGCGATAGCCATCAGGAAGACGCCAAGGCGGTGTCGCCATATCATGTGCGACTCAAAATCACTGACTTTGGCGTCGCCAAGTACGAAGGCGAAGCGGAGGAGAGTGACGGCGCCAACGCTGTGACTGCCGTCGGCACGCCAGCGTACGCGGCCCCAGAATTGGTGGCCTTTACCCCATCCAAAGATGACGAGTCCACTTCACCTTCGCAGACACCGGCACCGCCGTCGCTGCAGCGCTACACGAGTGCGCTTGACGTGTGGTCCTTGGGTGTGCTTTTGTATGTGCTTTGCTCAGGGGCATTGCCGCGATTGGCGCAGAAGGTGGAGCCGGTGCGGTTCAACAGGTACATGACTGGCCTGTCCCCAGAATGCAAGGATCTAATCCAGGCCATGATGCGCATACAACCAGAGCAGCGCATTACACTCGAGGGCATCTGTCACCATCCCTGGCTGGATGGCGCGACCATTGAAGGTCTCCGGCTCTGCCACGATGAGGACGTCTCGTCGAACACCACCGCCGCCCTTTCGCCACGCTTTGGTCGCTCCGCTCGGGCCAGCTACAGAGCCCCGCACGAAGATGAGGCTAGTCCAAACTGAGCTTCCACCTCTCCCCGTCCCACCCTCTCCTCAGACAGAAACGAAAGTATACAAACGAGATTAACGATGCTAGAAGTCTCCTGCCCGCACATATAGGGGACTGACAGGGTAGTTTCCTAGAACCACCAGCTCACCTGTGATGGCCAAGTGTGATGCCACGGGACGCTTTGTGCCCCTCTTTTAACGTTCGAGACGCTTTGTCGAAGACGCAGCTCTCATGCGGCCTCCTTAACCTCTTCCCGTTGTTCTTCTCCTTCCTGTCGCTATCACAGGAGTGCACCCCCCTCGTCCTCCTCCGCGCTTCCACGTGCCTTCCCGTTCTGTCGGCGCATTCCACCCCTTTCCCCTCTGCTGCTTCAACAAGCGTCAGTGTCGTGTAGCTCACCGTCTCTCTAAGGTATTTTCTTACGGCCCTAGCGGCACTGCTGTTCTTCTTCAAGAAACTCGGCACAAAAGCGATCTGCTGGTCTATCGGAACAGCTGCTGTTTGCATCCCTTGTGCTTGGCACAACTCCCTCGTTCGTTCCATCATGACGGAGGTGGAGAGTGTCGCGGTCGTACCTGCGGAGGTGCCAGGTATCATGCTGAGCTCCTCACGCAGCAGCTCAGCTGAGCCGCAATCGTACCAGGAAAGCGCGCGCTTTCTGACATGGCGGAAGCACGTCCGTAACTTGTATCAGCAACTGCTTCACATTGACTTGGTGTGGGAAAGTCCGGCGGCGCAGCTGCTACCGTTTGTCACCACGCGCGAAGGCGTCACGACGCACAACTTGCTCACAGGCACGCGCACAGGCGGACAGGAGCAGAACTACCTTCAGTTGCTGACCCTCGGACTTCCGCGTGACACCCAATCCTTGGACGACATCACTGCACCGTACTGCGACGCCACAGGCGAGGTGGGCGGCTACGGCATGGCCCCAAGTACGTGCGGTCTCAAAGTCGAGCGGCGCATTCTGCATGATGGCGACGTCCTGGCAGCGCGATACATGTACGCCAACCCACTGGTGCTTGCTTCATGCTCGAGTGACGGCAACACATATGTGTTTGACTGGTCACGGGTCTCACTCAACAAGTTCCCGAACGACCCGCCACGTCCCCGTGCACCGCTCCCGCCGAACGAGCTGACTGCCGACGCGACGGACGAAGAGCGGATGAACTACCAGAAGCGGCTGCGTGCCCTCAATGCAGTCGCTGTGGAGCAGGATCGGTGGGACAAGCGTAGCGGGGAAGGTCAGCATCTGCTCACGCTGACCGGCAACAGCGGTCCATCCGACTCGCTGGACTGGTGCACCACCACAGAGGGGCGGGTGGCTGCCGGCTCAGAGGGAAAGGTCTGCGTGTGGCAGGTGGGCAACATGTCGAAGGACGCGGCCAAGACGGTGGAGCCATTCACAAGTTTCTCCCTTGATGATGAAGAGGCGCGCGTGACAAGCCTCCAGTTCTGCTGGGATGCCCCGCACGTTTTCATGAGCAGCACTTCGAGTGGCAGCATCCTGTACAATGATGTGCGAGGAAGCGAACCGACAGAAATGTTCATGCTCGCTAGTCCAGCGACGGCGATTGCGGTGTCCCCCGTGGACTCGCAGCAGCGTGTGCTCGTGGGTACAGAAGATGGCAAGGTGTACTTCTTTGATCTCCGGAACAGCAGTGCGCCGGTGGAGGTGTCACAACTGCACGATGGTGAAGTGACGCGCTTGGAGTGGTGCCCCCACTCGCCTCACCTCTTCGCGTCCGGCGGCAAAGATGGCAACGTGTGCGTCTACAACCGCACGCAGTCGAAGCTCCTCTTCAAGCACGCCGGCCACACGGACACGATCATGGACCTTTGGTGGAACTGGCAGAGTGACGACGCGGGACAGCTTGTCACCGCTGATGCCAACGCCGTCATGCTGTGGCGACCTCGTGACTTCTTCTTTACTCACTAGCGTGGCTAGCGCGAGGGACAAAGATTTTAAACAACAAAAATAGACCGTGACATCAACAACAGTAAACAAAGGACGTTGAGGATACCAGGAAGACGACCCTCCCAGCTTTGTTCGACGTCAGACTTCGTGCCTGATGTGGTGCGTTCTACATAAAAGCGGCACCCCTGTGCTCCGATAGACGAAGGCAAGAGAGCACGGAAACTGCCGTGCGTTGGACTTGCTGCTCAGCCTAGAGAAGAACATTGATAAAAAGACGGCACACAAATGGAGCCGTTCTCGTTTGGCCCCCTTGAGTGTCCCCACACTAGAATTGCTGATGAAGCTGGACTGTGGCACCACCGTCGACGCGTCTCAGTGCTTGCACAGTTCTCAGCCGTAACAACCACGTGTCTCTCAATCACGATGACCTTGTGCGCTGTGTCTTACGCCTATGCCTTTCGATCCCGCATCCGCAAGGACGCGTGTAGGCGTACACACACACACACACACAGACTTGTGCGAGAACAGCCGAATTTACTTCTTTCGTATCATTCGCATTGCTGTTCGACCATCATGCAAAGCGTTTGAGCTCCCCTTCAGCACACACAAGACGTCTCCCCCACATCTCCTCCATTCTCTGCCACACCTGCAACGTGTACCCATATTTGTTTCTGCTTTTCTCTTCTGTTGCACAACACACTGTCTATGAGTGAAGCGTAAGAAGGAAACAAAAAGAAGCATCAAAGTCGTGTGCACGGTCAGCTCGATTGACAAGCAAAGGCAAGTCTTAACGGCTTCCTTTCTTTCGTAGCTTCCGCTTTGTACTCGTCATTCTCCCCGCTTTTTTTTTTTTAAATAGTCTTCAGTCACTTCACTTCTCTCCCTCTCACGTCACGGATTGACGCAAGTGTGATCATGACGACCGTGACGTCGGACTGGGCGGATCTTCCTCTGGACTCCCGCATTCTCGAGGCGATCCGCGATCTCAAATGGAGCACCCCAACAACGGTGCAAGGCGTGTGCGTGCCAATCGCACTCAAGGGCAAAGACCTTTCCATCCAGTCTCGCACAGGGTCCGGCAAGACGGGTGCCTTCGTCATTCCTGTCATCCAACGCATCATCAGTGAGCGAGAACACAAGGGAAAGAAGGGCGTGGAGACACCTGTGGCACTGCTCCTCGTGCCTTCGCTCGAACTCTGCGAGCAGACGGCCGAGGCCATCCGTGCGCTCTCAAAATACGTGAAGCCGCGCCTGGTCGTCGAGAACTTGACCAGTGGTGGTGCGGTAACGGCGGGCCGCGTCGCCTCGGCGCACATTCTTGTGTCGACGGTCGCGCTGCTTGCGTCCTCGATCCGTCATGGTACTGTGGCTGCGGATACGCTCAAGCACGTGCGTTTTCTTGTACTCGATGAAGCGGACATGATCGTCTCCATGGCGGAGCAGTCGCTTCGCACGGTGCAGAGCGTGCTGCCATCATCGATGCAAGTGATCCTGTCGTCTGCGACCCTCACCGAGGGCACAGCGGCCATAAAGGGCCAGCTTCTTCGCAATCCGACCAGTGTTGTGCTGACCACCGACAATGTGGACACCGCGGTGGATGAAGCGGACCCCGCCACGAAGAGTGGTCCGGTGGTTGAGTCACGTATCACTGTGCACGACCCGCAGAAAAAGACCTTGCATCAGCACTACTTGGTGGCGACGGATGGTTGCCACAAGCACACACTGCTGTACGGCCTCTACCGCTTCGGCCTCATCACAGGTAAAACACTCATTTTTGTCGATGAGGTCGAGGACACCTATCGGCTGCAACACTTCCTAGAGCAGCTTGGTGTCGCTACACTGGTGTACGATGCGAACCTGCCCATGAATGTTCGCCTTGACGCCCTCAAGCGCTTCCAGTCGGGGCAGGTCTCGGCCATGGTGTGCACGGACGGGACGCTTGAAAGTGCGGAACAGCTGCAGATGTCTCTGAATCGCCGTGAGGATCCGGAGGACGAAGGCGCCGAACCCCCCACGCGTAAGCGCCGCCGCGAGGGACCAGGCCGCGCCTCCACCACCACCAAGAGTCGCGGCAAGTCCTCATCCGCGCTTCACCGCGGCATCGACTTTAGCAACGTGCGCAACGTTATCCTGTTCGACGGTGTCGACGCCCTCTCGTCGATCGCGCTGTCCCGCTACACGCATCGCGTGGGCCGCGCTGGACGCGCTGGACACGAAGGTTTGTCCATCGCCTTTTTTTCTGTGCCGCAAGCGCGGCGATGCCTATTTGCGCTGCGTGAGTACGGCAAGTCCAAGGGCGACAAGATTGAGCCCTTCAAGGCCATGAAGCGCGATGAGGCCGCCAAGCTGCAGTACCGCGTTGACTCTGCGCTCGAGAATGTGACCCGCGCGGCTACTCGCCGCCTGCGTGTGGCCTCCGTCGCGGCGGAGTTGGGCCGCAGCTCCTATTTGGCCAACCATCTCAGTCAAAAAGACACGTCCGCGATCCAGCGTGTTGTCAAGCGGTCTGCTGGCAAAGTGCGTATCGAGCGGAACCTCCTCGATGTGCCCGAGTACATGAAGGTGAGCAACGTGGAGGACGCGAGCCAGTACACCCACCGCGTGCGTGCCGATCAAACCCAGTCCCAGCGCTTCAAGAAGGCGGTCGCCAAACCGGCCGCTGATCCCCTCAAGGCAGTTGTCTCGAAGCTCAAGTCCAGCCGTAAAAAATGAACGGGTCTGTCGTGCTTCGTGTGTGTCTGGACGCGCGTACGTTCGTGTCCGGCTGAGCGTGCTTGAATCCGCACGACTGTGTCCGCTTGCTTCCTGGTGCTCCCCTTCCCTCCCTCCCATCTCACCCTCCCTCTTGTTCGATTAAGCGACTCTCTACGTCGCATGACTAATTTGTGGACTGACAAGTATGATAAATAAAAACAGTGCAAACGAATATCCCACAAACACAAAGTATTTAGACCACGCCGTTTAACTTGCCAATGTGTGCGTGTGCTGGTGAGTACGCCTATGGTCTCACGCGCATCCGCTTACCGCATTACTCAAGCAACAGCGAGAGGCCAATGCACTCATCAGTTGAAGCTGCAGAAGGTGCGTGTATGCAGCTCGATGTGCAATCGCCCTCTTTCCGTGCCCATCTCTCGGAACCTGTGTAGGGAACAGTGAGTGCCCACGCGTCTCATCAGCTACGTAACACGCACTGGTGCTTGTGCACTTTTTTCTGCGCCTGAGCGCAGCAGTCACGTGTTTTACAGGGAACTAACTGATGAGGCCAGATGGGCTCTCGTAATATCGAAGATTTTTTTTTTCTGTTCGCGTGTGAAGGCGTGTCCTGCGCACTCGCAGGGAAGAAGATGACGTTGTGGACATTCCAACACGTCTACGCTGATACATCCTCCTCTCTCTCTCTCTCTCTTCTCTCCTCTCTCCTTCTCTTTCTTCGACGCGCTGACTTTGTCTTCCCCGGCGCAGCTCTCACTCGCAGTGCTGTTCCGAGTGTGATTAGCTCCGCTGTCCCCCTATCCAATCGTCGCTTTTGCAGCGGCTGTTCTTTTACGGTTTTGTACTTTGTTAATAGTTTGCTTGGGTATTCAATCGGCTGCGCGCCTGTCTCGACTCTTTTTTTTTTCTTTTCTTCTGCGCCACACGCAACAGCAACAACAACGACTCCCAGCCCGGATTCGATCAATGAAGAATGACGGACGCCGCCCCTGTGAACCGGTACTTGTTGTTCTCGCGTAGTAACGACTTCCGCACGGCTGACAAGGTTCGCTACGCACTGCAGCATGACTCACTGCTACCGTCGAGCTCGTCGGGCACAGCGTATGTGGGTGGCTCCTCTCTGGCGCACGACTTGGAGCGCCGCATTCTCATCAAATCGGTCGATGATGTGAAGCGACACTTCTTGTTTGGTGAACGTGCGGTGCCTCAGACACCGGCAACGGGCAGCAGCGTCACCTTTTCCGCTGTGTGTGATCCGGCCGCTGCTCTGGAAGAGCTCGATTCGAGCAACACCGGAGTCGCTGGCCTCGCGTCCCCCTTCCCAAAGCTGGCTGACGATGGCCTAGAGAATTCCCCGATTCTTTTGGAGGAGGCCGCTCAAGATATCGACACGAAACCCTGGGACGATCCAGGGGCGAAAGGCAACTACTGGAATTGGCCGATCGAGTCCCTGTACCAGAACTACCACCTTGTCTTGGCCATCGACTTCGGGCAGGCCAGCTTTGACGTGTCTGAAAACGGTACGATTTTCATCGACCGTGTCCCGAGCATCGTCGAGTCGCTTCTTCACGTATTGCGCACCACCATCGAGACGCGTGAGGAGGATGTGGCACACTGTCGCCGCTGGCTGCAAGCAAACGTCGTCGACGAGCGACTCCGGACCGATATTTTGACGCAGCTCTGGAACCCAAAGATTCAAGTCAGTATTTTTATGCTGAACGCTCCGCATCCGCCGTCCGACGCGGCCATGCACACGGTGCTCGCTCCTTTCCGGCCGTTCGCTGCACCACCAGCGCCACGATCCGCAGCGCACAAAACAACCGTCTCTAGCACGGGTCCTACGCGCCGGCCCGAAGGCGGCGAGTCCGCGAATGTCACCGATGATGCTGCAGTCCACTCGCACTCGCCGCCATCCGGTGGCATTGTGCTGTTCCCCACCGAGCACGCCCCAACATCCTTTGCGTGCACTCCGGACGCTGGCGTTGACCAGGGCTCCTCGTCCTCTCTTTCGCCTCCGTCCTCCTGCACCTCGTGCATCCCGCTGGTCACCAGCTGCGACGCACGATGGCTCCTGGCAGACGAGACGTTCCTGCCGCACCTACAAGAGGCCCTCCTGAACTACGAGAACATGTGCCGTCAAGGCGGTCCGGCGGTTTTGCAACGTTGGCCGCAGTCTTCCCTCTCGGGCTCCCTCGAATACCTCATCCGCACAACCCCTGAGTGTACCGAGGAGTGCTACAGCATTGTTCTCGTGAACAACACGGCTGCACTCGAATGCACCGACTCCCTCTCGTTCCTCGAGAGTGCTGTGCGTCGCAAGAACATCATCCTTTCTGTGGTCTCCCTCAACCGTCGCACTCACTTCGACTCTGCCGAACTGAGTCCACTGTCACAATTTCTGTTCACCGTTGGTGGCTTCGCCGTGCACGTGGACTACTGGCTCGCAATGGCAGCGACGCGGCTGAATCGCGACTGGTGTCATCGCTTCGAAGGCGCTCGCTGCGTGGCGCAACAGCTCTTCGTGCACCTCGTCGGCGCCTTTCCTGTTTCCTCGCACGGCATCACAGCTGGTGCGGCGCTGCTACCAGAGAAGGAGACCTCCGTCGTGCTCTACGACGGCGAGCATGATCTGCCAGACCAAATATGGTCAGGCCCTACGGTGACCCTTGTACGCGCCATTGCCGGCTCGCGCTTCAACGAGGGTTGGAGCATTCTCATTGACTACAAGGATGAATCGACGGAGGCCATCGTCCTTGCGCGTCGTCACCACAGCTTCCACTCTGGCTCACTCACACTCCACTACGAGCTGCGCGTCAATCGCCCTGTGGTCTATCGTCAAGTCCGTCTGACTGGCACAAAGGCTCTGGTCGATCTCTTCCACCGGCTCCACCTTGATGCTGCGTGGCGCGAGCAGAGTCTGCACGACGCCGGTGCAAGCTGGTTTGTGACCTTGTCCATTCTGCAGGCACAGCTGGAGAGTTGGATGCGCTCAGAGCAGGTCTTACTGCAGCTCCTCGAAAATCCAACACGCTTCAAGCTCCATCGTGACCTGTATGCACTTACCAATACCCGCGGCGTTGCTGGCGCTTGGGTAAATGTGTGCTCGATCACGGCGATCTCCATTCTTGTGCAGTGCGAGAAGAGCGTACTGTGTCCCACATTAGCGCACATGTCCCCTGCGCTCTCACGCTGCACCAACAGCGGCGTGCCGTCGGCGGCGTGGGGCTGTGCGACGGCCTCTTGGAGTGTTCTGCAGGCGGCTATGCTGCGTGAGGGCCACGTGCCGCTGGCAGACAGCGACTGTTTGACCTTTGTCCGGCTCGGTAGTGACGGACTTCCCGTCTATGTGGTGCAGTGTTTACCCTTCGCTGATGCCACTGAGAGGAGCCGTGCTTCTGCCGTTTGCGGAGGCGGCAGCAAGGGCACTGTGGGAGGTGCTGTGAACGTTGGCGGCAGTAGTGGCAGCGGCGTCACCGCAGGCAGCCTAGGCTCTCCCGTGCTCTTGGCGACTGGTTTCGAGTGTCGCCTGAGCTTCTTCCCGTCGACGACCGCCGCAGAGGAGGAAGCTGTGGTGCGTGAGCTCGTGGAGCGTCTCAATCGCACTCATGAGGGCGGCAGTGCCTCCGCTGCGAAGGCGGACACCACGCCGAGCGCCGAGGCGGGTAAAAAAGCTACCGGAGCGGAAAAGCGACAGCGCAATGACGGGCGGCGCCTTCTGCTTCGCGCGACACGCGATCCTCAGTCACTGCTCCTTGTTGAGATGGTCACGCACCGTCGCACCTTCACCCTGTTGGCGAATATGTCGTACCTACGTGTGCACCCCACCACGCTACCACCGCCGACCGCTCTTTCTCTTGTCGATTCACAAAATCGTGCGCGTGTGGAGAATGACCCGCTGTTGGTATTTCACGCGCCGTCCACGGGCACGGCATCATCGGGGACTTCGAGAAGCGGGGCCGGTGGCAACACTCCTGCGGGTGGAGACAGTGTCCTGCAGTACTTCCGACGCGCTGGTCGTGTCCCGTACGCTGTCGCACCTGCTCACCTTCTGGAGATGTACGTAGCTTCCTGGACATTTGGCAGCTCTGAAACCTTCCCTGATTTTGACTTTGCAGAGGAAACCTTCTTCTTTGCCGTGCTGCGCCGCCTCATGAGAGGCTTCACGCTGCTCTACTGCAGCGCGACGTCACTGAAGGCCATTATGCACGCCTCCAGACCGTTCGAACACTGGTCCGGCACGTGCACGGCGTCCATACACGATGTAGTGGAAGTGCGCGAGGCGCCTACCGGCACGGACGGAAGCATTCCCGGGCGTCTCTTGTCGATCCAGCGGTGCATCTCGCCGCACTTTTACGCGAAGTTACAACCGCAGGCTGCCCTCTGTGATATCCGTGAGGACTTCCACGTGGCGACGGCGCTGCAGTCGTACCGGGCGTGTGCGACGCTGCATGATCGCGCAACCCCTTTACGGAGTCCACTGAGCCTGCGGGCCGGGCAGAGAGCGGGTACGTTGCTCACGTCTGTCCACCTGGAGTCGCTTGTGCGGTATCTCTCGCCGGCGCACAGCACGTGCGTGGCGCTCACCAGCCCTCCAAGTCTTCGTGATGATCGCGGCACGGACCTCCGTGGGCGTCTCATGGAGCTTCTGCGCAACCTCGGTGAGCGGAGCGCGTCGATCTCTGCCACCCAGTTCAGCGAGGAGTACGTCAAGCTGCTGACACGCGGCACCGAGCCGGTCCCTCGCCACTACCGCATTCAAACGTCTATTTTGGCCCCGCTACGCAACCGTACCATCACTGCTCTCCTGATCCTGGAGACCGATACACCGACGGGAGCGCAGACACACACGGTCACCGTGGTCATCGCGTCCATGGACCTCGCGCTGCTCCGCTACGGCCTTGTTCGCCAGTACGCCCCGAGCTACGCCCAGGCACTCCCCGAGTGGCGCATCGATCGCATCGTGCTGCAGTCCCTTCAGCACCTACTGCTGACGTTTACCTCTTTGCACACAACACAGCAGCTCATCCACCGACTGAACCACGCGCCCACCAGTGAAGATGGCACGACCGCGAGCCCGTCCGCGCAGTCTGTGCTCAAGAGAAGGCAGCTTGAAGAAGAGATCATGAAGAGCTACAGCTTCATGCGGACGTATACGTATGAGGTCGACGTGACACACCTGCTGCACACGCTGCGCCTCAAGCCTGCACCGTCCGTCACGCTGCCGGCCGTGGTGCAGCAGACCTTGGCGGCGCTGCTTGACAGCTTCACGACGCACGCTACAGGTCGCTCAGAGCTTTTCTTTCCGTTTAGCGGGAAGGGCACCGTCAGCCCAACAGCCGCCGCGGCCACGCTCGCTGGCCTGGACGAAAGCGAGTCCCCCGCCCCCTCCGCTGGGACTCTGCCACTGGGCTGTTCACCACCTCACCCACTCTCATCGCCACCAACCATCCCCAACACGGCTGCGGCTGCTGTGGACGGCGAGCGCCTATCGATTCCGTCGGAGTACGGGTTACCGATGGTGCTGCGTGTCGCCGCCATCCTTAGCACTGCGAGTGACAAGAGTGCTCCTACGACCACGTTCTGGGTGTCGAAACAAGGCCCCTCGCACGAAGCCCCCAGCCTCGCTGACACAGGCAGTGCCGTGCCACCCACTGCCGAGGTCCTCTACAGTGGTCGGGGCGGCGCGTCGGATGGACCGGCCACATCCTCTCCGTCCACAGCTACACTACCCTCAGTGCATCCGTCACAGCAACGGTTGCGCGTGCGCCTTTTTATCAAGACCCTCCCGCGCGAGGTCTCTTCCCTTTTTCGCGGCTCAAACGCCAACGGGTTCAATCTATCACAGGCGCCCGTGCGTGAACTCCTCCACACACTCATTGTGCGCTATTCCTCAGGCCGTCCCGGTATCGCCGCCGATCCGATGGATGCAGACTTTAGTGCCACAGGTCGGGTTATCAGTGAGAAGGACGTGGATCGCATGCAAGGCTTGTGCACAGAGACTGGTGACGTTGGCGAGCCGCTCGAGCGCATTCTGAAAGGACTCCAAACACGCTTCATCACGACCGTCGCACGCTACTGCATGACGCGCGCATTTCGCACGGCGGCCTTTCAGCGACTGAAGGTACTCGTTCTCTCGCCGACGGTGGCGGACTCTGACTCTGCCTCCATGGCAAGCGGGTCCGCTCCTGGAACGGCGCGTGGCGTCTCCAAAGGTGTGGCGGCGAGCTGGGAAAACGGTGAGGCCCCCACCACACCGAGTGCGGATCGAGAAGGCGGTGAGAGTCAGATGCCTCGCAGAGAGCCCACCTCAGCCATACCCGCGCCTACGGCCGCAGTGGCAGGCGCAACCACCGCGTCAGGACCCACGTCATCGACAGCCACACCACGCGTGTCTAGTCCAATGACCACAACAACAATAGCAGGTGTGGCGTCGAGTAGTAGCACTGTTCTTTCGCCTCAAAGTGGCACTGCCAGCGCACCGGGCCGTCCGGCCGACAAGCGATTGGCAACACGTTACGCCTCGGTGCCCTTCGGCGACTTATCGTACCTCGCACAAACCAGCGCTGCGGCACCGCGGGCTATGCGGGAGGACAAGGAGCTGGCGTCACTGCTGCGGCGCGTGGTGCTGCCGTCGCTTCTGAGCTCGAAGCTTTTTGTCGAGGACAGTTTCCCTGTCACCTTCACGCAGCAGGCCACCGACTTCCGCAGCATTGACCCCGTGACCGCCACAACGGATGTGTTTCGGCGTTGCGTAGAGGAGGACAACATGGGTGTCGTGGCTGTCGCGCACCACTTATCCTACGCGTACGTTCCCAGTGCGGCCTTTTTCGGTGAACGGTGGATCGCCGTACTTGTGGAGCCGACCAGCCCTGACGGCGCCAAGAGTAACGCGAGTATTCTCTGCTACGAGCCCGCCGTACCGCCGTATCCAGAGGAGCAGCTTGGTGCCGCCGGCGCACCCGACGGTGATGACGAAGCGGGCGACGACCACCACGGCACGGTACTCGCTGCGGAATCCAGCATGACTACCTGTGAGACCACTGGCAGCGCTGTGTCTGCTTTGGCAGCGGCGGCAGCAGCCACAAAGCCCACTGGTGCTCTCTCCTCCAATACCCACAGCGCCCTGCAGGTGGTCACTGAAAAGCTGCGTTCGCACATCAAGGCAAAGGTGACGCAGGTCAGCCAGCTGCATCTCCTCCGGCAGCTGCGTGACACCCAGTTCGCCAACGCGGAGCTCATCCCTGACAGCTGGGGCAGCCAATTCCGCAGCCTCACGTTCGCGACGACGCGCATGAGTGAGGACGCACAGATGGCTGCCACGAGCTTGTCACTCGACCCGGGTGCCTCCCAGTTTTACCTTCAAGGCAGCAATGTTCTGCACATCCCAATCTACTACAAGCTGCAGCACCAGTGCAAGCGCGTGCTCCAGCGCATCACGGCCAACTCCTCCCGGCTGGAGCTCATTCAAATTTTCAACCGTGATCAGTGCTTTGTGGTGGCGGACGATGTGGAGGGTGACACGTTCCACTACATACGCCTGGTGTTCAGCAAGGACACGGGCACCACCACTTCCGTCTCGACCTTTCCGCCGCAGGTGGTCGGCACCGACCGCCACTCCAAGCTCGTCGTTCAGCTCTTCACAGCGACCACCAACGCCTCTGTCAAGCGTCCGTTGCAAAAGCTACAAGACTTCTGCTATTTTTTGGCGGTGCAGGAGCTCCAAGGGCATGTCAACTACGTTCAGCACAAGATGATTTCGTTTAACGATCTGGTCTTCTTGCAGAATCAGAAATTGGAGCCTATCACGCTGGATTTGCGGGAGATCCTCAAGGCGAATGCAGCGACGACATCCGCTCAGGTCATCAACGAGACAGATCCACCGGATGACGTCTCGAATGACAACATCACTGCGTTCGCCATGGCGCTGCTCTTTCTCAACCTGCGCGACAACAAATTTAAGCTCTTTGAAGTTCAGCGCGATCAGAGCCACGCTGTCAGCAACTTTGTTGAGCACTACAACCTTGAAGAAGGCCTCCGAAGCGACGGAACAGATGGCACCACGCCAGCCACCACCACAGACGGTGCACTGCGCTTCGTCAAGTTGGTGGATGGATTGACCGACGTGCTGGTGTCCTGCGCGATCGTGCCCGATCGCGCGCGCTGCGCAATTGTCGTCGAGCGCTACACCACTAAGGTTCCCTCAGAGCGGTACACGAGTGGCGAGTCGGAGAGCAGCATCCTTAAGCAGCTTGACAGCTACGTGAACGACACCATCACACAACTTCACTTTTATGCGCAGACGCTGCTCTCACAACACACGACTCCGCACGCTGTACCCGCGCTGGTGCAGTCTCTCCTCACCACAAGCCGCGCAATGCGATCCACAGAGAGTTTGTTTCTCCGATACGCCCACCTTGGCCTCGACGAAGTGTGCCCAAGCGTGTACCCATTCCTCCTCGAGCGTCTTTGCGGTGCGCTCAGTGCGTTTGATCCGTGCTGCCTGCAGGTTGTTCCGCGCGCCGATGCGTGTGATGACAGCGTGCCACAGGCCGACTGTGTGGATGGCTTTCCGTGGCGATGGAAGGAGTGGCTGCAGAACGAACCGCGCGTAGACGAAGCGAGCTTTTACGTGGTATGTGGCTTTTGCGTTGAAGCCGACGCGGCGACGTCGACGGGGGTAAGGGTCTCACCAACCACTGCCGACGCACCAGATACGAAAGGGAGGCGTCAGAAATACGGGGGCACGGGCTCCAGCCACGGAGGCAGCAACGGGCGGAGAACGCGTGTCATTCCCTATGTGCGCCGTGATCTCCTAGTGTCAACCACAACCACCGAAGAGTCGCACGGAGCGCTGCTAGCCGAGCTGGGCCTTGCGCGGAAGAAGAAGTGCAAGGCGTACATTACCCTCAACGTCTCGCTAAACGAGGGCATTCACGTGGCCGTCTTCAATCTCCGCGATACCGACTTCTTGCTGCGCCTGCTTACCGATGTCGTCCAGGAGATGGAGGTGAAGTCCACACTGCTGAACGATATTCTACTTCAGCGTCTAGGCTACTCGATTCCTTCCGCATTCGACGAGGCGGGGCTAGCCCGAAATTGCTGTGGCGATGCCACGAACGTGATTCAGTCAAAGCCACTCTCTATCAGCGCCGCCTCCTATCGTCGGCGTGTCAACCACGTCCGGTTTCGACCCAGTCTGCCACTGGAGGTGCAGGAGGAGGCACTGGTGGTCATTGTCGAAGGCCTTTTCAATCGTGGTCTCATCGTCAACTACGTCTTCCCTATCGATGACGCCATCTGCTGTCTGTACGAGGAGTGTGCGCGCTACACGTCGCTGGCGGCGTGCTCGGCCGCGGTGGAGTCGCTTATCGAAGATGGCTACCTCGTCGAGGACCCCACGAGCACGCTGCGACCTCAGGTGTCCCTGGACGCGGTCCTACCTCGCCGTACGCAAAAGCGCCGATTGATTCTCAACTGCCGCCTCGCGGACATCGCTGGCGTACCGGCCGACGCTCTCATTGCGTGTGACTACCACCGTCATATTCTGTCCGCACACATCATCGTCGAAGCACAGAACGCGCGCTCTGGGGTATCTGAGTCTCTTTCGCGGCTGAACACGCTTTGGCACACAGGGGCCCACCAGCATCTGCACGAGTTCACCCGCATTATCGTCCAACTCCAGCTCAAGAGCAAGGAGGCATTCGCCTCGAGGGTGCCGGAGTTCCAGCTACGCCGAGACAACTGGACCCCGGGTGATGATCTGCTCGACCCTGACATGCCTAGCGTGGATCAGCAAGACACACAGTGCGCAGCGGCGATCAACGAGGTCCTTCACAACTATATGAGCCGCCTCCGACGTCTGTACCCCAGCATGCTCGTCATTGAGGTCTCACCCAACGACCCGCGGTACCGCGATGACCCTGTCGTCGCGAGTCGCCTCCAATGCCGCTACGGCAAGGTCACCAGCAGCGATGGCAGTGCCGTCGTCTTCTGCCCGAACATGTATTACGGCGTGCTTCCCATTTCCGAAGTCATGGATCGCCACCGTACAACGCCAGGTGTCCGCTCAGCGCAGCAGATGCCGGTGTCGTCGATGGAAGCCGCTGAAAGCGCTCCTATCACAAGTGCAGGTGTGTTGGTGGTGGAGGTGGGCTTCCAAGTCGTACATTATGCCCTTGATTTCTTTGTCATCAAGGGCGAGCGCCTGGCGCCAGGTATTGAAGCTCGCATCGCGAGTGCGTTCAAACAAAACCTCATGTTTGACCGCGCGGTGTACGATGCCGCGGTGCGCCGCTACATCGCGGACATTCGAATGCCCGCCGGCTCCGCAGCTGCCGCCGATCGTCCCGCGCCGCAGCCGCTCTCAACCGCCATCACCAACCTCGCGAAGCACCACCCCACGCCACCTCAGTACAGTTGCAGCGCGGCGACGCCGTTCCGCATCACTGACCAGAATGTGCTGCGCGTCAAGAGCCTGGCCTCCTCGGCGACTGGTACAAGGAAGAGTAGCTCCGCAGAAAAGCTGAACGCAACCTTTGCACCGCCAGCGGCCCACACTCGTGGTACGGGTGGTGCGGTTGGCAAGGTGACGCTCCTCTCGCCAAGTCCGAGCTCCAACGCGGCGATGCTCATTCACGCACCAACAGGGGAGCGGTACCTCTACGGTGGACTGATCGACTGGGACGCACAGACATTATACGTACTCGTGACGCCCGTGCGGCTCGAGGTGGCCGCTGACTATGCAGTGGAACATCACGCCAGCGCCGTCGCGAACAGTCTAATGCCGATCATTGTACAGGCCAAGGACCTGCTCTTCGCGCAGCTACTCGAGAGTACGCAGCAGGAGCGCGTGAATGCGGCCTGGGAAAAGTTCCTGTACACACGCCAGCGGGAAGAGTCGGTCGGCCTTGATAGAGCGGCATCTCCTCGTCACGACGCCCCATCGTACGATGAGTTCGAACTGGTTGTACGCAACGCTCACAGAGTGCTGCTACAGAGCTACCGACCTATTGTGCAGCAGGCGCTGGAGCCAGTGGAGTGGTCTGGCGACGTGTCAATGCTGCGCCGCGCGCAGGAGGTGCTCTTCCCGGACTACGTGCTGCGTCTCATTCGGCGAAGCAGCACAACGCGACCAGAGAACAATCGTAGTGCCGCGCTCAACGCCGGCTCTGCGCCTCGCGTCTCTTCCAATCCGAGCACGGCTGTTGCGGCTGGTAGTGGTTTGTTAGGCGCGGTGGAACGCGGTAGCGCTGACCACGGAACCGGCGCACTTATGGGGACCAGGACGAGCGCGAGCGCTGCCTCTCTGTTCAAACCGACCGTGGGCGGCTACCCGCTGTCCCGCCTTTTTCAAGCCTCATCTCTGCCAGACGAGTTCGTGATCACCTTCGCCAGAGCAGTGCCGCCGTCGGACTACTTCCTGGTGATACGATGCGTGCAGGCCGAGCCGCACGACGCAACGGACGTCGTCATTGGCGAGACGTATCTGTGCAGCCGCGCGGCCCCGTCGATTATCTGGTCACACAAGGGAGCCGTGACGGTCCTGACGGGTGACCAAAGTGCGCTGATGGATACTTTCGTCGAGTTGCTCGCCAACTGCCTTTGGTCATCTATCGTCCCACACTCCTCGCAAGCGCGGTAGGTCACGCCAACGCGGCTGGGAAAGGAAACAAAAAAAAACCGCATGTTAGCTGTTATCGTGCGTACATGTGTGAGAGGAGGCGTGTCTGCACCAAGGGGTACGCCTTCCCGTTTGCTTTGGTGTCTCAACCAAGGTCCCTAAAACCCATGTACTATTCGCTCTACAGGGAGTGTACGCTTGCCGTCTGCAATACCTGTGGGCATTTGAAGTCAAAATGTGATGCGCTTACGCCGTTGACATCACGATTGACGTGACGTGATGGGAACAGTCAAAACCGTAGCTAGGGTCACCTTCATTTTTCAGGCGAACCGACACGTGAGCGTTCCATTTTTCCGTCACGTCAACGCGCTCAGCCTTTTACTCCCTTCCAACTCTGTGCAACATGGCGCGAGGTGATCACACCGCGTCGTGTCGCGCTCCTCTCTGCGTTGCGCGCTCTTTTTCGACACCGTCTTCCCCTACCTTACCTCTGCAACGTGATCGCCCTACCTGAACAATGATAGACACGGGACCGGTGCCTAGCCAAAGTGTGCGCACATTTTTTTTTTTTATTTCCGTGAATTCACTCGCCTGCTTGTGTTCTTTTTCTCTCTCCCTCCCCTTTAGCACACACACACCAGACAGACACCAGACAGACACATTTGGCTTTCGTTGTTCGTTCCCTTTTCACACGCGTCCCTTGAGTGACGGGCTTACAACAACAACGACAAAAGCTGGAGTGGTACGTCGCAAGAGCACTTCAAGCGACATGCAGGCAGAACGGAGTGATGGAGGGGTGCGCCGACCCCTTGTCGATGTGGAGTCCATTCAATCTGCCGTGGATGCTGCCACCGCTCTGGCACTCAATGTCGCCCCGTCCAAAACCACCATCGTTGGCTTTGGCTCCAACTTCGAAGTTGACCTTAGCACGTGTATGTCGACGGATGGGTGGACCGACACTGTGACAGCAGCGGCCTCGCCCGAGCTGCACTTGAGTGTGCACTGCTTCCCCCTGGCGATGCCAGTCGGAGGTGAGGAAATCAGTCTGGTTGTGCATGATCCCAGCGATGTTGTCTTCATCAATCGGCGGTGTCTGTGGCGGCGCGATGTCGCAGTGCGCGTGCGGGACGGCGATGTCATTCGCTTGTACGTGCCCTCCCGCTACCGGGCCTACCGTTTCACTGTGCGTCGTGTCGACGCTTTACATAGCTGCCAAGCGACCTCGTTGTCATCGCTGCCTCCACCTACCATCACCCCAACAGTAAGAACCGCGGTGACGACCACCGCGAGGACGATCACGCCGGACCATCGCAGCAATTCGGACTTCACCGACAGCTGTGATAGGAGCAGTGAAGGCTGTGCCGGTGTCGGAGAGGGAACCTGTGCCACGGCTTTTCCAGCCGCCATGGTACGCCACACCGTGATGGACAGCGAGGCGAATCGTCCGTTTGTACCCGTGCGCTGGTGGCCGCCTGGCACAGGTACCAACTCATCCTTTTCAAGCACCTCACCGGCGACTGGCAGCGAAGAGGACGATGCCAGTCTGGTCCATGCGAATGCGAGCACACCTTTCTCCTCCTCTTCGCGATCGCCGTGTTCGTCCGAAGCCAGCTCACTCGCCTGTGATGCCGATGCCTGTGGCTCCACGTACCGCTGCGCTGAGATGAGCCAGTCACTTCGCTCGCAGTCGACTGTTGTACGTAGCCCGTCCGAGTGTTATCGCGCCCTTGGTGATCCGGTATTCTACTGTGGGTCTTTCAGTCGCCTCGGTGACGCGCTCGACGCCGAGTTTGCGCGTGGGCGGCTCCGCGGACGTCGAACGGCTGCCGGCGCCGTGACAGGAACGGACGGCCCCCTGTACACGCTGAACCCCCGTGCCGTCACGGTGCACAGTGAGACGACGTACATCGCGACCCCAGTGGTGGACGTCACGGAGCCAACACCTGATGATCCCATGCTCAGCTCCCTCAGGCGCGTCTCCTTCTCTTTCCCAGCAGTCCTAACTCCGCGCGGGTTCACTATGTGTGCCGACACCACCACCGCTGGGCAGGCACCCGGGACGCTCGAGCAGTGTGCGCGTGCGGTGATGGACATGCTCATGTTCGCGTACCAAACACGTACGAACTGCTTTCACTACTTCTCAGAACCCGACAAGCAGCGCCTCCGCCGCTGCTCGCGCAGGGTTGTGGAGCACTTGGCGGAAGTTGGCCCCGCTGAGTTCCGCCCCGTCATACACCTCCGTGGCACGCTCTTCTGCTGCAGTGATGTTCTCGGCAACTTTGCTGATGTGCAGAAGGCGTACGAGCAGGTGTGTTACCTGCGCCACTTCTCCACCCAACACACACCCATTTTATTTCTGGGCAACTACGTTGGTAGAGGAGACTACAGTGTTGAGGTGGTGCTGTTGCTGCTGGCGTGGAGGCTGCTGCGTCCGCAAGATGTTCACCTCCTTCGCGGCAGCGCCGAAGACGCCGAGGTGAACGGGGACATGCTGTACCTCAAGAGCGCGTGCTTCACGACGCAGTGCCGTGACTTCTACTACGATCCCGCGAAGGGTGACGAAATGTGGACCACGATGAACGCTGTCCTCGCAACACTTCCGGTGGCCGCCGTCATTGACGAAGCAATCTTCGCCTGCCACGGAGGGGTGCCGATGCTGAGCGCGTGTCCACGTGCAGAGTTTCCGGCCCCCAGCGAGGACCGCATAGCTGCCGCACCGCACAACGACTCCGTCCACCGCACACGCATGCGTACAGAACAGGACAATCTGCTACCGCCCGTGCGACCCGCCGCAGACGGCACTATCTGTGCGGACTACTTTTACGTAGCCGTCCCCACGGAGCAGATGTTCGAAGCCCTGCTTAGCACACGCAGCGCGGAGCCAGGTAGTGCAGAGGCGCGCGCATTCCTGTTTGACTCACTGGGCATGCGGGATGGCGAAGAGGCAGAGCTGGCGGCGCGGCGTCGCCTCGTGCGGGAGCTGCTTTGGAATGACCTCATCACGCACTTCGACGAGCTCCAAAAACCTGTCTTCACACGTCCTTCACACGAAGGGAAGTGGCGCCTGATGGAGAAATTCGATGGCAGCGCAGCAGGACCAGCAGAGTTGCGCCTGTCGTTGATAAAGTACAGCGCTCTCCGGCCCACAGGCGACTCGCTCAAACTCTTCCTCAATAGGCTGGACCCCGTGGCAGCGGGGCTGAACGTGTTGAAAGAGCCCACCGCCCCTTCACCAGCCGTTCCCCTCGCCACTGCGGCGGTGGATGTCACGCCGAACGCACTACGTTGTGGTGAGGCGTCAGAGGAGGTCACCGACGAGCCCGTACGGGTACCTTACGCATCGCCGCCATCATCGTCATCGTCATCTGCTGCGGAGCGTGAGGATGATGGCTTGCCGTTTCCTCTCTCACCGCTGAGTGACGTGTGCTCTCTACCGATCCTGACGGCGACAGAGACGCAGCCGCCGACAGAAACCGCGAAGTCAAGCCGACATCCTGTCATCCGCATTTCGGCTCGCCTCAACGGCCTGTGGCGCGACTTTCCAAGAGCAGTGTGGGAGGCCCAGCCATCTGCCGCAGCGGTGGACCCGACACCCGTACGCCCACCTTCATTGTCAGCGACTGTGACTGCATCACCCGCACCCGCACACGTGAACGCTCCATTTTCAGTGGTCTGTTTTCCCGCGTTGCCTGTCGGCGGTGACGGGCGCGACTCGGACGAAGAGGAAGACGATGCGTACGTTGAGTTTCCGTGGATGCACCGCGATGACTTGGAAGACTCACGAACGACGATGTCCTCGCAGTGCTCGAGGGTCTCCGGAGCCATGCCTCCGCTGCGCCCGCACCACTCACCCCTGTCAAAGGCGCGCTTCCGCATGGATGTGCGGGACCCCCTCGAGTACACGATCGTGCACGACGCTGACCCACGTATCACATGGCGCCTCGCCCGCGCCTTGCACAAGGCACGTCGCGCTGCTGGCCTGTGTGGGGGACGAGGCTCTTGCGGACGGGTCCATGTGAGCGCTGGCACAACAGTCAATGCGCGCGGTTTCTGCTCGAACCACGTCCGCGCGGATCACCAAGGTGTCATTCGGCAGTTCACCGCCGCCGCGGCGACGCACTTTTTGGACCGCTTTCGTTTCTCGGTACTTCTTCGTGGCCACACCGTGAACCCAGCGGGCGTGCTGGTGTCTGGCGGACGGCGCATTATCAGCGTCTTCACGTACAGCTACTACAGCAAGGTGGAGGTGAGCGCGGCGGGAGCGTGTCTCTTCAAGGCACAGCAGATTCAGCTGCTGGCGTGGCGAACGCGCTATCGACCACGACGGGCTTGCGTTTACAAGGACTCCACCGGGTGCTACATGCACGAGCGCTCACTCTCGATTGACTCCGAGCTTCTCACTGAAGCGGCCAAGAGACGGCGGCGCCGTGATGCCGCACACATCGGCTATGATGCAAATGCGAACCGCGTGAACCAGGCGTCGCCCATCGAGGTGATACTCGACCCTCTTGAGGGCTTCAGCATTGTTGTTAATCCCGAGAATCGTCGCATTGGCTCCGCGCCGGACCCGAGCCGTCCAATCGACTTCATCTGCCTCATCCGAGGTGACGACCCGCGCCGTGAGCGATACCGCGAGATTTGGCGGGAAGAGGATGCCCGGCACGCGCTCGTTTCGGATGAAGCGACCGAACGAGCGGCGCTACTGCGCGCCGTGCGTCAACTCCCACTCTCACCGCAGCGTTGGTCGGTACGTGTGCACGCAGGCATTTTCACAGCGGCGCACCGCTTACCTGACCCATCAGAAGGCACATCGCCGGTCGACGCTGCACCAGCGTTTCAGACGTCTGTACGCGGTGAGCGCACGTCACCCACGCCGGGTGAATCCATATCATCCCGATCCGCATCTGAGTTGAGCGTCCTGTGACGTTCTATCCAGCCTATTGCGGTTAGCACTCGTGCTGATATGGCTGAGCGGTTTCCAATGCATCCTGATGGATTCGTCTCCAGTGAAGAGCATAGCGAACGGACCATTTTTTCCCCGTTCCTCATCGGTTCTTCTCGCTCTCACCCTGTTGAGCTGTGGTACCAGATCATTTTTTTTTTTTTTAATCACTCCTTACTGCTCGCCTTCTTCCTTTTGTTTTTACTGTCCCTCCTGCTCCCATTCACCTCTGCTGTTCCTTTTGTTTGCGTGTTCTCCGTGCTTTCTGCGAACTCAACCACAATGAAGCTCTACTTGGCATTGTCATGACAGTGACGCTCAACAGCGGGTTCCCTCACCCCAGCACTCCTCTGAAGATCGCCATGAGCACCACGATGCAGTGCCCAGTTACCCTCTCGTTTGTCTCCGTCGGGCACACTTGTCTTTGTCCACTCTCTGACTCTCTTTCTCTCTCCATGCACACATATCAACGTGGTCGTCTGCTTTTGTGTTCGTCTGTAGGATCATCATTCCGTAGTTGTCTCTCGTTTTGTGCTTCTCTTCGCGTGTGTGTTGCCTATCTTTTTTCTTCTTCTAGCCGTGTTTGGCAAATGAACGGTAGTCGACGTGTGTCCACGCTGGAAAAGCGACAGAGCTACGCCGGTGCGTCTCGCCGTGCCAGCGCGTTCCCTGGGGCTGAGGAGCAGGCTCCCAGTCCTTCGGCGGCGAAAGCCCCCGAGGAAGAGGCCGTCGAACGCATCCTGAAGGCGAGTGACCCCAACATTATGTCGACACCCGTCTTTTTTGACTACAAGAAGGACGCGCGCACCTTCAAGCTGTACCCCAGCGTGGGCCCCACGGCTTTCCACCTCGCGCTGGACGGTGTGGCCGTGCACAAGGACTCGCCCGAGGTGCTCCGCCAGCAGGAGGATGCGAAGCGGCGACAGGAGGAGGTCGAGATGGCGGCCAAGGCGGAGCTTAACCCCGAGCTTATCGAGGAGGGCGTGTCCACGCGTATTCTGAAGAACCAGTTCAACTACAATGACCGCGGCAGCCAGACGATGAACAACGTCAAAAAGGAACGGACTGTGGAGACAGACCCTCCTCCGGCTGCCAACTTCGGTGGCATGGCCACCGCCTGGGTCATTTACGACACGTATGAAGCGGAGCGTCTCCAGGCGGAAAGGGCTGCCGCCGCCCAGCGCAAGGCCGCCGCCGCACATCGTGCCGGCAAGGAAGAGGAAGGTGCTCTCGTCGGCGCCGCCCAATCCGGTGCGATCCGCGACGAGTCTTCTGTCGGTCCTCTGCCAGCAGCGGATATTGTGCAGTCCGAGTCCTTCCACAAGGCAGCTCACCTGATGGAGCGCATGGTCAATCAGAATGATTGCTTTGACATCATTGACGACTTCCGCTACTGGGAAGACACCAGCGATCTCTACAAGGAGGACGGTACCCTGCTCCCGCTCTGGCAGTTCCAGGCCGAGAAGAAAAAACGCGCGGTCACCTGCATCGCACTCAACGGTCGCTATGACGACCTCTTCGCTGTGGGCTACGGCAGCTACGACTTTCAAAAGGTCACAAAGGGTACGGTACACTGCTTTACACTCAAGAATGCCGTCCCCACCGTTGGGCCCGCCTCTCCAGGCGCCCACCCAGAGTTCTCTCTGCAAACGGACAGCGGCGTTCTGTGCATGGCCTTCCATCCGACGGAGCCTTCGTTACTCGCGTGTGGTCTGCACGACGGTAGTGTGTGCGTCTTTGACCTGCGCGTCAAGAGTGAGAAGCAAAAGTCTCGGCCGCTTTACCAAGCCACAGTTCGCACCGGCAAGCACACCGATCCGGTCTGGCAGGTCTTCTGGAAGAAGAGCGGCACTGACCTGTCCTTCTACTCGGTCAGTACCGATGGCCGCATCACCAACTGGGAGCTTCAAAAGAAGGAGATTGCCTCGAAAGAGGTGATTCAACTCGACACCGGTGTCGTCACGTCTGATCCGGAGTCGATGATGCTGAGTCAACTCGGAGGCATGTGCATGGACTACTCCCGTGAACACGACCTCGTCGCGGTCGGCACACAAGAAGGCGCGGTGGTCTTGTGCACCACTTCGTACAATGGGCAGTGTGTGGCGCGGTTCAGCGGACACTCCATGGCGGTGTACGCGGTGCACTGGAACCCATTCCACCCTGATATCTTCCTCACCTGCTCCGCGGACTGGACGGTGAAGATGTGGCTCAAGTCGTCGCCGGAGCCGCTGCTCACGTTCGACCTCGGTGATGCGGTAGGGGACGTGGCGTGGTCCCACACGGGAGCCGCTGTCTTTGCGGCCGTCACCTCCAACGGTAAGGTGGTGGTCTTCGACCTCAGTCAAAACAAGACGGAGCCTCTGTGCGTCCAAACGGTTGTCAAGAATGCAAAATTGACACACATTGTGTTCAGCAAGGTGGACCCGATCGTCTTTGTTGGCGACAGCCGTGGCACAGTACTCACGCTGAAACTTTCCCCGAACTTGCGAAAGGTCACGAAGCCCGCGAAGGGTGAACCCGACGACCCCGCCAGTCTGCGCCAGAGGGAGGTGGAGAAGCTCACGCGGCTTGTCGACATTACAATGAAGGATCGCGCGCTTCTCGCGTGAAACGGAGATGCAAGGGCGACGATATCTGCGGAGCCGCTCGCTACCCACCTGATTGAGATGTGCTGTTGAGCGTGCATTTCTGGGTGATCACCTGTACTAGGTGGCGCGCTTCGTTTTCAGTTGGTAAAACGGAGAGACAGAGAAAGGGAAGCGGCAGCTGCAGATGCGCGCTCGCCGTCCTCTCTCTCTCTCTTTCTTTTTCGGTGCTGTAGTCAGTATTGTTGGATATCGCCACGCTGTCATTCTCTTTAGTTTGTTTTTTTTCTTCCGTTTGACGCTGATTTTGAGACCCGGTGCGCCGTTGACTTTCTTTTCTTGACTCTTCTTCCCCTTCCAGAACATCATGTATTTACGCGCAACAAGCCCATGTAATGAACGTTTTCTCCTCTCCGCCTCGCCTGTGTGCGTGCGTGTACGGCGTCCGTATGAGCGCTGATGGTACACATGTAGTCACTCTGTCGCTTTACTTCCAACGAAGAGAAGAAACGTACAAGCAAACGCTCACAAAGGAAAATGCACTTTGTCGCACAGCACACCGCGACCCACGTGAAGTGATCTGCGTCTCATGCACGCATCAGTTTATGGTCGATGCGCCCTCGTATCTCTTCATGGCCCTAGATCCGCGCAGGAGGCGACGTTGTGCTCCCTCTTCTCCGGGCATCCACATCGCACACCTTCGGGTGGTGATAGCGCTCACAGTGGTTTGAGCTCTCCGACGGAAGCGCAAGACAAGAAGCCTCGGTGTATTGCTGTATACCACGGTCTCGCATCCAATTGGTCGGTTCTCTCTCCCTCTCTGCTGCTGCAGAGGCGGTATGCTCGCCACATACACACCCGCACAGCTTCACCTTCGTTGAGCTCTCGAGTTCCACGTGGTGCTCACGCAAACGCCTTGTCAAGTATCTTCTTCTGAATCGACACTCTTCTTCTCGCCTACCCTTCACGTTGCCCCACTCATCTCTGAACTCCACAAACCGTGATCATAGTCTCGCGAGCACACATAAAACAGCGTACAAGTACTCATATACTTTGCCCGTCGCCCTCTCCCTACCCCCCTAACCCTCTTTTCTCTTTCTTCCTTTTTACCATTCTCCTTCCCCCCCCCCCCCGCACCCCTTTTGCGCCCCCTGCTGTTCCTCAGCGCGCTCTCGCTTCTCCACACCCACGGTCTCTCAAATAGATTGGACAGTCGGAAACTGCAGCACGGCAGACAGAGACAGAGACAGAGACAGACAGAGACAGAGACAGAGAGAGCTCGTCAAGAACACAGCAATCCCGCACTATAGACGCTTCTCGATTTTCCCTTTTCTTTCTCTATTTTTCCTGCTGCTCCGTGTGTCATCACGTCGGTGCGCCACACACGAAGACGCGCTTGCAAATACATATATATAGGTTTCAACAATTCTTTACACTCTCTTTTTTTTTTTTTTTTGACGGTGCAACCCGAGCCGCGCGTTCGTGACGGTCCTTCTGAAGAGCTTCCGGCCTCCTCCGCTTTTTCTCAGACCTCCGTCATACTTGTTTTCTCTCGGCCACACGCGTTTCTATGGCGAGTGCGTGCGAAGTTGACATGTTCAGCGCAGAAGGCCTCCAAACGCACGTACCGAGTAGCCAACCAGTGGCCAATGGCGGCATCCGCGGAATTTGGGACAGCCACCTGCGCACATCTCGCAACGCCGTCCCCACCGCTGTGACGCCCACACCTCGTCGCAATATGCGTCTCCAGCTCGTGAACCACAACAAGGCCCGAGCCGACTCCCCTGGCTCGTCCACGTCCATCTCGGCCACACCAAATGGGCTGACGAACTCGGCGCACCGCAGCCGCTCCGCCTCGCTCTCATCGCTGAAGCGGACGTCTGCATCTGCCAGCCGCACTTCGAGCAGCCGCTCCGCGTCCGCTCGCCGCACGGAGGCCAGCGTGACGCTCCAAATAGATGAGGAGGTCAGCCTTGCGAGACCGCTGTTCGAGAGGACGTACCTGCTCCAGGCCTTGGATCCCCACGAGGCGCCACCAGCCCTCACTGTCATCCTTGACCTTGATGAGACGCTTGTGAGCAACCGGAATCAAAACCTTTCCTGTGCTGTGCTGCGCCCCTACTGCCTGCACGTGCTGAACGCGCTGCGACATATGAAAAACGTAGAAATTGTGCTGTGGACCGCCTCGACGAAGGAGACCGCTGCACCCGTGGTGGAGCAGTTGCACGAGAGCGGCCTCATATTCGATGACATCATCTACCGCAACCGCCTCTGGTTCACAGAGCCCATCCACACGAAAGACCTCCGCCTCCTTGGTCGTGACTTGGACCGTGTGGTGATTGTCGACAACGCCGCCAATTGCTGCAAATTCAACCCACGCAACGCCATCCTCGTCGACGACTTCCACGGATTCCGACACGAGCAGGATGCCACGCTAATCAACGTGTACTACATGATCGAGTCGTTGCTCAAGCAAGCCACAGAAGGTGTGCCGGTCCGCGAGGGCCTGCAGAAACTTGTCGAGGAGGGTCATCTTTGCCGAGGTGTCTTCTACCCGCTGCCGGATGCGTGGAAGAGCCTGCCTCTGTCGGAGATCGCGCCAATCAAGATCCCGCCCTGTGGCCGCTTTGTGCGCTCCAACACGGGGTCACCGTCTCGCTCCATCATGAAGTATTGGACCTACTAGGCTAGCGCATGCGCACAAGGAAACAAGTTCGCGGATGCGTAAAGCCGCACAAGTAATTCAGAGACGAAACCGGTTGAACGACCCCAGAGGAACACACACACACACACACAAAGAAAAAAAAAAGAAAAAAAAAGAAGACGAGCCATGTCGGCGAAAGAAAAGATCACGGTGATGGTCAAGATACTGCGTTCCTTTTTTTCTCCCTGTTTGGGCGTCACTCATCTCTGCTTTTGTCTCTGCGTACTGTGCGTGCGATTGCGCCGCTAACGCTGTCCATCTTTGTGTATCTCGGTTCGCATCTTTGTCAACAGATTACGTTTTTGATTTGCTCTGAAATTATTTCCCTTCACTTGTCGTTTTGTTCGTATTTTCGTTTGTTTCATAGATACACAGGAAATGAAAAGAATGTCTGCGGATCACTGACACGTCATTCTTGTTCTCTTTTTCCTCCACACTCATTCCGTTGTACATGCCAGCACCGTCTGCCCATGGTCGTGTCTGTGTGTGTGTGTGTGCGTACACGACCGCAGGCTTCACTTTTGTTTTGCTGTGCCCCGACCCTCAGAGTCCTTTTCCCCTTTTTCTTTATTTCTTCTCTCTTCTCTGCCTTTTTCGCGGTTCTAGCTCTCCTTGAAGTAACGCATATGTTTTTGGCTTTGAGGAGACGCTACCGGGCATCGCGCAGGCCACACCTCCCACGAGGTCAGATGTACGCGTTTGCGAGCAGAGGTGCACGTGTGCGAATCCACGAATTGGAGTGCGCTGAAGCCTCATTAGAGCACCATCCGTTAGAAGTCAGATCAGACCGTACAGAATACCCAATCAGCGGAAAAAACAATCTCTGCGTACGTGCGTGTACCTCGCCCTACTCCCTAAAGCGGTGCCTGGTCATACGCCGAGCGGCGACCTCCCCCCCCCCTGCCAGTGTCGAAGAAAGCAGACAATGAGGATGTCGAGACGCTGACCTGCGCACCATGTGCACGTGTCATCACTGACTGAGCACGCGCCACTCACAAACGGCAAAAGGTGCCGTGCCGTGACAGCTGTTTGCTGCCTGGTCGCTACTGATGTGCAGCATTTAATGAGAACGGTTCTGACGCCACCACTCACGACGTGCCTTTGTGCGCACAGTCAAAATACAGACTTCTCTCCCTCCTCCTCTTCCTGCCCGTGTCCCTATCTACTTCTTTTTCTCTGTCTGTCGTCCGCCACTCGCATGCACAGAAATCGAATAGAATATCAACGCATCTGTCTCGTACACTCGAAACCGCCCTCAAACAAACAAAGACACCCCAAAAAAGAGTGAAACAAGTGCAGCGGTGCCTAAATTCGGTTGGTGCACTGCTTGAGTGCTTTACTTCATTGCCCGTTCTTCTCTCTCTCTCATACACACACGAGCCTTTGTTCGTCGCACTTTTTGTCTTCCCACTCACTCGTTCTCGTGTTTGGGTGCCCCTTCCAGTGCGTCCTCTCCTCCCTCTTGCTCTCGCGCCGCTGCCCTTCTTTTCCCTTCTCTTATTCGTCCGCTTTTCCCTCTCCGATTCCCTCGCGGATGCCTCGTCCCCGGGCCGCTCAGAGCAGCAACGCGCAGTCGTTTGTCGTGTCCAAGGGGGCCCCCGACAGCCTCAACAGCTTTCTCGACGGTTTTGTTGCGACCGGTGGTGCAGAAACCCAAGCGGAGCAGGCTAACGTGAATGCTATCGAGGTGCAGCTGAAGCTACTCAACAAATCGAGCGAGGTCACCAAGCAAAAGGCGCTCGCCGAGCTCACCAACCTCCTCAGCACCTCTGCTGAGGACACGGTCACGCGCTTCACTTCGGTGCTCTGTGAGACCGTTATTCGGCACGCTCACTTCAACAACCCGCTCGTGCGTGCGAATGTGTTCACCATGCTCAAGGCACTCGTCGGCCGCGGCAAGGAAGTGAAGATGACGATGACATCCAGCCTGCGCGCGCTTTCTGGCCCGTGGGTGATGGCCATGAACGATATGGAGTCCGCCGTGCGTCGGGAAGCTTGCGCGGCATTCGAGACCGCTTTCGCGCCAGACAAGCGGCAGGCGATGCTGTCCATGTACAAGGACGAGGTCGTGTCAACGCTCACAGACGCTATCGATGCGGCTGTGGCGCAAAGTGCGAGCAAACCACTGCAGGACGACGCGCTCGACCCCCGTGCGAATGCCGTGTACAGTGCCTTGCGGGCGATGGGCTACATGGCGAAGCAGGTGAGCGCGTCCCAGGCAGCGGCGCTGTCCTTTGTGTGCGACAGTGCCACGTTCCGCGCGGTCATGCCTCTTCGCACCCATGAGAAGGGGTATCTCGCGGCGAAGACGCCCCTGGTCCGGGCTGCCGCTCTCGCTCTGCTGCGCGACCTCGCCTCTGTCTGCCCTTTCACGATCAAGCTGCACCAGGTCGTGTCGCTCGCGGTACAGGGCTCGATCCGGGACTCCAATGTGGAGGTGACCTCGCGCTGCTGGGAGTTGCTGCTCGTGTGGTGCCGCACAGGGCCGGTCGAGGTGATCAACCACGCACAGCCGGGCTTCCTGGACGACGTCATCGACTGCTTCATGGAGTGTGAGCCCAGCGCAGATCGCGCAGCGATTATCTTCCCCTGCTTGCTGCCACTTCTGACGCCGCTGTCCAAGGATGCGCGATGCAGTGGTGTGCTTGATGAGTTCGCGGGTGCTTTGGTGGAGAAGACACGTCTTGTCGGTGAAACCCCCAATGCGACAGCGAAGGAGCTTGAGACGGTGCTGGTGGCTCTCATGGAGTCGTGGGAACTGCAGTGCGTGCGCAAGAGGGGGACAGACAGCCAGAGCGACTGTGGAGAGCTGTTCACGGTCTCCATGTTCAATCTCTCCACAATCATGGAGGCGCCGGCGAAGAGGAGACGCTTTCTCCCAACGTGTGCGCGGGCTGTCGGGGCGAGTCTGCTGCGTACAGCGACGCGCTCGGAGCTTATTTTCACGGAGTGCGCGAGCATCCTCTGCGCACGACCTGACGCAGCGTTCCGCGTCTTGCCAGACCAGCCGTCCGACGCGCTGGTACAAAGCTTCCACATACTCCAGGCTTCCGTCCTCGGTCATCTCATGGGCCTTGCGACGGCCCCAGGCGCCGCGCCCAGTCGCTCCATCCCTCTCATCAGGGGCTTCGTCGACGAGCACGTTCGCGCGCAGCTCACGCGGGATGATTTGCACTGCCTCACTGTGTTGGTGGAGGCCAGCAGCGGCCGTTACGTACCTCCCACGGACCTCGCCAATCGAACGGTGCAACAGCTCACCGCGGAGCTCACTGCGGCGCCAAAAGTAGCTACCTCCTCATCGACCGCAGAGCCACTGTCACCTGTGAGTTCGTCCTCCGCACCGTCTTCACCGACGGCGGATGGGGCGGTCGCCGCCGCGCTCGACCCGGGTGCCGAGGCCCTGCGGCATATGCTCGTTTCGTATGCCTTGACGTGGGAGTGCGCGGATCGCACGCAGCTGTTGAGCGCTTCATCGACCAGTGATCAGACGTGCATTCGCGCTACTGCGCGGCAACACCTGCTGGGTGACCGAAAGAAGGCATACGCGCTCCTTCTTGAGAGTTGCGCAGCGGCGGACTTCGACTCCGTGCGCATTTGCTTGCTGTACCGGGCTGAAACTACCGTCGACAAGCCCAATGGGACCACATATTATGCACTCGATGCGCGTGAACAGCTCGCGCTTGTGGAGGCCGTTGTCAGCTCGTTGGAGACGGCGTTCCGCAGCGTCTGCACAGACGAGGCCGACGACAGCGATATGGACGAAGAAGCGGAGCACGAGCCAGGCCGCAGGGCGGCGAAGCGTGCCTCTAACAGCAAGACTGGTGACCACTCTGGTGACGATGTTGACAGTGACGATGATGACGCCGGCAGTCAAGGCCCCGACAGCAACCGCAGCGCCGCACTCAGCGAGGCGGACGAGAATGACGAGCCGGCGGGTGAAGACGGCAGTAACAATGCCGTGGAGGTACTATACACGGTCGCAGGCTGGTGCGATTTACTCGCGCGTGGGTCTCCACTGAGCGAAATTATGGGACTGACCAAGGCGCAGCTCACCGCGCGCATCATGATGCCACTATGGCGTTGTGTGGCCGCTGTCGCACCGTGCCTGCACCCGGAGCACTACGCGGCTGTCAAGGCCTTGCGCGTGGCGCTGCAGGATGCTGAGGATGATGTGGTCGCCAGCGCGTTGGACACCAAGACGCACTTTCTCAACACGAAAAACTTTGATCTCATCGTGGACAACGTAAGACATCTTTTTGCGAGCTACGATGTCTCTCAAGGTGAGCTTGACGCGCAAGCAGAGGCTGTCCTGGGAGACTTTCTTGACGGTGAACTACCGGAATCATTCCAGGCAACACAACAGCTCCAGCATGTCGTGCCGTTCGCGTCTATCGGGGCTCTTCGCCGGTTCGCCACATCGCCGTCGACGTGGGATGCCTTTATCATGGAGAAGCAAGGTCCCGAGGAGCCCTCGCGGCAGCAAACGGCTCTCTCTCTTTTTGACGGGTACTACCCACTCTCGCAGATTGATGTGTCCATGTTCACGGTCGTGCGCACGGGCCAACTTGTGCGCCTGCTCGATACGGTTGGCGTGGACGGCTGCGATGCGGGTCTCTTTGTGCGCCTGCTTGAGGCCGCATCTATGCGCGAGGCCCTTTCCAGCTCCATGTGCCGCATTCTCTTCACAAAACTCCTCCCCGCCGCGTTTGCGTGTTTCAACAAAGCGGACGAGGCCGCTGCGCTGGCGAAGCACATGGTGACGTGCGCTGCGGCGTCGTCGGTCGTGGTGGCGGTGAGCCCGCTCCTCTGCACGCTGGCCGCCGTCATCCGTGACATTGCCCACGAGCTGCCTGAAGACAAGAAGGCTCGTGAGCCTGCGCGGGTCGCCTTCTTGCTCAATGCGCGGCGAGTCGTATCTGCGGTGACGCTGACGGCCGTGGACGCGCTGTTCTCACCTACTGGCGCTGCGGGTATTGACAAGGCGACAAGCACCGTGTACACGGCTTTCTACGCGCTGATGGATCAGACCGCTGGGGTCGTCAAGGACAACATCCTCGCTCAGCTCCCGTCGGAAAAGGAGGCACTTGTGATGGAGGCGAGCCAGTCGCTGCCGAGTTGGGACACCACAACGGCCAAGCTCACTCTGGTCGTGCACCGACATCTTGGCAGGATGCCAGAGGTGGCGCCGAGCACGGTGAAGAGTCTGATCGACTACGCGCAGCGTCAGAATCCGATGGAGTGTCTCGAGTTGCTTGCAGAACTCTCATGCACCCGCATTCTTGACATGGCTGCCTTCAGCGACCTCGTCCGCGGCCTCGTCAACGCCCTGTCGCGGTGCCACACGCTTTTGCACTTGCCGACCAACGGGCGCCTGACGCAGGCCAACCCGAACCGCCCGATGCCGCCCGCCTCGTTGGAGACGCTGCGCCGCACAGTGACGGCGGCATCACTGGCACGGCAGGGTGTGGTCATCCACAGCCGCATGGACGACGTTCTCCGCAGCACAGTGAACCTGGTCGTTTTCGATGCGCTTTGTGAGGCGGTACTGCGTCTTCGTACTGCGGCCCAAGGCACCGATACTGAGCTGCTCGCGAAGCTCATCGCGTCGACAACGCAGTACATGGGCTCTCTGCTCACCAACGACGTGCAGGTGCTCCGTGCGTCGGAGGCGAGCACGGCGAAGATCGCCGCCGTCCTCGCGTACGCCTACGCGTGGTTGTACGGCACAGCTATTGCGAAGCTGGAGGCGATCGGTATGGATGTCGTGGAGGGTGTGATCCGATCCGTTTGCCTGCTTTCGAACCTGACGCTCATGCGCGTGCCGGCAGCCTCCGCCGCCTTGCACGCATCAATGCGCCAGATTATCAGCAAAATCTCGCTCAAGCCACTGCGCGATGACTTCTCGAGTGCGGACCCACTGAAGCTCACTCAGCTTCGCCGCCAGAACAACCTCATTGATCACACACACAAGCAGAAGCTCTTGCTCTTCCCGTACACGCTGGCCTGGTGCATCCACCTGACGGCACCGCCGTGTGAGAACGACGAAGCGGTGCTCGGCACGGCTGCGGGCAACCGCGAGGTGCGACAGCAGGTGTACCATCTACTCGATCTTCTCGGCGCTCTTCTTTTCGCTCCCAAGTTCAAGCAGGCGCGGCGGGTGGAGGATACGTTTGTTGGGGATGCCGTGGCGGCTGCCCGCGGGGGCGACGATGGGGCCCTCAACAGCGCGGAAACTGGCTGCCAAGTCGGCATCACAGGCTTCGAAGTCGTCGCTCTCACACGGGCCGACGCACCGCAGCCGATGCTGCAGCTTGCACGGGGTGCGGCGGCAGCACTTCAGCTTCTCATCAGCAGTCCGGTGCTCTCTGCCGTCAAGAGCTGGCTGGAAACACTTGAGCGCAAGGTGCGAGCTCTCATCATGGCCTTTGTCGAGCAGTTCCTCTCACCACCGCTGATCAACCAGAACCTGATGGGCGTTCTACTGCACGGCAACGGCGGCGCAGACGCCACGTTTACCCTCGGTGAGAATCTGACCGTCACCGTAAACGAGCTCGCCCGCACGGTTAACCTGGCGTACGAGATGGAGGACGCGAAAGCAGAGGTGCAGATTGTCATTCCCAGTGCGTTCCCTCTTCGCCAGCCCGTCGTGCGCTTCACCAGCGGTCGTGACTCGGGTGTCTCGGTGGACAAGTGGCGCGGCATGATGCTCCGAATGACTGCCGTGTTGTTCGGTAGCTCCGCGGATATCTGGGGTTGCATCGAGCTCTTCCAGCAGAACCTCGACGCCCACTTCAGTGGCCAGGAGCCGTGCCCTATTTGCTTCGCCGTGGTCAATGCGATCAATCACAAACTGCCCGAGATGCGCTGCTCTGTGTGCCACAACAGCGCCTTCCACTCCAACTGTCTCTACACGTGGTGGGCGAACGGTGGTCATACTATGTGCCCGCTCTGCCGCTCTCCGTGGGTGTCGGAGTAGTCCGTGGGGAACACAAACAAAACGCCAGGAGTCAATAAGCGGTGGCATGCATGGTTGATGCGCACGCTCACCTGTGAACAAGCGCCGTCGACGTCACTGTGTCTTTGTGGCTGCCCTGGCGAGTGGCGAACGGTGAACAATTCGCATGCTCGGCTCAGACCGACCCTCTGCACCGTTGCTTCATGAGGTCACCTTTTTTCTTTTTTTGCAAGGTGAGTCGGATACGATCCCCTCCTCCTTTGATATTGTTTCGAACTAATAATAAGGAGAGCATCATACTCTTGTGTAACACATCACAGCAATGAGCAGCACCACCGAATGGCCAAGACAGCCTCGCCACTACTGAGGTCCAAAAGGATAACAGGTCAACCAAAAGGTGGGGGTCAGCCACACCAAGGCGGGAGTTACGCGTGTGATTATTGCATCCACGCGCGTGTCGCTTTCAGGATCGCCCCGTTGCTGTGCGTCACCCTCGTCGGATATCCAGTAGTAGACGTATCTTGTGCGTGTGGCTGCGCGCAGAGCAACGGTGCACGACACTGATCTGTTTCTCTCTTGTTGATGTCAGAGCAAAGGTACGCTTTCCTTTGTCTTTCGCGCTGCCATCTGTCACTCTTCGTCCTTGTCTTCCCAAACACACCAACCAAGAAAGCGGCCTGGCATCACTGTTCTTTTGTATTTCGATCACCTCGTTTGTCCTTTCTTTTCTTTTAGTGGACTCACATAGAGCCTTGGGTGCGCATTTCCGCCTGCCGTATTGTGTGGTTTGTTCTGCCACTCTTCTTTTCCTCTCGCGCTAAATCACTCTGAGCGCCCGATTGAAACGAAGCATGTCTTCACTATTTTGGCGAGAAAACGCCCACGGTGAGGAGTACGATCTCTATCCCGGCAGTCGTCGTCGCAGCGTGCCGTACGCGCAGAGCCAGAACCGCAGCTCCGTGAACCTGTTTGGAGGCACAACGACAGCGACAGCGACCGCGACGGCGCGTGGCAGAGATGAAAACGCCGAAAACGACGGCGTCTGCGAAATCTCCCAGCCGATCAGCCGTCACTGGACTCGCGACAACAACCGCGAGTCAAAGAGCACCCAGGAATTCCCCCCGAGCGGCATCCGCATGGTGAAGCCGGCCTCGCACGTGGAGAAGCCGCAGGGTCTGCGCATGGTTCCCTGTGCTGCGGGGAACGAGCAGCATGTGCAGGTCGTCAACATCACCCGCGCCTACCGGGACCCAGCGAACATGCCGTCTACGCGTCCGTGCGTGCAGTTCGACCCCACTCGGAACTGCTCGAAAGACGTCCGTTACGCGCTGGCGTACGCAAACACGGCAAGTCAACTTCACGGCGATGCGGCCGCCTCACCTGTCGGGAAGGCAAAGCGCACAACACGCTTCACCATTGATTACACCGCACAGCAGCGCTTTCACCAGGCGGTGCGTAACCACGCGCATCAGCGAGCTGGTAGTGTGGGCTCGTTCTATGTGAGCCTCATGCGGGGCTTGGTAGCGCCTGCCACCGCGAGCACACCTTCCCCAACGAGGAAGACCTGGTCTCTAGATGAACCTGCCCAGGGCGCCGCGCCGCTGACACTCGGTCGCTGCCACGACCAACTCGTCGCGCTGACACGCATAGATGTGTCTCTTTTCGCTCTGGCGGACTTGCTTTGGGACATGGACGCCTACTCCGCGTGCAGCGACGGCTGGACGGACGAGGATCTCGCCACCTTGCCGGTTTCCTACCCCGATTTCGCAGGTGCCTTTGCGGACAGCTGTCCGCGCGAGGCAACAGCGACGATGAAGCTCTGATCGCGCCTTCACCGCGTGGTCTCCACAACAGACAATCATGAGATGTGTTTTCATCTTGTTCTTTCCCGCCGTGCTGTCGTGGCGACAATAGATTTGCATACACTTTGGTCTCTTGTTGGATATGTCTCAGCGCCATCGTTGACAATAGAGAAGTTGGCGTTTTTCTACTTTTTTTTTTGCCGCGGTGTCGTCGAGGGCGTCCCTTCTAGGCGTCCGCAGTGATCCTTGCAGCACGATGCGCAATATCTGATATCTGCAAGGCGAAGACCGACTTGAAAAGAAGACGTCAGGCGATGCACGTTGTGCCTGCGACCGCTTCGGTCGCCTCGCTCTTTTATTATTATTATTATTATCAGTTCAGAGCCTCTTGCTCACTGACGTGGCCTGCACGGCACCACTTGGTCACGCGCACAGCATCACCCGTATGCGGCGTAGTTGGCATGATCCTGTCGTTTGCACTGTGACCAACACGATTGGCCAACCGGGCGGTTCCCACATTACCCCCCCCCCCCAGCCGTGTCTGCGTTCTCCTCCTTTCCATTCTTGCAGAATTGTCCATCTCCTCTCTCTTTTTTCTTCTCAATAGTGGGTGTGCGTCTGTGTGTTCGTACGCGGCTCGAGTCGTATGTGACAAAGTGAGCTCGCTCACAGTGATGAATGATCCAAGACGACAGTGTCCACCGTCCTTCTTCTGCTCCTCAATCCTGTATTCTCTAGCTACCTAAGGACCGATCTCACGGAAAAAAAAAGTTTCCAGTGAACTCACAATGTCCTTTGGCCATGAACCGCGCCGCCATCGTCTACAGCGGTGGCCCTGAGCCACTGACTTTCGACTGGCCAGATGGCCGCACGCGCCGCTGCGCCCCAGCTACGTCGCGATTTCGAGACGCGGCATCGGCAACGCACACTTACACGAGGCTCTTGATCAACATCTCCAAGACGGGCTTGAAGTACGGGCAGCTGTCAATGTACGACTCGGCCCACCGCCTTCCACGTGACCGCTGTTCCGCCGCTCGACGCGGAGGGCGTTTTACGGGAGATGCTGCCCGTGCACCACAACCGAATAGCCACTATTTCAGGTTTCATCGCTTGTAGTGCACAAGATCACGTCCACCTTGGCACGCCCCGCATCCCACGTGCCGAATCCACCGCCACACGCCTCCGTCAATGCATCGGTCGACAACAGACAGGTTTCGGGGTCACGCGGCCGCGTTGTCAACGCGCTGCACGACGTTTCCACGTCACTGTCAACGAAGACGGAACCGGTGGTTTTCGCTGAGTACACGTTCGCCGGCGTGTGGTTCCATCATACCCGCAAACAAGTCTCATCGAACGTGAAGGCTCACCCCTTTCTTTTTTATTTGATTTGCTCGACTACACTCACCTCCGTTTTTATTATTATTTGTTTCAAGGCAAACCGCCCTCCTGCCCCCTTCATCTCTGATGGCACCTTGGACCCGAAGAAGGCCAGGGCCTCATATGGAGACCCGAGCACCTCGAAAGGAGTACAGCCTACTGATCAGGTCAAAATATATTAAAGCACGTATCGAGTACAGAAATGAGCTGAATGATGTGGAGCAGGCATGCGGAAGAAGACGCGTGGGGCGAAGCCACGTTGCGAACATATCCACTCTCTCCAATCTATCCTCCTCTCGCGTAGCGATCTGAACACGAGGATTCCCGGCACTGCATGCCTCGCTTTGGCTTGTGTGGTGCGCCGTGTTTACCTACGGGATCTCCAGTCCCGTATATCCAGTCCCCCTCTTCCTTCCTTCCTTTCTTTTCTCCCATTGGTTTCGCCGCTGGACGGCTTGCCAATACCACCTCACTCGCCTGTGTGGCTCACCTCTCTCTCTCTCTTGTCAGTTTTTACTGGCTCGGAACTTCCCGGTATCTGATCCACATCTGTTGAACATACAAAAAAAAAAAAAAGACAGTCGACACATTGACGCAGTACCAACAAAAAGGTAGTCACAGATACATCCTACGTTCACCGCTCTCCATTTCATAATTGTTGTTTCTCCGTGATTTGTTTATTATCCACATACATTCTTTTTTTTTTCCCCCCTCTCATACAGTGCGGTGCTGATCTCACGCTGAGCATCGCCAAGCTCCGGACTCCAACAACAGCGAATACACACAGAGCAGGATCGCAGTTGTCAAGCGGAGCGTTTATTTCGCACGTGCTCTCGCGTATTGTCCATCATGACCATGCTGGCCGAGTCATCCTTCCAGGATAACGCCGCCCTGCTGTACCACCTGCTGCAGAAGGATCCACTCAATGTGGACCTGCCGGCCTATGGCGTTCTCATCACGGATGAGGCGTACTGCGACACCATTCGTGCCCATCTTCTCCAACAAGTGGGCGTCCACCAAATTGACTTGAGTGGCTCCCGCCTGGCCTCGCACGGCTTGCGGTGCCTGACCGAAACGCTTGAAAGCAGCTGTGCGCAGCAGCTCACCTCACTGAGGCTTCGTGACACGCGCCTTCCAGCGTTCGAAGTGCCGGCGTTTTTGCGCTTGCTGCGAATCCACGCGCCGCGACTCGCCGAGCTCGATCTTGGCGGCAATCAACTCGGTGATGAGGTGGCACGTGATGTCGCAGCGTATGTCCACTTTGGTCTTACCTCGCTTAGCATAGCCGATAACCAACTCTCCGATGCGGGCATTTATGTAATCATCAAGGCGCTACAGGAGAAGAAGGTGTCGTCTTTGCAGTCGCTGAACATTTCAGGTAACCGGCTCGGTCTCCGCAGCTGTACGGCTCTTGGGCAGTACCTCGCTTCCGACGTGGGTGGGCGGCGGACACTGCAGGAGCTGTGTGTGCGCCATACCGGACTCAATGACTCCACCGCACAGCCCCTCGCTGAAGGTGTACACCTCTCTTCCCTCGTCTTCCTTGATGCGGCTGAGAACGACTGCAGCGTCACATTCTCGAGCTTTCCCGACGACGCGGCTGTGTCCGCACCGCCGACGCTGCAAACGATCGATTTGTCTAATAACAAGATGATCGCCGCCTTGCTGCCGGGCTTCTGTGCGAATCTCCAGCCGTGCGCCGACAAATTGGTTGATCTCTTCCTGTCTGGCTGCTTCAACGGTGATGCGCAGCTGGAGCGCTTGGAGAGTGAGCTAGGCGCGCTTCCTCAGCTCCGGCGGCTAAGTCTCGCGGATGCGTCGCTGTCGTACCGCAGTGGGCTGACACTGTCCCGCTTGTTGTCGCGCTTCCCAAAGCTGGAACGCCTTGACGTGAGTGGGAACATGTTCGAGCGCGAAGGGGCGACACACCTCGCCAGGGCACTGGGGCAGTTATCCCAACTGCACGCCCTCGCCCTTTCGTCGTGTCGATTGGGCACCGCAGGCGCGTCGGTAGTACTCACCGCCCTTGTTGTCAGCGCGTGTCCTCTGGAGGAGCTCGACCTCTCCTTCAACCGCATCGACGACGAGGGCATGTATGACCTCTGTAAGCAGCTCTCCGCACCAGAAAGCCCGAAGCTGCGACTTCTACTCTTATCTGGCAACGCGTGCACTATTCATACCCATTCATACCTGGAAGATATGCTAAACACACATCAGACCGAGTGCACGGTGGTGGCTCGCGACACAGACCTGGAGGCGATTGGTGAGGCGACCGAGAACCGCAACGCGTCGCGGAGCAACTCTATGCAAGCCTCGCTTACAGTTGACGTTCGCAGTGACTGAGAGCGCGCCGGCTCAAAAGAGATGCAACGGCACACACACACACACACACAGTCGCGCGTAGAGACTCGAGAATAGGCATGTGCGGGCACACACGGAGCGAAACTGCCAGGACAGAAGCGTTCTACACAGGTGCCGAACAATGGCACGACAGCTTCTCTTCTCCCCTGTATCGCTGGCTTTGTGCGTTCCAACTCCATTGCTGTGTCGGCTTGGTGATCACTGCGCGTCTTCTCGCTGTGTTCACGCAGATTCTCGGGTTGCATAGAAGTGGCTGGCCTAGCTTCCTCGTTTCTTTCGTCATCCCTTGAGTACCTCTGCGTTGCACGCACGGCAATCGCACACTCTGGCGCTCCTACGAAGCGAACGGTCGCGCTTGTCACAGACACGATACATACCAAGAAGAGTGTTGATCCTCCGCCCGTGCCCTCTGTCTCTCCTTCCTGTCTTCACACTGGGCATGCTCATTTTTTTTTTTTTTTGGTTCTTCGCTCCCATCTGTGCTGTCCATTGTGTCGTAGCTGTTCCACCATGTACTCATATCATCGTTCCCGGGGGTGTGCGCTGTGGCAAGCGTATTCAAAGCCCATGGCCAGCCGGCCACACACTTACCTTTTTTTGTTTTTCTGTGAGAAACAATTCATTCCTTTTTGATACGTGTGTGTCATTATCTCTCTCTCTTTTTACGTTCATGGTGTTCCACAAACATGCACAACATCAGTTTTTTTTTTTTTCCAAATTGCTTGCGGTGTACGTCCAACTGATTCATCTTCCTGTTTTCGTCTTTTTGTTAATCCAGATTTTCTTTTCGCTTAGGTTATACGCACGGAGTGTATCGCTGAGTGGGATGCCGTCGCAATTGTGCTTTAATTGCATGTGGTGTGATCTACCCGATGAATACGCTCGCCTGTTCGAAACCGCCGATACGTCGTCAGCTCTTTTTTTCTTTTTTTTTTGCGTTTGTTTTTGTTTTTGTTTTTGTGACTGCGCTCGTGGCGTGCTGTTCTGAGGCGGCGCACCAGCCCAAGTGACACTCGTGTCAGCGAGCACGGCACAGTACCAACGCCTACCGGCACCGTGCCCCGTTCCTGTCGCGTTTGTCCCCTTTGTGTGTGTGTGTGTGTGAAAGTATCCTTTTTTTTTTCTCTTTTTGACGAGTTCAGTGCCTTGGAATCGTTTAGCTGCGAAATAACGGATATGCCGTCGTCTTTTGGATCTTGGCAAAGGTCTTCTTTTCCCCCTTTCACCGCACGCCTCCTCGTTACAGCGATCGCTCATTTGTTACTTTTTGTCCCCCCCGCGCAGGAACAACGAAAGGGTTGTCAATGGGCGGTTGACATCATAGAGGCTTGGTGGAGCCGCTCCAGGACACGTAGGAGTGAAGCGTCGCGCATCTTTTTTTTTCCTTTAAAGCGTTTTCTTTTTTTATATTTATTTGACAGTTTTTGGGTGTGGCCGCCTCGAGTCTGCACGCCCCATACAAAACGTTTGCACTGTCATCGCGACTCGTAGTGACCTACTGCGTCTTGACCTCCTCCCCACCACCGCCGCGTCTTGATCCTCTGCAGCTTGTCTTCTCACGTGCCACACGTCTCACGTTTAACCCCTGTTCGCCGCTCCACATTCGTTTTGCGTGTTGGCTATTTTTTTTTTCTTCGTGTCACTCTTTTTTTGTTTTTGTTTTTGTTTGTTTCTCTTTTCTCTGGCGAAGTGTGGTGATCGCCAACTTGAGCATCCCGTCTTGTCGTCAGACTCGCTCACACAGCTGCACCTCGCGCGGCGAGCGGGTGGTTCGGCTCGTCCAGGGAGTTGAAAAGCTCAAGAGATGATGTATCGTTTAATGCCACAAGATGAGAAGCAACACTGACCCTCTGTACAACTGCTCGTCGTGCCGCGGGCGCCACACAGTCCCACGTTCCTCGCTCCCAGCTCTTGGTCTCTGTGTTCTTGGTGTGCGCCTCTGTGCGGCAACCACGCTCGCACAAACACACATGCACAACCTTCGTTGACAAGATTCTTTGTCTTTGCTGTTATGTCAGACGCCGAGGGCTGCAGTGACCTGTTCGGCACGTGCAGCGGAGCCATCGGTCGCTCTGCCATTCTCTAATGCCACTACGAAACCTATCTCTGGTCCGAACTCTCATTATCCATTTTACTTCCCATCCACCGCCCTCTTCGACTCTTCGCATTCATCTCATTTCGCATGCGTGCGCGTAGCTACAATCTATACTAGGAAGATTACAATCCTGACCACGGCGGCGCTCTTTTCATCGCTTTCTCTCTCAGGTTAAAAGTACTTCGTTCTCTGTTTCTTTTCTTCTTTCCTCGCACACAGTGCCCATATCGTGATACTCGTCCCCAAGTAAAAAGCCAAGTCCTCGCTATGTTTCGCCGCAGCTTTGCCCGTCTCGTGGACTTCAAGTATGTGCCCCTCGTGTCGCACGTCACGCACAAGGATACCACGTTCCGCCTTCTTTCCAAGGACCACGTGAAGGTGATCCAGCCGGGTGGCGGTATGCCCGAAATACTTCGCGTCGACCCGGCGGCGCTGACGCTCATCTCCGCAGCCGCGTTCGATGACATTGAGCACCTCCTCCGTTCCAGCCACCTTCAGTGCCTGCGCAACATCTTCGATGATCCCGAAGCCAGTGAAAACGACCGCTTCGTGGCTCTGCAGATGCTCAAAAACGCCAACATCGCGGCGGGCCGCGTGCTTCCCGGCTGCCAGGATACGGGCACGGCAATCATTTCCGGCTACCGTGGTGAGCAGGTGTTCGTGGGCGGCAACGACGAGGAAGCTCTCAGCCGTGGCGTGTTCGACACGTTCCAGAAGCGCAACCTTCGCTACAGCCAGAACGTCCCAACGTCCATGTACGACGAGAAGAACACGGGCACCAACCTGCCCGCCCAGATTGACCTCTACGCGACCAAGGGCATGGAGTACGAGTTCATGTTCATCGCCAAAGGTGGTGGTTCGGCCAACAAGACCTACCTGTTCCAGGAAACCAAGTCCGTGCTCAACCCCAAGTCTCTCCGGAAGTTCTTGCAGGAGAAGCTGGCGACCTTCGGCACGGCCGCCTGCCCGCCCTACCACGTCTCCGTTGTCATTGGCGGCACCAGCGCGGAGATGAACCTCAAGATGGTCAAGTACGGCTCCTGCCACTACTACGATGATCTGCCGACGCAGCCCGACATGACCACCGGCTACACCTACCGCGATCTCGAGCTCGAGAAGGAAGTGCTCCACATCTGCCAAAACATCGGTATGGGTGCCCAGTTCGGTGGCAAGTACTACGCACACGACGCGCGTGTCATTCGCATGCCGCGTCACGGCGCGTCCTGCCCGATCGGTATCGGTGTCTCCTGCAGCGCGGACCGTCAGGCCCTCGGTAAGATCAACAAGGACGGTATCTGGCTGGAGCAGCTCGAGACCGACCCCGTCAAGTTCATGCCCGAGGTGAAGGAGGACGAGCTTCTCAAGACGCCAGCGGTGGAGATCGACCTGAACCGCCCCATATCGGAGATCCTGAAGGAGCTCAGCAAGTACCCTGTGAAGACCCGCCTCAGCCTCACGGGTACCATCATCGTGGCGCGTGACATGGCCCATGCCCGCATGCGCGAGATGCTGGACGCCGGCAAGCCCCTGCCGCAGTACATGAAGGATCACCCCGTCTACTATGCTGGCCCGGCGAAGCAGCCTACTGGCTTACCCTCCGGCTCGTTCGGACCCACAACGGCCGGCCGCATGGACGTCTTCGTCGACTCCTTCCAGGAGGCGGGTGGTTCCATGATTATGTTGGCCAAAGGCAACCGCAGCAAGCAGGTGACCGACGCGTGTAAGAAGCACGGCGGCTTCTACCTGGGAAGCATTGGTGGCCCGGCCGCGGTGCTCGCACAAGACTGCATCAAAAACGTTGAGTGCCTTGATATGAAGGAGCTCGGCATGGAGGCTGTCTGGAAGATTGAGGTGGAGAACTTCCCTGCCTTCATCGTCGTCGATGACAAGGGCAACGACTTCTTCCAGCAGCTCAAGCACTGAGCGTCGCCTTTCTCTCCGCATTTATCTTTTTCTCTTGATCGCTTCTCGCTCTCCCACTTACATGGACTTAGCACTTAGGGCTTGCTGTCGCTATCCGGCAGCCGTACATGTATCGCGTCCAGTCAGAGTTTCTCTCTCTCGTCGCGGCCTCAAACCCACAAGGAGAACAATATATTTATATGGTGCTTTGGCAGCTTGCGAGAGGCTGACGACCGCGTTCGATACGCGGCCCACGTCTGTCGCAGTGCCACCGGGTGTGCGCGTGTGCGTGTCACCCAGTGTGCCATTTGCCGCACAACAACAAGACCAACCACACCAACCAGCCGCCGCTACGCTCACATCCATTTCGGTCGCCGCCATCGTCATCGTGGCGCGCGCGTGACCGGCGCTTCTCCCCTTTCCTGTCATGCTCTTGACACCCGACGCTCGGTATCGCACCGATGCAGCGTGCACCGCGGGTTGTAGACGCTGCTGTGCGCACCACGTCACTTTAACCCTCCATCTTCTCTTCCTCACGCCTCTTCATCTGATCACACACACACACACACACACGTGCTCACACACAACGACCACACAACAGTGCAAAACAAACAGGGAGACGCGCGTTGCGAAGAAGCCTCTTCACGGCCGCTGTTGTTTACCGTTGTGCTGGTAGCAGAATGATGCGCAGATACCACGCGTCCCTCTCTGGAGCCACGGGTGCCGTGCTCCCTGCAACGTGGCTTTTGACCCCGTCCCGTGCGAACTCGGGCATACCCATGGAAGGCGCCATGCACATGCCCGGTGAGTCAAGTCAGGCCGCGGGTCCGAGCACCGGGATTGAAGGCAAGGAGACGTGGTCACAGTTTAGCGCCAAGATGCGTTACGGTCGTCGCCGTATACGTGTCATTGATGTGGCGGCGAAGATGTCGTACGAGTACCAGATGCTCAAGAAGATGTGTAAGAGGCGGCCGGCTATGCGGCAGTGGGCGGTGCGTGACGATTTCTGTGACATGAGCCCGGGCGTCGTGGTCATGTCCCCGTCCATGCAAGCGGCGTACATGAAGGTGTTCCGTCTGAAAGACAAGGGACTCATCCGTAAGTGTCTGCGCGATATTATCCCCATCATTGAGTACCGCAATCGGGAGGAGCGGCCCGCCTCGATGAAGACGAGTGCGGCGGACATGATTCCCGACGGCGAGCCTGACACACTGAACCAGAAGAAGCGAGAGCTGTTCGAGCGGAGTGAGCGCGGGGAGAATATGAAAGCACTGTACCTTCACGACCATCGGTCACAAGCCAAATTGCGCTCGCGCATCCGCCAGCGCCTGATCAAATTCCAACGCCAACTCGCCGTCGCCAACGCGGTCGCCAGTCGCAACGTGCTGTACTCCACAGATGACGCGATCGGCTACTTCCTTTTCCGTGGTGCGGCCATGTACTCGGGCATGCACCGTGTGCTTTTCGAATTGAGCAAGGTGATGCCGCACTTTGTGCCGAAGACGATGCTGGACTTTGGGGCAGGCACCGGCACAGCGATGCTTGTCGCGAAGGAGGTGTACGACCCCGGGGCCTTGGCCTTCCCGCTCTATCGTTCCATGCGTCAGACCATGACGATGAACACCAGCTCCCAGTCGCACCAACTCGCCGAGCTGCGCTATGACTTGAAGCGGCTTGACCGCAACAACGACGAGAAGAAAAAAGCCCGCTTCATGGCCGTGGCGGCGCTGTTGGAGCACGGTGAGGTTGATGCCGCCGACATACCAGCTGACCTGCGCCGTGAGATCGCTCAGGTCGCCGCGCACGCCGCCGAGGCTAAAAAAGCTCGTTTGGCACACGAAGCACATGCGCGGCATCGCGACATCGTCGACGGTACGGAATGGGAAGACGGTGACCCTCTCGGCGAGCGCAAGGCCACGGAGGAGGATCCAGGTGACGTGCTGGAGGGTGAGGAATACCAAGACCCTTTTCGAAGCGACGCCGGTGGTCGCGCGGGGGGTAGGGGCGGCGAAGAAGACAGCCGGACGTGGTGGGAAAGATTTGTTGACCTGGAGAACGAGTCGGCGACCCATAAAGCCAAGAAGCGTTTACAGCCACTCCAGGAAATCACTGCTATTGAGCCCAGCCCGGGTATGATGGAGATCGGCACAATGGTGCTGCACGACGATGTCCCCAACGTGACGTGGAAGCGCTATCTCCTACCCGAGGACGAAACAATACAGCACGATCTCGTCGTGGCTGCCTACTCGCTAAGCGAGGTCGCGCAGTCCACCAGTCGCCGAAAGCTGGTGCAGCAGCTGTGGAAGATGACCAAGGGTGTGCTCGTCCTTGTTGAGTTCGCGAACCTCAGCAACTTCAATCTTCTCATGGAGGCCCGTGATACGATTCTAGAGGAGAAGGATGTGGGCCTCTGGGACTGGCAGCCGACCATCGTCGGCCCCTGTCCGCATGAGGAGCGCTGCCCACTACGCCACTGCAAGGCTGGTGTGAAGCGGAAGCGCATGCGCATCTGCAGCACCGAGGCGCAGTACCGCTCCACCTTCATCGAAGTCTGGGCCCGCCACATGCCACTCAAGGTCGGTATTGAACCCATTAGCTACATGATCTTCGCACGCAATGAGCTCGTCCCTGAGCGCGCAGAGCGCCGCGAGGCTCAAATGAAGGCCGCTGCCGCAGCCAGTGCCCGCCAGCGCGACGAACAACAGCGCACCTTTTACGAATCGTCGCTCGGCATCAAGGATGTGGTGTTTGAGCGCCTCAGCGATGAAGCCCTGCATCGCCCCGAGAGCGCGGCACCGGCTAAGATCCCTAGCTTAGAGGCGCAGGCGGCCGCGATCCAAGGAAAAATCGCGACCGGCAGTTCCACCACATTGGCCAATGCGATTGCTCAAGGCGCCGTGAGCACGGCTGAAATCGGAAGCATGCCGACCGATGTCCCCCGCATCGCTGTCACGTCGGCACAGCGGTACAACAGGCTCATTTTTCCACTACAGTATCCGCCTGCGACGCACAAGTTCAACAGAGCTTTCGTGGATGCAGGCTACCAGCGCCAGCGTGCCATTACGCCGTCAGAGATGCTCGTGGTGCGTGAGGAGGTCGGTGATATGCGGCAGCGCGTGGCGAAGAACGCGCACAAGTATCTTCGCGTCGTGCGTGATCCGACCTGTCGGGGTAAGATCCAGGCCAGCTTCTGTACACCCGAAGGCGATCTCATCACTGGGCGTGTGTACCGTCGTTTCTACGGAGATCGGAACAAGGTGAGTCGCCACTCCACCATGCGCTGGCAGCACATTGGCGGCTGGAAGCTGCTCAAGCGCACGCGCAGTGGTGCACTCTTTCCCAACGATGTTCCCCTCTACGCCGTGACCAAGCACCCGCAGATCGACCAGCCCAACACGCTCATGAGTGTGAAGCAGTCTGTGATTGAGAAGACGGCCATGCAGTACAACGATCCCCACACGCTCGTGGAACGTAATGACGAGGAGCTTTCACGCGAGGAGAAGGCGCAGAAGAGGCAGCTCTTACGCGACCTCGAGCTGCAGAAGAAGGCGGAGGCGAAAATCGAAGAAGTCTTCGGCACGCGCATTGCAGACGACGACCTCTCGGGTCACGTGGATGCGCGCCGCGAGATTTCGGCGCAGCAGTGGGCCGACGCTGTCCGGGCGGCACGCATCCGCACGGTGCAGCAGACCAATAAGGTGGTGCCCTATGCGGCCAAGATGCGCGCGATGAAGCGCTCCATGGGCGTCAAGAAGCGAAACATCAAGCGAGAGATGCGTGGAAATCGCGTGCGCTAAAAACAAACAAAAAAGGAAGAGAGAGAGAAAACGGAAGACCACGATGCTTAGCGGCACACTCCTCCTTCACTTCGCTTGTGCTGCGCAGCAGCAGTGTCTGTCAACGCTGCTGCGCCTGTTACACACGTCGGTGTATACCGGCGCGTGCGTGTGTTTAACAATTGTAATCACAGGATCTTTTTCCCTCTTTTTTTTTTTGTCCATTCCCACATATTCCTCCATTCACCTTCATCAGCGAGCCACACACCATTGAAGCATGAAGTTGCGGTGCACAGAATCGGGGTGAGAGCACGCCCAAGCGTGGCAATACGTGATCACTCCATGGCGAATCTTGAGGGCGAAGGTATGCGGCAAGGGCTGAGTTTTCACTGCCTTCGCTCTGGTTTTACCCACGTCTCGCGCGCTGCGTGTCGACACGCAGAGAGACATGCTTGTTCCGCGGCACCCTTCCCCCATGCGATACGCGTGACTCAAGTGTATCCGCTCACAGCACAGGTTTCGTTAGATCCGCCACAGAGCTCGCTCGTCTCTCACAGACGCATTCTCAAAACGAAACGCACACACATGAACTTCCTTCGAAGCACATCACAATCTTTATCGACACTCCTCTCGCCTCTCTGCCTGTTTCTTCACAACTCCATTCAATGCAGCCGAAGCAGCACACACACACACAAACAAACAGAAATGCGCCTCAAGACCCGTCTGTCGTGGCGGTGGTGTAGCGTGCTGTTGCTACTGTGGTTTTTCGCCGGCGCGCTGCTTTTCTGCACCTCGATGCTCTCGGCGTCAACGTTAATGCCGCAGACAGCCAGCGAAGTGTGCACCGGCTTGACGCCTGTCGATCAAGTGGTAATCATTCTCATCGATGCCATGCGGCCAGACTTCTCTCTGTCGCGTCTGCGCGCCTTTGCCCAACGCGGCGGGGACTGCAGTGGAGGTGACGCCGTCGCCGACAGCTACCACCTCCCCACCGGGCACACCCTCACCTACATTGAAAACTCTCTGCGCGACGCTGACAAACTCTCGCAGGGCTACTTCCTCGTCGCCGACGCGCCGACGACGACCGCACAACGCATCAAGGCTATCGCCACTGGCACAATGCCCGCTTTCCTCGAGGCAGGCTCCAACTTTAACAGCGAGGCGACGGAGCTGGACAGTTTCGTGCGACAAGCGCAGGGCCGCGCCATCATTCTGGGCGACGATACGTGGACCAAGCTGTTCCCGAAGCACCCAAGCACTGCGGAGGCCGCGGTACCTGTGACAAACCGCTCTAGAGACGCCACCGCCCCACAGGCGGATGCCGCACAGGCAGCAGCGCCACACGCGCACTGGAAAAGGACCGTCGACATTCCTTCTTTTGATGTGGCGGACTTCCACACAAACGATGATGCCGTGCTGGCCAACTTGTACACCATTTTGGAGCAGGAAACAAAAGAGCGCGTCTCAGCCACGCCGTCCGGCCCGTCTTCAACCCCGGCCGAGCAACACGCCAAAGTCGTGATTGGCCATTTTCTGGGAGTCGATCACATCGGGCACCGCCTCAGCGCGGATAACCCGACCATGCACGCAAAGCTGTCTCAACTTGATGCGATGCTTGCCAACGTCACTTCGCTGCTGCGCTCTCGCCCCACCCACATGCGAACGATGCTGCTCGTGCTTGGAGATCACGGTATGACGAACAGCGGGGACCACGGCGGGGAGTCGGTACAAGAGACGGACACCTTCCTCTACGCCGAGTTCTTTGGGGGACAGGCGCACGAACAGGCGTCTGACCGGGCGAAGCGGCAACACGCCGACGCGCTCAGTGCCAGCCGCTGGCGGCGAAAAGACGACCCTGCTTTGCATCGTCTCCAGAGCTGTCAGCGCGCCTCGGGCGTGACGGAGAGGAAGCTCGGCGCGGCGTACCAGGTCGACGTGACGAGTACCATCGCTGTGCTCATGGGGCGCCCCATCCCCTTCAGCAATTTCGGCCGCGTCCTGCCCGAAGTGCTCGCACTGGCGGATGCGGGTGTGAACCTCGACCGTGTGGAGCGGTGCAACTATCAGCAGTTCTCGACGTACGCGCAGGCCGCAGGGATGCCGATGCCGCCCGCTGCATCTGTGACGGCGCACGGAGGCGTAGAAGGCGGTCCTGAGGCGACGCACGAAGCGCGACAACGGCAGGCACTAGCTCGCTTCAGCTTCTACGCCCGTAAAACGCGCAGCGTCATGAACCGCAATGGCATGTTCGCCGGCGCCTGGATGCTGCTTGTGGCGGCCTTCTCACTGCTGTGGATCAGCGATGTGCAGCTTTGCTTCAGGCCGGGCGACGTCGTCGCGAACTGGACCTTGGTGGTCGTCATGGGTCGCCTGATCACTGTCTTCTCGAATAGTTTCGTGACCAACGAGGACACGGAGCTCCTCACGCTGCTGAGCTCGCTTTTGTGGATCAGCGCTACGTCATCTCGGTGGTGGCGCGCAGAGGGCGGCAAGGCTCGCTGGTGGGTCACGGCTTTCTCCGTTTGCGGTTTTCTGGTGTTTCGCCACGCGGCGCCTTACGCGTACCGGCATCGGTTTCCCATCACACACGCGGTGGCGTCGATGAGTCACGCGGAACAGTGGGCTGCGCACTGGGCGGTCCCTGAGCGTGTCGGCCTCTATCTTGGCGGCGCGGTGGCCGCCGTGCTCTATGGCCACCGATGTTCCGCTGCTGTCGTGGTCATGGCGGCCACAGTGCTTGTGCTGTCTTTTTTCTACAAAGTACCGCGCTGGCACCATCTAGTCCCTGTGCTGCTGTCCGTCGGGTACACGGGCGCCTTCAGCTGGTACGCACGCCGTCACCGTCGCGTGCGCGCAGCCACCACACGGCCCTGGCGCCTGTGGTCACCTGCGCTGTATTGGTACGTGGTCTGGGTGCTGTGGTGTAGTCTTCTCTGCAATGAGGGTGTTGTGGCAGCGGCGGTCATCGCCGTGTACGGCTGCGCGCTGCCTTTCTTTGTGCGTGCCATGCGGCGCGTGTCGACGGACACCTCCGTGGCGGTGCAGCTGCACCTTCTCTCGTACATCGTGTTCTTTTTGGAAGGTCATCAGTGCATGCTCAGCACGATCGACTGGAACGCTTCCTTTGTCGGCATGACGAGCTACAGTCTCGTGGGCGGCGGCGTGCTGGTGATCAGCCGCACCTTCAACGCGTTCCTCGTTGTGCCAGTGGCCTGTGCGCTGCAAAATCAGTTGCCCGACGTCGGGGAGAGCGAAGCGACGGAAGCTCAAGAAGGTACCGCCCACGAGAGCTGCGAGGACGGCTCTTGCCAGCGCGACGCACGTCCCCTGTGTCACTATGTGTTGCACGTCATGGTGCTACAGGCCGCCGTCTCGTGCTTCAATGGGTATATCCAAAAGTCGCACTTGATGCTGTACCCGATTTTCTGTCCCAAATATCTCTTCGATGTCGTGATAGCGCTCGTGACAGGTGCGGGTGTGCTTCTCTCCATGATCTTCGTATGACAGCTGTGAGTGGCGTGTGTGTCTGCTTTTTTTTTAAATATTCTTCTCATCGTAGCGCTACATGTGTAAAACGTATGCGTCTGCGCGTGCGCGTGTGCGTCGCGCGCACATGCCATGTGAATAGAGAATTTGATTCGTGTCAAAACAAAAAAAACCTGACAGTCTAGCGTCTTTGCTCTGAGCTCATATGCACCTTCACTGCTCGTCTATGAGTGTTTGTGTGTCTGTTCGTGTGTGCTCTTATCCACAACTCGATGTCCCATTTTTTTTTTTTTAGCGATACCAACCACCAGATACATCCGTAAGCACATCGGCTCCACAGTCTCTACACTACACTACTCCCCCCCCCTTCCGCCTGTCTTCCGTCCATTTGATATCTTTCCTGATTGCTGTGTGTCCTCCCTTGGTACAAGTACACCGAACTCACTTCTTGTCGCACACACACACACACACAAATATCCAAGGACCTGTCTTTTCGTGCAGGAGGCAGGCGCGCCTTTCTTGCCGTCTCGTGGAAGTCATACACAGATCCGTTTCGCCTGTGATTGTCCTCACCTGCGCGTGTGTCTCTGTGTGTGTCTTCTATCGGTGTTGTTGTTGCGTTCTGTTCATCTCGCGGTGCAAAGCTGCTCTGAATTGTCAAGAGAAACAATGGATCAATTCTGTTACCGCCTCAAGGTGCGACTCACGGACATTGTTTCCACGGTCGCTGCCGTAGCGATGCCGGACGATCGCCCATCCCCCATCTTCTCTTTCCTTAATGTTCTCTTGAACGGCGGCCTCCTGGTGTGGTCCTTCGCCGTGGTGCTTGACAGCGAGTGCACGACCGATCATGTGGCGTGGACGTGCCTTGGCATATCCCACGCGTTCATCAACATGATGTTTGCCGTTTTCACAATCGCCTTCACGCGGCGGCGTGTGTCGGAGGGCATCTTGCTGACGGTCAGCACGTGGCGCCTGTTCCTCTTCAGTCCGCTCCACGCTCTGTACGTGGTGTACCTGCTCTGGGAGATGGCATGGATGATTGCCGCGGCGCAGAAGTCGGTCAAGGAAGGGACCGACGCGTGTGCGAACCACATGAACGTCCAGGTCGGCTTTTTCGCCTCGTACCTGCTCTCGGGTGCGGTCACGTATGTGCTGACATTTGCAACGGAGGGCTTTCGCTCGCCGCGGTGGCGCCAGCAGGCGAACGTGAACTGGTACATCAAGAACGAGCCAGGGGCTCTGCGTCACGCGGGGCACGAAACGAACAACGACGAGGAGGAGGTAGCGACAGAGATATTGTCGCACAGCAGTCTGGCCAGTGACGAGCCACCTGCCGACAGGCCCACATCGAGAGCTGCCAGGCGGCCCTCCATGCGTGATGCCCAAACGCAGGCACAGGCGCTGTACGAGGCCAGCCGCCGTCGGCACCTGTCCCCGTCCGGAAGCCGCGTGGGAACACGGATGCGACAGCTGCCGTCCGGGGCACTAGCGTGGGACGCGCACGACAACGACGATGCGTTCACGGACAACTCAACAATGCGTGACTGGATCGATGCCAGTGTCAGCGGCGCCAACGTTGGTACGCCCACTGAGCTCACACACGCTGTGTCGATAGCGCCTGCGCGGCAGCCACAACAGCAGTCGCCGCCGTCAACAGATCGTGCCACCTCGCGCTCCGTCCGCTTCAGAGAGTGAGATGCAGCTGCGTCCGGGATCCTGTTTACTGCCGTTCTCAATCACCCCTCCTCTTCACTTTTTTTATTATTGTTGTTAAATTATTGCTTGCTGCCATTCGCGTTGCGTACATCCTTCGTGATCTGGCCTCAATCGACCATCTTATGCGGATGAAAACCACGACAAGAACACATCCAAGTGAGCTCCGAAGAAGCGAAAACGAGCGTCTCTAGAATGCTCACCCTGCGAGCGCGGTCCTTGCGTGTGTGCCACACGTCTTACTGTGTCCTCGAGGGCATGACGTTCCTCTTGAAGGACTCCACCCCTCGCACCTGGGACCTGCAGCCTACCAACTCGTGCGTCACACATACACATTCGAATCCCTCACGTTCGACTTCCAATCGGTGAAACGGTGCCTTTCTTTTCCTTTATTCGCCACACCCGTTTGTCGGAGAACTACGACTCCCGCATCGCTACGTCACACAGACTTTTCAGTTTTGTCTTGTTGTTTCTTCTTCTCCTGTGCCTGTAGAGAGACATCCTTCGTTTTCGCTGTTCCGACAGTTTCGGCAACACACATAGCACAGTCAAGCAGAGAAAGAAGAGCGACGCTACGGAGGCACAATGTAACAACAGCATCTACTGTGTCTATAGGCGTATCTATCACACTCGTTCCGCTCCGTTTTTTTTTTTTTTTTTGTGTGTGTGTGTGTGCAGTCATCCAGGCGTGGGCTTTCCTGCCGTTTTTGCTTCATTTTTGTGGCTGCTCTATTTTGACACAAACTTTAGATTGAGACGCACACATCCATATGCGCTCTTTCAAGTCACGCACGTCCTGCAGGTTGCAGACGGGGCTGCAGAGCGCGAGCAACAGCTATCTCGGAGTGGTGCCACGCGCATCACCGGACGCGATCCTTGGTTTCACCAAAATGTACACTGTCGACTCTCATCCCAACAAGGTCAATCTAGCTGTTGGTGTCTACCGTCAAGAAGGCCGGCGCGCGTGTGCTGCAGGATGAACAGATGGACTACGCCCCCATCAACGGTCTCGCCGCATTCCAAGAGTCGGCGCGACAAATCTGCTTTGGCGACGAGCTCAACAAGGCCTTCGGTGCCGAGCAGATCGCCACCGTGCAGACGTGCAGCGGAACGGGTGCACGGCGTGTGGCTGCGAAACTGGCGAACCACTTCCGGCCCCGCGCTTCTGGCTCGTCGGACGGCAAGCTGCCCATCTACGTGCCGACGCCTACGTACCCAAACCACATTGGTATCTTCAGCGACGGCAACCTTCAGATTGAGTTCTATCCGTACGACAGCGCCTCCACCCCACACGATCGACATTGACGCGATGCTCAGCGGCCTCAAGGCATTGCCGCCACGCAGCTTGGTGGTGCTGCACGCCTGCGCCCACAATCCGACAGGCGCAGATCCCAAAAACGCCCAGAGGGAGGCCATCCGTCAAGTGTGCGAAGACAGCGAGCTTATCCCGATTGTCGACATGGCCTATCAAGGGTTCTGCACAGGCGATCTAGACGCCGACAGCTACTTGCCGCGCGCCCTCTGCCGACGCAAGCTGAACACCTTTTTTTTTTTTTTTGTGGCCCAGTCCTTCGCAAAGAGTATGGGCCTGTACGACCAACGCACCTGTGCGCTGCACATCTTCTGTCAAGACCGCGAGGAGAAGGAGCGGGTGCTCTCTCAGACGGCGGCGATCATTGGCACCATGTACAGCAACCCACCCATTTTTGGTGCACGAGTTGCGGAGCTGACACAGCTCTAGCATAGTGAACTAAAGCTGATGGTCGATCGCATGGCGAGCATCCGCAAGCGGCTCGTTCAGGAGTGGGAGATGGCTGGCTTCTTACGTGATTGCTCGCACTTCACGCAGACACAGGGAATGATGGCCCTCACAGGCCTGAGCATTGCACAGGTCGAGCCGCTGTGACGCGACCACCACATCTACGTGATTCCAAGCGGCCGCATCGCGTTCAGTGGCCTCACCGACGACAATGTCCGGTACGTGGCCAAGGCGATTCACAGCGTCGGTACTTGAGAGGTGTCGCTCCCGCTCTGGCGTTGGCACGCGCGCCAAAATCCAGCGAAATGCGGAGACGATACTTTGGATGGCACCGTATTCCTGCGCCTCTCTCTGCTCAGTCCCACTGTGTGCTTGTCTTGAGACTCACTGTGTGCTTTGGTCGTCTGTTGTCGCGTTGGTTCGCATCGTTGTCGCCGATTGAAATGCAGCCCTTGAAGATGCAAGGCACTCAAGGTATTACTTCACGTTCCTCACCGATGACACGGTGGAGGGGCTGAGGTATGTGTACACGCAGTCCATTCAACACCGTTTCCGTTACGATAAACGAGTGTGACGGTGTGCGTCGACAATCAACGCGCTCAGCGCGGTTCACCTTCCGCGCGCACGCCCCTGCATACCAAAAGAGGAAGATGAATTGCTCACACGCTGAGTGAAGTCTCCCTTTTTCCCCATTTCCGTTTCACCTCTCCTCCCCCCCCCCATACTTGATTTCTTTCTGCATCACTCGCTCTCTCTCTCTCTCTCTCGTCTGTTTTTGTGTGACAAGCCACGCTCACGTTCGCTGGCGGCTCTCCCAACAAAACTTTCTGCCAGTCAGGAACTCTTCTTCCTTTTGGCGCGTGTTGCTCTGCGCGTTCTCGAGCAAAACTTTTTTTTTGTTTTTTTTTGTTTTCCGTGTTCCCTCATTTCTAACCTCTCTACCCATCCCTTTAGATCCACCTTAGACTTATGCTAGAGAAGGAAAACCGCTATCAACACAGCGGGTATCCGCTCGCACCTTACCGCCAGAATAGTGCCTCGCCTCAGATGAGCTGTCCCACTGTGGGCGACTGGCACTATCCTGTGCGACCACTTCAATCGTACGAGACGGCCATGTCAATGCCGAGCGTGCTCGCACATGGCTCAACGGGGCTGGACTCACTGGAGGATATGCTCCACGTGGCGAGTGACCGGCATCGTTACGGCGGCCGACGCGCTTCCCCACAGCGCGTGGCACGGATGTCGCATCGAGATCCCGCCGTGCCGACATATCACGGGTCCTCTGCAGCGCCGTTTTCAGATGCATACGCCGACCTGCCTGTGTGCGTCTCTCGCATGAGTCCAGCTCCGCCCGCAGTGGCGCCACCACCACCGTCCAGTACGAGGCTCGCGGCGGACCTCTACGTTGTGCAGCTTGAGCAGGAGGTTGAATCGCTCACACAAGACTGCCATCGCACAAGCGACATGCTCTGCGCCGTCTCGGCTTCAGAGGAACGGCTGTTCCTAGAGCGTGAGGAAACGCTGAGCCGGCGGGCTGTCGAGCAGTCAGAACAGCAAAACTTCCTGGCGCTCTGGGGACTCGCTGCCACTACGACGAAGCTGCTACGGGAAGCACATTGGACAGAGCTCATTCGCACGGCCCAACAGAGAGCCACGGCGGCGGAGGCGGCGGCACGTGGGTTGTCAACATCTAAGGCGGACCTCGAGCGACACGTGCAACAACTGGAGCAGCAGCTCGCAAGCGTCACCGCGGCGTCTTCAAAGGCCGCAGCGTCTGCTGAAGCGTTGTTCAAATCGGAACACGACAAGCTCGTCACCTTACTGGAGCAGGTGCCTGCGCGGGTACGCACGGAGATGAGCAGCGCGCCGACGTCGTTGGGCGACACAGCGGCACCCGGTACGGCGATCACGCCTCCGTCGGATTCGTCCTTGCGGGCACTCGTCGAATCGCTCGCTGAGCAGCTTCGCCAGCGCAACGCGCTCGATGAAGCGAACCGTGCGAGCCTCGCTGTGGTGGCGCCAACACCAGCGCAAGACGCGTCCACCCCCACCACGACCACGTCTACGACGGCACGCTTGGCATCCGCTGAATCAGTGTGGTCGCCTCTTGCACATCTCATGAAATCGGCCGCCGCATCCATGGACGCCGTCTCCGACCAGTTTCTGCGTGCGAGCGAGGAGAAGATGCGGTATGTCGAGTACGAAATGCAAATCGCCCAGCTGGTGCACAGCAAGCAGGCCTCGCTCACCTGGGCAGCTCGGCAAGAGGAACTGCGCACCGAGAACCTCAGACTGCAGGAGAACATCCAAAGTCTGCGAACGCAACTCAAGATCGCACTCAACCAGGACGCCACTCCGTCCGCCAGCCTCATCTTCAGCACGTGTGGGGCCAGTGGGGAGAAAAGGGCGAAGCTCTACGCGCAGTACGCTTCACCTTACATTCCGCCCAGCCTGGAGCTCGCTACTGCACCGGTGCATCGTACCGCGGAGGACCTTCGGGACGAGGCGCTGAAGCTTGGTGCGCGTCCAGTGGAGGCGCCTCCAGCCGTACTCTCTGCCACAACGCACGGTGTCACGCCAGAGAAGCACACCAGCCGTACGACACAAGGAGGGGACGAGGAGCAGTGGCAGTTCGGTACCAACACGGGCTCTGCCAAGAAGAGGGAGAAGTCCCACGAGACAACAGCAGCAGCAAGTGCGGCGGGCGCCAACCACGCACTATGGGGTACGCTCTCTCTCCCGTCGCACCGTACCGAGTCCTCTGACTCTCTTGGCGACGCGCAGTCGACGCAGCAGCGATCCGGGACCGAGAGCGCCTCTTCTGCGGCTGATGTGGGTGTCTCCGCGGTCATCACGGCCACTGCTGGTAGTGCAGCCAGGGGCCCTTCTCACGACGACAGCGGAACCGCAAGGTCGGCGACTGTGCCGACCACACGCAACGCCAGCCTGAGCGGTGTTCCACGGGTCAAACGTTTCGCATTGAAGGCGACAAAAGGCAGCGCGAGCGACACGGATAGCACCATCAGCAGCGACTCAACGCGCACAACTAGCGCCGACAAAGCGGGCAATGCCAAAACAAAAAAACACGGTGTCGTCCACGCGCCAAGAAAGGCGGAACCCGTGAGAGCTCTGAAGAGGGCTGCCTCGGCCTCTTCCTCCACGTTGTCGTCGACCTCCTCCTCGGGTGAAGAGAGGACTGACGAAGAGGCGGACAGAGCCAAGAAAGCGACAACGGGTGCACAGGCGAAGACAAATGCGAAAAAGCCTGCGACACGCGTCGTCACGGCACAGGCAATGCCGCCGCGGCGAAAGAATTCGTTCGATCGGGTATCGTCCTCTTCAGACCATGACATGGATTCGTCGTCCGCCACGGACAGCAGCGATAGCGGCAAGAATGGCGCCGCGCCGAAACCACTGACCTCGCAGAAGCCTGGCGGAAAGACAAACGCACCACCCGCAGCCTCTGCCGCGAAGGCGAGCGGGCTGAAGTCTCTGATGAAGAACCTCTCCACGGCGTCGTCGACGAACGGGTCTTTTAGCGCGGTCAAGTCGGCGCCTGCCACGCGCAACACCAAAGACGCCGATGTCAGCAGACAGCCGGCACCGCAGCCAGGACCAAAAACGGCAGCACCTGCAAAGCGTCGCAATTCGTTCGACGAGGAGGACACGGATGAAGACGTGGGCCAGCGGAAGAGAAGCCCCAGCAACTCGAGCTACACGTACTCTTACACTGCCAGCGTTGCGGAACTGCCACCGCCAAAGCCCACAGCCACGGCGACCGCGGTGACAACCAAACAACCTGTGGCTGGTGCGCGTCGTTCATCCTTCGACGACGACAATGACAGTGATACGACGGAAGAGGTGAAGCCTGTCAGTAAAGCGGCGAGCAAGGTGGCACCGAAAGTCGCTGCGAAAAAGACCGTCACCGCCGCCGCCGGCGCGACGGTAGTACCGGCCACCTCCAAGTCCGCCTCGACGGCGACGAGTAACGCAGGGTCCCCGAAGTTAGGAAAGCTTAAGCTGCCCTCGTGGTGACCGCCAACAACTCCGTAACTGTCTATTCGACCGCAGTAGTAGCAACACATATCGCTCCACCGCTGCTCCGTTTTTGTCTCTTTGTGTGTCCCTTCGCTTTTATGTTGTGTTTTCTGGCCCCCCCCCTCCTCCCCTCCCTCGATTTCCTACTCCACTACATGACAGTGTTTGCTTTTTTACTTAGAATGGTCCTCTAGACAACCACCACACACACACACACACACACATTCACATGAAGGAGTCGGACAAACACAAAGGAGCGTGTGCTGCCGCGAATCGCACCTTTATCCAGGGACGAGGAGTGCACTGTGGTAGCTGTGATGTACAGGCGTGCGATGGATAGCGGATGCGCTATTCCCTCGACTTTGTCGACGTCTACTGCTCTCAACACAACTCAGCGACGGCTGTGTGCACCAGGACAGCTTCTTGCATATACGTCTCCGTGGCGCCAGGGCACCACGATCAAGAGACGTATCTTCCCTCTCTTCCCATTTTCTCACGAATCACCATACCTCCGCCACCCCCCCCCCTCCCCTCCCCTCCCCTCCCTCTCTTTATCGCTCTCTATCATCTCCGCGGTGCACGTGCTCTACCCGCCGCCCACGCTTTCTCTACTGCTTGAATTTCCCTCAAAAAGCCTTGCCTGGCCGTTCCCGTGACGTCCCTTTCCCTGACAATGCGTTGGCTCCGATCCTCTGAGGAGGGTTTGGCGGTGGGGCTCATCATCGCCATTTTCGCGTTCTATGTCTTTGTGGCCATCAACACGCGGATGTGGGTGACGCGCACCGACGTGCTGACAATACATGACCGATGGTCGAGCGGGAGGCTTGGTATGAACGGCGATCAGCCCCTGTTCGCGGCGATGCACGCGGAAAGTAATGTGGCTGTCGCGCGTCTGGCTACGGCTGTGGATGCCGTGGTGGTACCTGCTGGTTACTTGACACCCGACCACGATGGCATCAGTCGTGCGTATCAAGAACGCCTCATCAGCGGCTACCGCTACGCCTTGATGAGCGGCGCGCCGCTGCTGGTCCTCAGTGGTGCTGCAGAGACGTGCGAGTTGGCGATGCACTTTTTGTTGACCAGCCCCCGTGTTTTGCCGCGTCTTTTCACGCGGTACTGGCTCCAGAGCATGCCAGAGCCCCTGAACACCACCGCAGCGACGCTGAGGGACGCGTTGCGACACACGCTTGCTGATCCCTACGACGTGCAGAATGAGGAAGAGGAAATTAGTTCAGACCAGACAAATGAGAGCAGCCAAACAAAGCACACGCACACACTTGGGCAGCTTCTGCGCATTACGCGTGTCCACTCCGATTTTCACCGTTTTTCGACGCACGCGGTGCGCCATATCGTCCCACCCATCGTGCTCGACGGTACTCTCGCGCATCGCGCCCAAACCGACGCGGAGACAGCACTGCTCGCTGCGCTGCACCGACACCGTCGACGCCAACGTCACGAAGCGCAGCAGCAGGACAGGCAGCGCGGTGAGCGCCCGTTCGATCGCACGTCTGACCGCATCACGCTGTACGGTGCGGTGCCTGAGGTGGACGGAGAGGCCCTCGGGAACACGTGGTCCAACTCGCAGCCGGCAAACTCGCTGACTGCTCCTCATGTGCTCACATACAGGGGTCGTGACTACGTCCTGCCGGGTCTCCTCATCGCGGAGAACGACGCAGACGACGAAACCGAAGATGCCGTCGCCACAGCCTTGTACCGGTGGATGCAGCGCACTGCAGTCGGCCACGCCGTGGGACAGGCCTCATCGCCGCCAAAAGATCTGCAGACCGGGGTAGCACAGGCCATCCGTTGGTTGAACAGCTCCCGCCACGCTGTCGTTGTTGTCTCTGCGTCAAGCGAGCAGCAGTACATCAAGCTTTTGTATCGTCAGGCGCTGCGGAAGTCGGGGCACGCGCTGCAGAGCGGCTTTCGGCGTGCACAGCGAGAGCTGCGACGGGCGGATCTCCGAGAAGCGCGCCGCACCACCGTGAAGTCGGCGTCGTCGAACGCGGCAGGCACTTCTGCAACAGAGGTGACGTCCACGGCGGAACGGGTAGCGCTAGATGAGCTAAGACTTCACTTTGAAGTACTTGTCGTGCCGCCACTCGTCGAGCACGTGGAGATCCCGCGCTTGGATCCTGTGCTGCTGCCGTACACAGGTCTACTCCCAGAAGACGCGCCGGCGGACGCCTGCCGGTTAGCGAGGTGGCTGGGGACGTACGGCCACTACATCAACGACAACTACCGTCGCATTGCTGAAGGTGTTATGGGTCGCGTGGCGTCCGCTGCTCAGGTGGACGAGGTACAGCTTCTGTTGAACATGCTGCGCAAGGCGAGTACCAGGAGGCTGTCTTTCACAGATGTGATCCGTAGATGACGTCACAACAAACAGAGAGGGGGAATCACGGTCCTTCTCAAGGTCAATCAGAGAATATTGGAAAAAAAAAGATGCAATCATCTCAACGGTTTAGCAGTCAAAAGGCGAAGTCCCCACGTGTCCTGCAGTGGCATGGCGACATCAGAAAAAAAAAAAAAAGAAGAGAGACACTAATGGACATGTGTTCACCCTTCACGTAGATTTTGTTGTCTAGGGGCTACGCTTGCCCTCCGCAGCGTGTCGTGTTATCGTGTTTGCCGTGCAGTCTCTTATTATCCACATTCTCTCCGAGCAGGGCGGCGCCGCAGAGAGGACCGTCACGTTTTGAGTGCGCGTCACGGCTCTCATTTTTCCTCTCTCCACTGCCTTCATCCAACGTTCGTTCGCACCACTCTTCTTTTACCTTTTCTCTCTCTCTCTCTTTGTGGTGCGCGCACCACACAATGAAGTTAGTGTAAGTTCGTACTGAGCAGTACGCGGTGCTGTCGGTTTCCGTTGTCTGTTTGACTTGACGGAGGCCTCACTGTCCTGTGTCGGCTCCTTTCTGGTCCTTTTGCCACAAATACACTCGCCAAGACAGTGTATACCACCCGTCTGACTGCCCTTGCCTCGTCTGGTGCGGGTCACCGTATTGCTGCTAGCTGGCTCCGTCGTCATCGCCTACGTTTTGGTTTCCCACTTCTTTTTTTTTTTTTCTCTTTTCTCTCTTCCCCCTTACAGTATTGTCTCCCCGACTGGCATCCGACGTATGGAGCGCATCGAGGCCATCAAGAATCAAGGGAACCAACTGTTTTCAAGTGGTCAGACGGATGACGCCATTCTGAAATACACAGAGGGCATCGAGGCATGGCTGGCACTCACCTCTTCCTCTTCCCCCTCTGAGTCCACATCTCACGACGCAGACGCCGTTCGACTAGGAACGGTTCTGTACTCCAACGTCTCAAACGCGTACTTGACGGTAAAGGCGTATGACAAGAGCGCTGAGGCGGCGTTGGCGGCGTCACGGATTGACCCGCTCGCGTACAAACCACACCTGCGCTACGTGGAGGCACGCCGCTGCGCAGGCTATCCTTTCGAGGCCTTTGTGCACTACCTGCGCTTTGTACGCCCTCTACTCCGCAGCGAGCAGGATGCCAAGCGGCTCTCCGCCCGCGATGCCGCAGCACTGGTCGCTTCTGTCGAGCAGACCCTCTGCAGCGAACTTGGCCTTGATCGTCTGTCGCCGGACGTGGAGCTAGTGGAGTACGCCGGCGGTGTGGATATGGTCAGCCGCCGGCACTTCAAGCCCAACGATGTCGTGTTTGTCGAGAAGAAATACAACGAGCAGTTCCATGAGCAGGCCCTGAGCGTCACGCGGGAGATGACCACGACGAAAATCGTTGGCCACTTTGCGGAGCACCTGGAAAAAGATCAGGCTGAGCGCAGTGACCGATGGGTGCGATTCACGCATCAGTTTAAAGGTGCGTGGCCGCGTACCCCAGACGAGATTGACACGGAAACGCGCGACACCGTCGGTGCGTTCCTTCGTGAGAAATATCCGGACATGCCACAGGACGCATTTGACGAGTTCTTCATGGTTCTGTTGATGTGCCGCTACAACTGCTTCCATGCCGGCTTCTTCCGTGTGTGCGCGCTGGCCAACCACAGTTGCCGTGCTAACGTGGCCATGAAGTACAACACAGCAGACGAGACAGTGACAATGATCGCTGTGAGTGACATCAAGCCCGGTGAGCTGATGAACGTGAAGTATCTGAACGATGCCCAGTTCCTCGTCGGCCTCGGCAAGCGTCGCGAGTATCTGCGCTCGTGGCTTTTCTGGTGCCGTTGCCCGCGCTGCCTCGCCGACAATGACATTGATGCGGTGCAGGAGCACGTCTGCTGTCCCAAGTGCGGGCAGTTCACGCACCACGCGGTACAACCAAGTCCGGATAGTGAGAACCACGGCGAGGACCCCTTGCTCCGCGTGGAGGTCCAGTGCCGCCATTGTCAGGCGCCGCTTCAGTGGTCCGAGGCACAACTGGCCTCGTACCGTCAACTTCTGGCTCTCGAACTGCCGGACACCACCGCCTCAGCGACTGGTGAAGCGCGCGTGTGTATTCTTTACGATTGGATGAAGACGCGTCTCCAGCAATTTGCACAGGAGTTGCCCTGCCATCCTATTAATTGGGCATATCGGGTGCTCTTCTACTTTTTCTGTGTCGGCTTGACCTCCTTCGTGTCCGCACTCGCCGCGCCGCTGGACTCCGCGCATGGTAAGGTCCACCTCGAAGACATGAAGCACCTCATGGAGCCGGTCGGTCTGCGCGCGCACTATCTTTCCTTGCTCGTCAAGGCGCGTGCGCTCATGGAGAACGCGGACACTGACAGGAGTCGCCCAGAGCTGCAGCTCCTTCTCGACCCTGTGATACTGTCAGACCTCACTGACGCCGCTAGAGAAGCCGGAACGTCAGGTAACACAGCACACGCGGCGGTGCCGACGGCCTCGTCACCTGAAAGACTGGCCACGAGCGGTTGTGAAGCGCTGCGTGCCTTGCTGATCCTGGCTCACCTTATCTCGCCGTTTTACCCCGTGTATGAGATGTGGGCGGTGCACAAGGCCATTTGTGAGACTGTCTTGATTCAACTGCTCTTCCAGGATGTCTTGCACGTCGCGGATAGACTCTCAACAGAAAACGCGCTGACGCTTCTCGAAAGGCACGGACCATTTATCGGTGAGGAAACAGCGCTACGCTTAACGCACATATTTAAGCTGCAGTCGACGGCGCTGGCCAAGTCCGTCAAAGGGCTCCCGCCACTGAGCCGCGTCAAGAAAGCTCTCAAGCTCAAGTAGCGTCCGGTCGCCTACAGAGGTGCAGCGAGATACCTGAAAAGAAAGAGAGCGAAAAAGAAGAAGGTCAAAAGCGAGGCGGTGGCCTCCTGTTGATTTTTCCCTCTCTCGCTTTTGCGGTTATTCTTAATCAAAGTGTCACGCTCATACTGACATCTCAGCCACCTCGGTGTGTTTGGCTTGGTGAGCACCTCACGCCCGTTGGGAACGCACCGACGGCGCGCGACAGACATGGAAACACTGTGGAGCAAGGCGACTCGAGGAACAAAAATGAGAAAAAAAAACGTGGAGAACATGAGGCCGCTCTGATCATGACAGCGTGACACCGAGTTGAACAAATAAGAAAGCGCGCGCACTGTGGCAAAAACAGACAAGATACGCGTCACACACACACACACACGCTCGCGATCCCTGTCGCAATCTCGTCGTCCCTCTGCGAAGACGCGCACCCAATAGATCCAATAGTCTGTGCACATTGAGGAGGGGATATCACATAGCCGGTGACATGAAGTGTTGGCGCCACTGATCATGCGCCAACTGAGCGACCAGCAGTCCCTTCGTTGTCGTCAGTACAAATTCCGCTCTCCCTTCATTCCTATCCTTCATACTCATTGGCCATCCCACTATGCTTTTTTTTTTTCGTGTGTGTGTGTGTGTGCGTCATGTACTCTCTTGACACATTTTTTCTATGTGTTTACTATCTCTACTAGCAGCGCGAAGGGATAGTTCTCATCAAAGCATCGCTGTTGGTGATCCTGCCGTCTCCCTCTCCTCCTTTTTCGTGTTGCTTCACGTTATCGAAGCGCATTCAGCCTTTTACTTGTTTTCTCTCGTTGGTACATCCCGTTTGTGTCGGCTCTGCACCCATTTCCTGAGACACAATCGTAGACATACATTTCTCTGCGCTCCTTCTCTTACAGTTGTTGCTGTCGCTTGTCTTTTTTTTCTTATAATTTGTATTCCGAGCGTATTCGATCGTCCAACGTGTCACAGTGTTCGTCTCTCATGACGCATCAAGTGGCTTCTGGAGACACACTCACTGTGTTTCGCAACGAGGATACGGCGCTCGAGCGGCCGTTCCTCATCGCTGTCCCCTCGAGTGTGGACACGCTTGCGGAGCTCTGCCAATATCTGACCGCTAAGATTCCCTCGCGCGGAGCCGAGTCCGAGACCCCGCGAGGCTACCGCTTCCTCTACTCTGTCCGCGGAAAGCCGCTGTGGCGGGTGAAGGAGTGCATCGAAGCTAGTGCGGTCGTCGTCAGTGTGGGCCCCGGCTTCCAGGCGCGCCAACCGCAGGCCCTGGCGGACGCGGCGCTAGAAGAGATCGTGGCACGCGCGCAGCGCACCCCACCTGGTGCGTCCTCACTGACATTCTCTTCCATCACGGATACACCGTCCGGGGCCTCCGCCTCGCCACCCGTACGTCAGCCTGTGAGCCAGACAAACCACAATGGAACAGCTGTGTACGATCCCACAGAGGCCTCACCGCCACCGAAGCCCCACCCAAACGCTGCGACGGCGAACGCCACGTACACGTCCAGTGCGCCGTTCACCGGCGATGTGTTAGTCGGACCCAGCGAGGAAGTGGCGGAACCATTTAGCGTCTTTTCACTTGGCGAATACCCGACAACCGCGAGTAGTGAGCGGGCCGCGCAGTACCGCGTGAGTATCACACGCCCGAGTGGTACTTCTGCCGGTGCAGAGCCCTCTGCGCCGCTCGCCGGCCTTCCCAGTGGTAGTGCGGATGAGGCGCGCCCGGCACCTCGCGATCCGGCTTTGTCCGCTGAGCGAGACGGAACAGAACGGGGTCCACAACAGTACGCACCACGGCGCACATCGATAGGCGAACAACAACCGCAAGAGGTGGCGGAAGAGATACCCGCCTTTGCCGGAAAGCCTAGCTTCACACGGAGCACCGATCGAAACGGCTCTGTGGCCTCCGCACACGTGGACCGCGCCTCTGCGCGTGGTCAGTTTTACGTCGGAAGCCAAGTCTTCGCGCTCCCGCCTTCACCAGCCTTTGTGTCACGCGCCATCTCAGACCAGCTGACAGAGTACGTCGAGGACGACACCACATTTATCGGCCGTCTGCGCCTGCTCCTGGCACGCAAGGTGGTGGCGGCGGGTGAGATGAAGCACCGCGATGCGCGCGAGGTGCTGGGCCGAGAAAGGCTCGCCGCACTGCAGGAGCGTATTATGGATCAACTGACGCCGCAGGGTGGCCGTAGTGTGTACCGCGTTGTCATTGAGGGGCCGGCGGGCAGCGGCGTCTCGAGCAGTGCGGCGCTGTTGGCCGACGCATGCCTGTCGGACTTCGCGCACCATCATCAGTTCTTCAACCACCTGCTATTCCCACTGGACCTCTCCACCGTGTTGGGCGCCAACGCGAGGGACGGTGCGTCTGGTCGCGGCACCCCTGAGACAAACCATAACGGACCAGCAGCGCCGCCATCGGTGGGCATCCCCTTGCTCTACAACGTCGTGGTGGCGGCGCTCATGGATGCGGTGGCAGTGCAGCGGCCAGCACTGCGACCGCATAGCGTGCTTCTTTTCGAGCTGTGGGAACGACTGCTATCACGCCGTGGAGACGCCGACGCGCCAGACTTCCTCGCCTTCTCGCAGATCGCCACGTTGGTTGGTTTCAAAGTGCTGTCGCGCTGGCACGCACTCGCTCGGCGTATCTTCCCACTGCTCAAGGCCGCCTGCGCGGACCCGACCTCGAGTCACCTCCGTGATGCCGTGCTGGATGTTATCTTCTACGCTATTCCAACCGAGGTGGCCGCGTCGCTGCGATTTGGAGGCGTGTTGTACGTTCTCGATGGTCTCGCGCATCTGTGCGCCGCCCGTCAGCCGCCCAGCCACGCTCCACGTGCCCGCCCCATGCACGCTGATCTGGCCGCGGCACTCAAGCCCTTGTGGGACGACGCCCACTGTAACGTGATTGTGGCCTGGCCTGCCAGCGTGCCAGGCGACCGCGTCTTCCTCTCGCACACCACGCGACGCGTGCAAACGATCGGGCTTCTCACACTCACACCGCAAGAAGCGGCGGCGGCGGGCTTGCCGCAGCGCATCGTCGTCGCTCACCGTGGGCAGAGTTATCCCTTGTCTGTCCTCCTCGGAGCGCCGGGATACGTGGCACAACTACTGCCACTGGTGCGCCCTCGTCTGCTCAAGACACAGCTGCCCACCACAGCCTTCTCCTCTGCCTATCAGTCGGTGAAGAAGACGCAGGGAGAGAAACCATTCGTACTTCACGTGGACGATGAGGAGGTCTCCGCCGCACTGGCTGGGCTTCACCAAGCGGCGCGGGTCATGTGATGGTGTGTCGAATGCGTACATCCGTAGATGTCCTTTCCCTGTCTCTCACTCTCTTTCTGCAGCGTTGTTCGTTATCACGTTTTGCTTTTCTCTCTTTTCTCTCTTTTGTTTCTTTTGCTTTCAGATCCGATAGACAAGTCATCATTCAACTCACTGTGATGTGTGCGCGTTTCGAAGCCTCTTCTTTGATGATGAGCAGCACCACTGTCAGGTAGCGAGCGGACACGTACGGCTGACGCAATAGTCCGTGCCCGTGGGTACCACAACACGCCCTCAAAAGAAATATATACATAACGCACGTCATCGCTGTCTCTGTAGCACGAGCAGGCTCACAGATCTGCAAACGGAAGAAGACGTGCGCTCCCTTCTGGCAACCACATCGTGTCTCTCCACGGGCGCGTGCACTTTGCGGTGCGAATAGTGCTGTGCCCCACCGCGCCTATCCTCTCTCGTCTTTTGTATCATTTTTGTGTCTGTCTCCACGCTCTTCTGTATTTTCAACACGCACGGCCGCGTGAAGCGTATACAAAACAGAAAATAAAACGTAGCTGGTCAGTTAACGAGCACACCTGCTCACGTGACCAATTGATCTCACCTACTTTTCTCCACCAACAGAAAGCAAAAACAAAATCAGAAGACAGAAGAACGCATGTCCTCGGAGTGGGCGTTTATTGACACCGATGCGGCTGTGCTGACAGAGCTGGCTGCGCGCGCTCAAATTGTCAACGTCTCCGTAGAGCCCCTCGCCGCACTCGAACCCGCTGTGATGGATACGTACAATGCCGTGTATGGCGTCCTGTGCTTCTTCAAGTGGAAGTCGACGAGCAGTGAGCCGACGGCACACGGTAACATTGTCGAGGGAGCACCTGTGTTTTTCGCGCATCAGCCGTCGAATGAGACGTGCCCGACTGTGGGGCTCGTCAATGTCATTGCCAACGCCTCGGAGAAGGTCGAGATGGGTCCGCACCTGACGCAGTTGGTGTCCTTCTCGCAGGACCTCGACCCGGAGACTCGCGGCATGCAGCTGGAGGAGTTCGACGCGCTCCGTGACGCTCACAACGCCTTCGTGCCGGCTGATCGTTTGGTGGAGGTCCAGAAAACGCCTCGTAAGTCCAAAGAAGCGAGCCAGTGTGTGGCGTACATCTACAAGGCGGGCTCCATCTGGGAGCTTGATGGCGACCAGGAAGGCGCTATTCTTTGCGGCGACGCGACGGACGAAACGTATAAAACAGCCCTCATTGATGCGGCCAAGAAGTGTGAGCAGGAGGCGACACAGCGCCGTGGAGGACGGCCTCTCTCGTTCTGCGCCATGGCCGTCGTGGAAGACCCCATTTCAGTGCTTACAAAACAGCTGACGCAGCTCCGCAAGGAAGAAAAGCCCACCGGCAACGTGGAGACGGCGCTGGAGGAGGCGAAGAGGGCCCGAGAGGAGGGCAAGCGCGCCAACGAACGTCGTCGCTTCAACTACCAGCCGATGATCGTGGAATTGCTGAAAGCGCTAGAAGAGAAGGGGGTCCTTCGCGATGTGATGGAGGCGGCCAAGCAAGGCAAGCCGGCAACGGATGCGACAGCGTAGTTGTCATGTTGGTTGGTTCGTGGGAGTCGCTGTGCTCATGCCGCGACTAGGCGGTGGAACGGGGAGGTTAGAAAAAAAAAAAAAACGAAAAAAGACGCGGAGGTAAAAACGCACACGAAAGGGTCGCCCTTTTGATTCACTCTGACAGGCGCGTCCGTAAGTACGCGTGCGTGCACGTCGCTGCCATGTCGCACCCTGCCATTGACTTGTCTACTCGGTGGCGTCGCCGATACTGCGGCATTCGTGGTTTTTGCATTGCTCAACATGGGCGTTTCTTTGTCTCTTGCAACAAACACACCCTCTGCATAGAGATGAAAAGGAACGTAAACTCTAGTAGCGATTGTTCGTACAGATGTTTGTGGCACTCACGTTATGGCAGATTGCCGTGGAACGCAGATATAATGAGATGGACATCACATCGCACTCCGCAGTATATTTCAAACGAAGGCTAAGGAGAGATACGAAAGAAGAGGGAAGGCTTGACACAATGCCTTCCGTCCCTTCTAACAGATTTACCGTGTCCTTTGATCTCGATGCTTCCAGATCTCACCTTTTCCTGTGTGTGCGTGTGTGTATGTGTGTGCTGCGTCCGCCGTAGCATACGCCGTTACGTGAAGCACCTTCGCCTGCTCTATGCGCTCTTTAGAAACATAGCTCTCTCTCTCTCTTTCTGTCTCCCTCTCTCGCTCTCGAACGTTTGTCCCCTTATTTCCCCTGCTTGTCTTTGCCTTCGTCTTTTCACTTTTTTTTTTTTTTTGTACACATACAGCGACGACTGCGTGGTGGATAGCGCTCCCTCTTGTTGTTGTTGCGGTGGTGGTCATTCTTATTTCGCATTCGCAGTGTTCGTCTGGCCACAGCTGACAGCAATCACCTCGTTGTCCATTTTTCCCCCTTTGTTGTATCCATTTTTCTTCTTCCGCTCCCCGTGGCTGTTTTTCGCTTCGTGATCTGCACTTAGGATTGTCTTTTGACGTCATGCAATGGGCCTCTCGCCAGCTCACACGGCTCCTTTCTCACAACGCACGGGGACTCGCACCGCGTCGTGTCGGTGGTGCCCCCGCTGCGTCGTGCCGCGTTTCACAATGCCACGCACGACGGGCTATGTCGTCGGCCGCCTCACCATCATCGTACCTGCGTAGCGATGCAGCCTCCTTTGAAATGGAAGGTGAACTGGAGGAACTGCGACAAGAAGCCGAGCGAGTAGCGCAGCGCTGGCAACAGCAACAACAAAGACAACAAGAGCAGCAGCGGCAGCAAACAGAATGGACAGATGAGAAGTCACAAAACCCTGCCACACCGTCGCCGCCAACAGTGATAACCGCAGAACCTGTGTGCACGCCAAGGTGGACCACGCGCCACGGCCGACGTCTGCTCTTTGTGGGCGGATCTCCTCTGTACGCCCGACAGAGTATCACCTATCTGCACGCTGTGGCGCACCTGCCTTTTCCCTCCCTGGTCGCACAGCTCGCACGCAGCCATCCCGACGCGTTGCTAGTGATGCTCGAGTACATTGCCCGCTGCCGGAGTGAGGCGACCGCGCTGGTGGGGAACAAGACGCAGTGGTGCACCGTCGAGCGCGCCTGTTGGACGGCGCTGTGCGTGCTTGAACCACAAGCGCCACAAGAGGGATGTGCCCATTCGGACCGCGCGCTCACCTCCAAGCATTTGTCTCACCTCGCGCAGCGGGTGTCCAACGCGCTGCCCGCCTCCACGGGCCCGGCGGCGCTACCCTTTCTGCTTCTCTGCTATCGACACCGCCGTCAGCTGAGGCGTCTGCAGGCGGTTCAGGTACTGGAGGCGCTCATGCGCGTGCCTCCACCAGACAGCTTCGCCTTCAGCGCTTCTGATGCGCTCGCCGAGGACGCCAAGGCGCTGTATGCGTCCGTGCTCAGTCATCTTGTCTGGCGCTGCGTGACGATGAATGACAAGGATTTCGTCGACGTCCGCCGTGGCCACAGTGCGCCTGCGCAGCGTACATCACCGCCTCACGCCCCAGGTACTCTCGTGGGCGGTTTCGACGTGGTACAAACTGTGGAGCACGCCCTGCTCTGGCGCGCCCACGACTTACCTGCTGTTCTGCAGCACGCGGCGGCGATCTGGGTGCAGAAGCACACGCCCCATGCGCGTGCGCCAAAGACCACTGACCCATCGCGGACCTTTCTGGCCGTTGTGCGCGATCCCATCTTGGGACCCAGGCCGTTCGACGCCGCTGCGCGAGAGGAGAAGAAACACATCGCCGCGGACGTGTTTGCCAAGCTGAAGCAGACGGTGCGCAACACCAATGAGTTCGCCGTGCCTGGTGTCGAAGTCGGTGCCGATGCACGCGGCGCCTCGTTCTTGGCCGCGCTGACGTCTGAAATGGCACTGACACCTACTCTGGCACGCGTCAGGACCACGGCAACGACTGCCAGCGCGGAGTCTGCTCCCATGACTGTCCCGTCGCAAGGTGATGCGGGCTACATGGCACGCCACAGCAGAGCCACAGACACGGAGAAGCGCACGCATCTGCTCCTCCACGGTGAAGACTCTGCGTGCGTCGAGCTGCGCACTCTTCTGACCTTGCTGCCCGAATCCGGTGGAACCGCCAGACGTGACATGCTGGCAGCCGCTCATGCACTCATTTTACAACTGACCGCACCCACCTACTTGGTGACGCTGCTAGAGTCGGACGCGCTGCTGAGAGGAGACTCAGGTGCAGCTGTGCTTCGAGGGCCGCTGGTTCTTCAGTGTTTGCGAGCGGTACCCTATATGGAGGTGGAGTGTGGAGGCGAGAAAATCGACAGGCTGACGGCCGCCCTGATGCCAATGCTGCACCGAGGGGGTGCTCTCGCTGTTCTCCGTGCGGCTGTTCACACGCTGCCACACTGGCACGGGCTGTCAAGGCAGAGAAGCGCCGCACAGCGGGTGGCCCGGGAGCAAGCCTTTGTTTCGCGGCTCGTGCACTTGGCCCCTTTATCGTTGATTCCTGTCTTCCTCTCTCAGCTTGCTCAAGATGGCGAGCTGGCCGCGTTCCGGCCTGCCCCGCTGGTGGCTCAGCTCACAGTGCAGCTTGTGCGCCGCGCCGCCGCGGTGCAATCGGACGCAGAAACGCTACGACCTGAAACGTCGATTCGCCTCGATTCGGCAGGGGACCCGTTGGCTAGTGCCGTGCGTCGGCTTGCACAGCAAGAAGCACAACAAGCGCCGCTCGCTCTGCCCAGCGACGCTCCAGTTGCGTCTCTCACATCATTACCGAGCTCGCCTCTCGCGGAGGTATCCACCGCGGCGTGCGACGCATACCGTGAGAAGGGCGTGACGCTGGATGCTCTCATCGCCTCGGCGTGTGCGGCTCCACGGGTGTCTGCTGCTGAGCAAGAGCGCATCGCCCAGGGCTGGCGACAACTCAATCGACTGGCTCAGCTTACTCTGTCCCTCGCAGAGGAGGTCGCGCTCTGGCAGTGCGTGTCACAAGGTCACTTCCATCGTTCACCGGTGCACTACGAGATGGTACAACGGACAGAAAACGACGCGGCACTTGATACCGATGCGGCCGCTCTGTTCGCGAGTCGATGGCCTGGGAGCCAGCGCTACACGCAGGCGCTGCTCCACCGCGTCAATGGTCGCCTGCTCCTCCGCGTGGCTGGCGCGTTGATGCACATTGCGACGGACGCGGCGGGGGAGGCGCCAAGCCCAATGACGCGGGTGCTTTCAGACATCAACGGCCGCCTTCGTGAAGTCGAGCAGCGGCTGGCGACGACTTCCCAGCCGTGGGCCACGCTTCTCTTCACGTACAGTGTGCTCCTGGCGTGCGGCCGTCGACCTGTACTTGTCACCACGGAATGGCGAAACGTCGAGGCGCCTTGTCCGTCAGAAGACCAAGCGCACACACAGAGCTCTCATAGCCAGGACCGTGATGCACATCAGACGTGGACTCTCGCGGCGTGTCCACCTCGCACGAGCGCAGACACGGAGAGCGACGGAAGCCAGAGAAGCGCTGATTTAACGGTGCTCGCACGCGCACTTCGCAGTGGTCAGGGTGCCCACACCGTTTCAACGCATCTGACGCTGACGAACGACGTCGAGGCAGGCGACGTGCGGACCCTTCTCATTCTCCTTCAGACAATGCCTGCCGTGCGGGCGTCCTTCGCGGCATTGAAAGACGCCGCTGTCACCACGCGGAGACCTCCACGCACGTCAGCCGCTGTCCTGCGGTGCGCCGCCCAGGCGCATCTCTGGTGTACGCTGGCGACGCTGTACGTGGTGGCGAGGGCGGCAGCGGTTCCGCATACTGCGCTCGCCCCCGCGCACGTCACGTCAATACTCCCGCTGCTGTACCGCGACGCTCTGACGACGGTGTTGCACCTCGTCGAGCACGACTCACACAAGGAGGTCGATGAACAGAAAAGCACAGAGCAGGGTGTGTCCGACCAAGGCGTTCCGCATCCACGCACACCGGTTTTGTCCCTTGACAAGGCGTTGCCGGACCGCGTGGTCTTGTCGGACATCTTTACGGTAGCGCTTCACGAGGAAGTCTTCGACGTGGCCCGCCGGCAGATGACGCCTGTGCAGGTGGTGGAGCTCTGCGACCTCGCGGCGTCAGCCACGACGACAGTGGCACTGGGGCTCCCCGCGCTGCCTCTGCCGATCGTGCAGAACGTCGCTCGGCACTGCGTAATGAACGGAGTGGCGCTGCCCGCGAACGTGCGCAGCGTGCTTGAACGTGTCAAAGCAGTCGAGTGACGAATCAGATCGTACCGCCTCTGTCTTTTTTTTTTCGGTCGGACACCTTTCTTATTCTTCTCGTCACGTTCGCATCCCTCCTTATGCATCCTTCGGCACTCTCACAGAGGATACGCGTGCGCGCGACGCATGACAGCTGCACGCAAGAGCACACACACACACACAAACGTACGATGGTATTGGAAAAAGGGAGAGGTGTTGGCCGTCTGTACCTGCGTTGTACACGCTGTGTGCGCTTCACTGGTGAGCCGCGTGCTCTGTGGCACGTTCTCTTCCCTCCTGTCGCGCCCGCCCGCGCACTGCCTGGAAGTTGAGAAAAGCCTCATTTCATTGAGTAAGCAGGTGTCGGTGACGTCACCTCATCACGGTCAATACGGGCAATCCACTCACGTACATGCACACACAGCTCACTCCTCCATCCCCCGCTCCCCTTCGCCTTCGCCTTCTGTACGTCATTCTCTCTCCGAGCTTTGCGTTTCTATTCGTCTGTGTCATGCTCAATACGGCCTTATACGAGCGCACGCAGATTCTGCTAGGCGACAGGGGTATCCGCGCGTTGCAGAGAACCAACGTCTTCCTGGCGGGCGTCGGCGGTGTGGGCGGTCACTGCGCCGAAGCCCTGGTGCGCGCCGGTGTCGGCCGCATCACTATTGTGGACCACGACGTCGTCTCCTCAACGAATAAGAACCGTCAGCTCATCGCACTCGATAGCACAATTGGCAAAAGCAAGGTTGAGGAGCTCGCAAAGCGACTGCGCGACATCAACGCACTTTGTCAGATTGTCGCCCTCGATGCGCTTCTGCTGCCGGAAGACATACCAGAGATTCTGCAGCGCCAGCCGTACGATTTTGTTGTGGACTGCATCGACAGTGTTGAGTGCAAGGTCGCCCTCCTGGAAGCGGCGGTAAAACAGAAGAAGCGTGTGTTTGCTTCCTGTGGCGCGGGCGGTCGTCTGGACGTCAGTCAGGTGCGGTTGGGGGACTTGTTCGAGACCGAGAACGACGGTCTGGCGAGGGCATGCCGCAACGAGCTGCGGAAACGCGGTGTTGGCCCGGGCGACATCGCCGTCGTGTCCAGTACGGAGAAGGGCCTGCCCCCACTCGAGCCCCAGCGACAGGAAGCGGGTGGACGTGATCGCGCCATCAACGGCACCATCAGCTATATGCCGCCCCTCTTTGGTTTATTCCTCGCCTCGGCCGTCATTCGGTGTGCGGTGGATCCGGCTGCCTACGATGCGGAGAAGGCGCGCAAGGCCAAGAAAGCCAAAAAAGATGCGCGAGTGGCGGCAAAGAAAAAAGCGAAGGCCACCGGGCAACATCCCCTCACAGAGCAGCAGCACACGGTGAAGGTCGTCCTGGAGAGTCACAACGAAACACCTTAACGTGCCGCAACAAGAAGCGAACCAACTACAACAGCAAAAAAAAGTATTTTTAAAAACGCGCGTAGATGACCCACGCCTGCTTGTGCGATCGCCCCCGCCCCGCTCTTACTTGTGAGGTTCCCGTCGTCACTGCTGGCGTCGCGCACGACGGCTTGTGCTTCGAGACCTCGTGCCGTCCGACCTGTTTTGCCTGATACGGTTCTTGCCAATGATATCCTCTCAGACCCACGCGCACCGATGGCTGTGTACACAGATAGCTGGCAGCATCGCAGCGTGTGTGTACGTCTTCTTGTGTGAGGTGAACTGATGCTTGTGTCCATCGTGTTTTGACCATGTTTGGCGTTCCTGATTGTTTGCCTTCATTTCTCTCCTTCTCCTACACGTTCTGCATTGACAGGAGCGCACACAGCTCATTTTTTGGTGTTGTCCGCCGCGTTGAACCACGCTTTGAGCTGCCTGTACGTGTCTCCCACGCATCCCCTCCCCCACACAGACAAACACAGACACACATAGAGTTTGTTGAGGTATATTCATGGAGCGGGCAGTGTCAGGGCCGCCGTCTTCCGTACAGGCACCGCAGCTCGCTCGACTGCGCGGCTCCCACAGCGACTTGTACAAAATCCATACTGGCTCTCATAGCGTGTGGGCCACACTGTTTATCGCACAGCCGCCGTATCGCACACTTGTCGGCCGCTCCGTTGTCGTCGTGTTTTTTGAGGATCGGCTCGTACTTCGCCTGTCCGCCACCGCGTTCAGCATCACACTGCACTACTGTGATGTCCGTCAGCTCACGTACTGTCCGCTCCGCCAAGCTCTCTTTTTCACCGGCGACGCTGCGCAGCAAATCACAACACACGCCCACGACTTGTGGGCCTCTGCGGAGGCCGCGCTGTCCACCGCCACTGGCCGGGGACCTATTCCTCAACCCAACGCAACCAACAAGTCGCGTACCGAACGTCTCTATGTGCTTGAACTGTGCAGCCCGCCATCCTCTGGGTGCCAAGATATTTTCGCACGTGTGTGGCGCGCGCTTCCGCCTCCAGCGCAACAGGCGAGTGGTGAGGAGCCAAGCAGCATGGATCGTGTATTGAGCAGACTCGTCTCCGGTCCCACGTCCCCATCTCTCGTGGCGAGCCAGGCCCTTCTTGCAGCGTCTGGGCTGGAGGAAATGACGACAGCCACCGCCCAGACACTCGTGCTGCGGTGGGCAGCGGTGGCCGGCCCTTCGGCGGCGAGCGCGCCACCAACACACGTACAATCGTCAGCCATTGACGATGACAACACCGACGACAAGAGCGAAGGTGAACGTGTGTCTAGCTCGCTCGCGTTTGATCCTGTCGCTCGCCCGACGCACCCTGCGCCGATGCCGACAGTCGGCCTACGCGACGTGTTCCGCATTTATCACGCCCCGTGCCCGTCCAGCTGGTGGCCGCGCTCATCACCACCGCCCCCAGCGCATGCCGTTCAGCGAGGGATGACAGAGGCGCACCTCTGGCCGTTATTGCGTGAGACTGTGGATGTGGCTCACATAGCGCGTCCTGAACGCGGTGTAGTTCCGCTGGGTTCTGCTGTGGAGGGCCCCGGGCAGCTGGCGCGCCAACCCACTAGGACGGAATACGCAGTAGGCAACAGTACCATCGATCCGCGTCGTGCTAACGCGGGTGTCACCACCGGCCACGGCGCGACTCTGTTTGATGTTCGGTACGGTCCTAGCGTGACGCTATGATTGCGTGCCACACATACGGACAGCTGCGCAGTCTCTCCCGACACAGCTGGTCGTGTGTTCCTCTTTGTTTGCTTCCTTTTTTTTTTTGCCTTTTGTTAGCTTGTTTGTTTTGTTTGCTGTGCTGGTGTATGTACGTACCGACGTGATAGCGCTATGCATTAGAGTAGTAGAGTACAGCAATGCACTTGGATGACTCTGTCGTCTGCCCATGCGCACATTGTTTCCTGGAACACAACCCACACGCAGAGTCAAAAAAAAAAAAATAATAATAATAATAATAATGGTAGTGAAGAAACCTGACGGTATCATGGGTGTTGTGTGACTCAGAGCTGGTCCCTCTCAGAGTCCCCATTCGCACACGTGTGCTGTGCCGAGTTGTTTGTGATGTCACGCCTGGTGCTGCGAGCCAGTGGTCGGCCACGCAAAGTACGTCATAGCACCACAAGACTGTCTGGGCCGGCACAGCGTATCTCTTAATTCAACATGACCCTCTCCCTTCGGCTCTCTCCCTCACTCGTTCTCTTGTGGCACTCTTTTCATCTCGCCTACTCTTGGCTGGATGCGGCCGTGCGCACGTGTGGTAGAACTAAAGTAAAAAAGTACATTTCCGCTTTCACGAGTGCTTTCGACTCGCTCGTGGGCACACTTTGGTGACCGTGTTGAACGTACGCCTGACCCTGAGAAAGCAGCAGACACAATACACGAACACGTTTGTTTTTTTCCCCCCTGTCTTGCTCACGCTTCTGCGCTAGGCTCACTCCCTCAGCACTCAAGTGCGGTCCGATCCCTGTCGCTCTCCAACAAGGTACTTTACTGACATATTCCTTATTATTATTATTTCCACCTATTTAGAGCCCACTTCTTCATTTCGCTCTTCGCCTTACTTTTGCGTTCCAAAGTTTTTTTTTGTTGTCCCTGGAAACGGCCTTCCCACTGCCTTGTTTCTCCTGGCTGTTCTCTTTGGTTGCCGGCTGTTGTGTTTCGTCTGCCGCGTGTCGCACGTGTCCCTCGAAGAGACTTGCTGCCAACCATCTCAACCACCAGGCATAGGCACAGCCCAGAGCACTGAACCCTCTCTTTTTCTTTTCAATTTTTCCTCTTTTCCCTTCTCTTTCCCACCAGATCGCTTTTTCTCTCCCCTCACTCTCAATTTTCGTTTTATTTTATTGTTGTCCCCCTTCATTTCTTTCCATTTCACTTCTCACCTGTTACGCCTCTTTTGTTCGTGTCTCGTCCCTTTTCACTCCTTCATCGCGTAAACACCTTTTTTTTTGTTGTTGTTGTTACAGGCGTTGTTGACGAGCTTAGTCACCGCAGTTTTGGGAAAAAGAAAAAGAAAAAGAAGAACAGAGCAATAAAGAAAAAAAAAACAAGACGAAAATTTGAAAAGAGAGCGTCGTCTTTGTAGCTCCACGTTCGTATACCCTCTCTTGTATTTGTATCGATTTTTTTTGTTTTTGTTTAGGTCTACACAGTGGAAATTGTTGTCGTCGTTAGCCTCAGCAGGTGTGTTTTTGGTTTCACACGCACACCGACACGTCTCTGGCTTTCTGTGCTCTCATTTTGCCCACGATCGTGTGTGATTTTTTGTTTTTCTTCTTTTGTGTTTTTGTTTTTTGCTTTTAGCACTCTTAAGCTAGTCTATCTGTCAAGCTGTAGGAATCAAAAGTTCGACTTCATTGAGAAGAGCAGCATCGACGCAGCCGCCTCTCTGTCTTTTCCCCATTTTGGAGCTTGTTCGTATTGTTTCACTGTCTTCGCTCGTCGAATGCCAACCATGTCAAGTATCGACGCCTCGGTCGCAACCAGTCAGAACATCGCGAGGTGCTGGCTCTCGCGGACGTGCTCACTTGGTATGAGCACACCTGGGCAGTCCAGCGCAGCGCCGTCTCTGGTATCACCGTTTTCGCTGACCTCTGCACGCGCTGGTTTCGATACTGTCTGGCCGCATGCCGACACGACCCAGCAGAGAGTGCAGACAGTGACCACGACCTACACCGCCGCAGCCGGTGAAGCGACGGCTCTTCCCGGTGAACTCGCACAGAGGGCTCTCGTGAAGGAGCTCTATCGCCACCGGCAAGACGGTGGCCGTTCTTGTCAAGCCTGTCAGTGTCTAGGAGCGGTCACGGAGGCGCTGGGTAGGCCCATTCTCTGCACGCAGATGAACTCAACGGACGATTTCGAGGGTGAGACGGTACGTGATGCCGTGACGACGAAAGCCGCCACGTGGCGCCTGGTCGACTGCCAAGGGCTGTGCCCAGAAGGTCGGTTTGGCCACACTGCACTTCCGTACAAGGAGTACCTTGTGGCCATCTTCGGAGGCAGAGGTGACTGTGGCTGCCTCAACGACCTCTGGCTCTACGACTCAAAGGCACAGCGCTGGTATCTGGAGACACCTCGGCGCGACAGTCCGATGCCAGCTCCGCGCAGTGGTCACGCCGCGGTCCTGAGGGGAGATTCACTCTACGTGCTCGGAGGGGGCGGGTCCGACGACTGTGCCGATCCCGCGGATCTCTGGCGCTACCGCTTCGACACACGTGAATGGCTCTGTGCCGAGGCGCAGATCTCTGGCTGTCCCGTGAAGGGGCACACGCTGCACTTACTCCCAGCTGAGCACACGGGTGGGCGCGCCAACCGCGACCTACTCGTGTGCTTCGGAGGCCTCCTGCGCAGTGCATCGCGCACGCCGTCAACCGAGTCCGCTGAGGTGAGAAGCTCCACAGCAACGCCCCCGGTCGCCACGCGCACCGCTCACTCCCCCACTGGCGTGACCTCACCGGCGACACCGGCAGTGGCTGGAGTACCAACGACACCACCACCGTTCGCGTCCACCACGGTGGGTGATCTTGTCCCCACGAACACAGTCATGATTGGCCGTGTCGAAGCGGGTTTGGTGCACTGGAAGCATCTGCGGACGTCAGGGCGTGCGCCGTGCCCGCGCTCCTTCCACGCCGCAGAGGTCGTGCGCGGCACGACGCTACTCGTGGTGTTTGGTGGTCGCACGACCAAATCGTACTACACAGCGTACATGAACGACCCCAACGCGGTGGCCAGCCTCTCGCCCGAGCACCGCGACCGCGGCAATGTGCTCTTGAACGACCTGTACATGCTCAATACCGCGACTGGTGTCTGGCAGAAACTGACAACCTTCGCGAACACCCCACCACCGCGGTCCTGTGCGGCCTCGGTGTGGGGGAGTGGTCGCATGGTTCTCCTTGGGGGAGGCGGCCGCACCTGCGACGCCACGAACTATGAACTCGACACACGGACTAGGCAGTGGCGCGCGATCCGGTTCGAGAACCAGCCTCTCGCGTCCTGTCCAACGGTGACCCCTGTGCACGGAAAGCTCATTTTTTTCGGCGGGTGCGGCCCTGATAAGCACCTGCGTGCCGATGTACTGGAGCTACCTCTGTTACCGCTGCCCGTCAAGTCAGCGACGGCAGAGTGGCTGTACCGCATGGCCATTGATACCCTCCTCTACGCCGAGTCCCCCGCCGTCAGCGCCGTGTCCAGTAAATTTGTCAAACGTCCCGGAGAGGGCCGTGTGACACTGCGCGTCAACACGCTGACACGGCCTTATCGTGGCGACCTGTCCGCGCCGGAGCTGCAGGTCTTCCATAAATTGCAGCGTCTCCACGATTTGGCAGACGAAGACGAGAGCGGGGTCCCGTCGCTGCCGTTCCATCTTACACAAACTGTGGACGCAGACGGCGTAGTGAGCATCGGCATGAACTACGACGTGGCAAACCCTCTCCACGTGGCCACGTTCGACGGCGCGTTCGAGGCACCCGTGCCGGCAGCCGTGCGTGACACTCGAGGCGCAGCAGTCTCCAAAAGGGGGACCTGTACGGCAGGTGAGCCAGCCGCGCCATCACTGGGCCACAGACAGACAGTCCAGCGGTACACACCCGTCGCGAACTCATTGTCACCATCCAGCCCCGCAGGCCGTGGTGCAGGGTTTCCGTCCGACCCGCTAAGTGCAGCCAGAGACGTGCCAGTCAGAGCGGCGACCATGCCGGGAGCGGGTGGTAGTACACACTGTACGCCACGCACACCGTGGCTGGCGGACATGAGTCGCAATGTGGCGCGTGCAACGTCGGCGTCCGTCTCTGTCTCGCCCGACGGCACACCGCGCTCCGGGCAGCCATCCGCGGCCGGACCGTCTTTCGCGTCGGTGGGGTCAGCGGCTAGCAAACACAGCGGTGTCTTGGGCAGAGGTGGCTCCTCGAGCTCACTGCACAGTACACGCAGCACTCCCAGTAGCGATGACAGCATTCCCTACATCGAGACCGCTATCGGGCGAGCGGAGAGCACACGCATCGTGCCTTCTGGGACACCTGCCACCGACGCCGTCTTGATGGCGTGTTCACGCGGCCACTCCGCACGCGACCTCCGCACAATGCCAACGCGGCCTGCTGAACTCGTCGTGCAGTCGCTGGAGGGCTCGCATGGCTCCTTCCTGCTTCACAAGCTCTTGCGCGTCGCACAACGGGAGTACCAGCTCGCCAGCAAACGCTAGCCGCACCGTATCGTAGTTGCCGTCGCCACCAAACAAATGAAAAAAGACAGGAGGCCATCTTGTAAGACAGGGGGACAAGTGTTCACAAGAACCAGTAGGTCAGCGTTTCCGACGCCATCAATTCGTTTGGAGGCGAGCTAGAATAAAAAAAAAAGGGCACCACCTCCTGAAACGCACAAACAACAATTCGCCACAACAACTGTGAGCAAAGAAGCATGAGCTAGTTGTGTGTGTGTGTGTTTCAATACCTTTTCCGCATCCACTGCGTGCAGCCAACCGAGAGAACGGAAAAGAAAGAACACAAGAAATCGGTGTCGACATGGACGTAGTTTAAAAGGAAAAGAAAAAAAAGAAGCGGTACGTCTCTGTGAGTGTTAACAGCCGCGCGAGCGACGCGTCGAATGCAGTCAAAGAAGAGGCGATACTGCTGGCATCATGCGCAGAGTGACTGTGTGGTGTCCCTGACCTGCAGAACACGTATGGCAAGGTAAGACCCTTCCGCTCACGCGTACGCTTCTTCTTTTTTTTTTTTTTATATTGTCAATAGCGAAGAAAGAATGGTAAAAAATGTCGTCCATGTTACACACGTAAAGACGAAAAAAAAAAAATCACTACATTGCTCTCTTCTTGTTTTTCCCCCTGTAGCTATTGTTGTTGTTGTTGTGGTGGTGGTTGGATTCGGACAATTTCAGGTTGTTCGTTATCACGTCAAGTCCGTCTAGAACTAGTCTCTCATTTTTGATTTTCGTTTTCCCGTACACCACTCGGTTTCTGTTCCACACTGTGTGTATGCCTTGGCTTCCCTCCTTTCATGGCCTTCCGGATTCTGTCCAGTTTTTTTTGCAAATTCTAAATTCTGGATAGGCGTCTCCGTTCTCATCTTACCCAATTTCTCCTTGTCACAATCAGAGACGCTTCGTGATGTCCCGAATCAAACACTGGTCATGGCACAAATGACCTCGGTGTGCGGTCGTTCACATTTTTGGTCGCTTTTTTTTTTTTCTCGTTGTTGTTGTTGAGCAGGCAACGTCTGGTACTGCGGACGTCTTTCTTCCTCATTCCATTCTGTCATCTTTTGTTTCGCTGTCATGCGTATACAGTGTGACCATGGCTCACACACGTGCTCCCATTTTTCGTTTCATTCTCTGTCAGAGTGTCAGTGTGGGCTGCGGCTCTTTCACACATGTTCGCCACACCCTCGAGGGGTTTCGCGTTGCTCTCATCGCATTCCACACAAGCGCAGTGCACGCGGTTCTCCGCGTACAAGAAAACACCGATAAAAAGAAGCGTAGCCTTGTCCTTTGGCTTTGTATCTGGCACTGGTGTTCTTCTTTTTATTTGTTTTGTTTTTTCCTTTTATTTTTGTGTGTGGGAATAATGCTCCGAGGTGTGAATGTTTTTTCTTGCGTTTCGTTCATCGCTCCATCACTGTAAGACACGCCAGCCTGTTCCCACATCTTTTGAGCCGGTAAGTCAAGTGCACGCACCCTTCTTCGCAAGCGCAGGGCGTCGCCCAGTGCCGTGTGCCCGCCTCAACCAGCTCTTCACGCTCGCAGATCCCAAAACGATCTGAGATGAACCGCAAAGGGGGACAGCACACGGTGCGAAGCGACAAACATGGGTATGCCTCTGCTATCCGCAGGTTGAGCTTATCTGCTCATTTGAGCGTGAGGCGATCGTACTCCTCTCTCCGCACGTGTACCATACTCCTGTGCTTTTGTTGTTGTTGTTTCTCTCCTAACTCCTCTTGGTCCCGGGCTAGACATCCCGTTCTAGCCCTCATGGCTACACACACAGCTTTGCCGTGATGTCGGTTTCCTCTATGATCACCATCCTTGTTGTGTGTTTCTATTTCGTTTTAAACAAATCTCGCCTCTCGTATGTATCGCAGTGCGCGCCAGGGGGGAGCGGTGTTTCCTTAACTATTTCCTTTTCACTCTCGTTGTTGCGGCAAGGAGAAAAGCGACAGAAGAATACTTGTATTTCACTGTAGTGCGATCCAGCTCGCTAAACGAAACACGAAGAAACAAAAGAAAAACAGTGAGAGGCTGTGCCGCGCTTCAGCTCTCTCTCTCTCTCTCCCTCTCTCTTCCGCTGACAATGTGGGCTCAACAGGTCGGTGAAAATGAGAGCGCAAGGAAGCTGCAGCGCAACGGAATAGTGTCCTCTCGCTCGGCGCTCTCTCTCTCTCCTCTCCTTCGCACCCAGCTCAGCCCGCATTTCTTCTTCTGCAGCGTCAGTCTCCTGCGCCGCGATGGGATGGGGGACAGGCGTCCTTTCGACCAAAAGGACTCTTGTGCTGATCGTTGTAGGCGCTCGTCGCAGCGACCCAACGCACCGTTGCGGTTCTCCGCTCATTTCCCTCTCTTGCTCTCTCGCTCTCTTTTCGAATCGTGCCAACACGTTGTCATCCTACCTACTCGTGTCATACTGTTCACATCACTCAACCTCTTACACGCACAATGGAACACACGTGTCGTGAAGAAACCCCAAAAGAGCTCTGTCAATCAAGACGGTGAATTGGAAAAAAGGAAAGACGGGCCACAGCGCGCTTGACGCTTTTCCTCATTTGTGGTACTTTGACGACATCAGCCTTGTGCACTGCCCATCCTCTGGTCCTTCCCGGTTGTGTTCGGACCTCTCTCTCTCTCTCGCGGACGTCCTATCCGTGACCGGGAAGCACCAGCACGCTGCGCAGTCACCCTGCATCGATATTTTTCGGGGCGTTTTTCTTTCTTAGTGAGTGTTAGTCTGTTGTCTTTGCACGTAAAAACGCACGTAGAGAGAGGAGCCTCTTCCTATCTGTATACAGAATTGTCGCGATCACAGACAATGATGCCTCAGAAGTCCAACTCAGCATCGACTGAGCGAAGACGGTCCTCCTCGACGGGAGCGCGGAAGTCGTCGCTCAGCAACGGCCTGTCGACAGCCCAGATTGATGTGCTAACGGAAGCTGTCACGCGCGCGCGTCAAGACCCAGACTCTGCCGAGCTTCTCGAAGTGCTTTGTGAAAACAACGGCTGGACCTTGGACGGCATCACGCAAGCACCACACATGGTGCAGTCATTGGAAGTGTTCCTTCTCAACGTTCCTCAGCTGCCTGTGGCAAAGTTGTTTCCCAACCTGACGACGATCCGTTTGCAGCACGTCGCGTTGGAGAGCATGAGCGACCTCAAGCCGCTTGCCAATGTGGAAGAGTTGTGGGTGACGGACAACAACATCACCAAGATCGAGGGGCTGGACAACATGACGAACCTGCGGAAGCTGTTCCTTACAGGTAACAGAATAACGTCGATGGAGGGGCTGCCGTGCCTGAAGCACCTCAGGGAGCTGTGGCTGTGCCGCAATCAGATAACGAGGATCACACACATCGATCACCTGCGCGCGCTGCGTACCCTGTGGATAGCAGAGAATCCCATCACCTCACTGGACGGGGCCTTCTCGAGCGATATGACGAAGCTGCACGAGATGAACCTCAGCGGATGCCAGATCGCCTCCTTCGCGGAGGTTCGTCGCCTGGCGGTGCTCCCGTGCCTGCGCGCGGTCTGGTTTGCGGACCCCCTCTTCGGCACCACTCCGGTGTGTCAGCTGAACAATTACACGACCTTTGCACTGCATGCGTTGCCCTCGTTGGACAAGTTGGACGGCACCGCGATCAGCGAGGACCAGCGCGCGGCGGCCGCGTCGGTCTTCCAAAAAAAGGCGCTCTACTATGAGACCCGCATGACCGCGCTGACACGCAATCACGGTCTTCTCCTCAGCAAGGCGAACGAGGCCGCGCACAGAGTGCTGCAGAGGTCGTTTGACGCCGTGCGCGACTTGAAAGAGGTGCTCTTGCCCATTCAGTACGACCTCGCAGAGCGGCAGATGTACGGCGGGAAAAGTGTCGTCTTCCAGCCTGACAGTGCGTTCACCACATCCGCACTCGAAGACGCACAACGTGAGCTGCGCAGGGCTGTGGACACCCGCGAGATGGAGCAGTCCACGATCCAGAAGCGCCTGGCCGAGGCTGCCTTGGACGCACGTCAACAGCTCGACCACCACTTACGCCGCTTGCAAATGGAGCTAGAGACAGGCGGGAACGCGCGCATGGAGGCCCTCAGCCCGGACGGTGAGGCGTCATGGTTTGAGAGTGCCAAGGAGCTGCTCGTCGCCCGCTTCGACGCGGAGCGCTTCAAGGCCAACTTTGGTATTGACGGCATCACGGTCACGCGTGTTTTTCGCGTGCACAACCGCGGCCGTCGTCTCAACTTCGACGAACACGTGAAGGCGCTTCGGGTCGACCTCTCTGAGCCGTACAATCGCAAGCGCCTCGTGTGCCTGCTGAGTGCCGTGCCGAAGACGGCAGAAGGTCAGCGGCTGCTCGCGGAATACGTTGTTGAGCACGGCTGCGACGCCATCGAGGACAGCAGCAGGAAGCAGGCGAGTGCGGTCGGGATCGACTCGTTTGCTTCGCAAATACGCACGGCGTCAGAGGGTGTCCCGCTCACGAACAGCCTTTTCCTTGCTGACGAAGGGCGACTGCGTGCGGCTGAAGCGGATGGCACACTTGGTGGCGTCCACGGCGATCCCAACGTGCTGAGCGGGTCGATCGTCGTGTCACGCGTCTTTATGGGTAAGTATGTGGCCGCCCTGGGTAGTCGCAGCCACAGCAGTGCGTCGGCAGGTCCCGCTTCGGGTGAGGCACAGGCCTTCATGACAGGCACGGGGTCGCGGGTCTGGCGAAAGGACTACAGGGCAGGTACCTTTGCGGCCTACCGCGCCCTCCCAGACGATAACGCCATCAAGGTCTGGCACTGCTTCGACAGGGCGCTGGTGTTGCCCGAATTTGTGATCGAGTACACCTACACGTCGGCCAAAGGGACAGCCCTCTCATCGCCATCCCAGCCGCCGCTCTCGGCACTCTTTCCCTCTGCGGAGGCCTGGCGAGAGCAAATCGAGAGCGTGCTGCCAGACGTGTCGCCGCGTGATTACGGTGATCTGCGTGACACAGTAGCGCCTCTCATGGCGTTTATGATGTGGTGCGGGGCCGCCAAGGTCAACCGCAGCCCGACGGCCACCGGCACACCCACATCAGCAAGCACATCGGTGATGCCGATGAACACCCTGGCTCAGGTCGCACAAGCGGAGACAGAGAGCGCGCTGGAGGCGACGGACGCACTCTCTGCTGTGGTCCAGAAGCGCGAAGCCGCGACGGCGTCGACACCACCGAGTGTGCTGACGGCAGCGCTCGTCGAGTCGTACTTTAGTGCGCTCGACAATCCGACTAGCGCTACGTTCTGTCAGCTGCGCGGCCAGCGGCTCACGGCGGTGCCGGCAGATTTCCAAACGAACCTGTTCGCCTCGCTGACCGCGCTGGACATGAGTAAAAACCACCTGGCGACGGTATCGTGGCACGCGATCGCAATGGCCGCGCCGGCGCTGCAGCACCTGAATCTCAGCGACAACCAGTTGCAACGACTGAACCTCCACAGCAGTCAGATGCCCAACCTCCTGACGCTCGACCTGAGCTTCAATCAACTCGACTCACTAGAGGAGTTCCAGGACATCGTTGCGAGCTTCCCCAAACTGGAGAGCCTGCATGCCGAAGAGAACCCGTGCTTCTTGCGGAAGAACGCGGAGTGTGTGGTGCTGTCGTATCTGTTCACAACGTGCCCACACTTTGAACGCCTCAATGGTGTCCAACTCAGTGCCCTGTATCGTAAGCGCTCTGTCACGTTGGACCGTCACGACCGCAGTCTCCTGCTCGACGAGAGTGCGGCACCTGCTCACAGCAAGCCCCCCACCAGGTCTCCCAGTGTGAGCCAGCCCAGTGTGACGGCGAGCTCAAAAGAGAGCGCCGGTCAGATGGACATGTGCATCGTGAGCCTGCAGTGGCTGGTGGACGCAGCGTACGCGGGTTGGTCGGCGACGGCGGTCACTGGCCCATCGGATGACCGGTTCGAAGACGCCTTGTCCTCCCTCGGGGCGATGGCGCTCTCCGCACGGGAAAAGATCCAATTTCTCCGCAGTGACCTCAACGAGCGCGCCAAGGCACGCCGCAAAAGCGGTCACGGCGGCGACAATGGTCACACGTCCCTGTCAACGGTCTCGCGCGTCTGCATCACTGAGACATTGTTGCGCACGCTCAACTTTGTGTCTCTTGTGCCAAACCTTCAGCATCTCGAGCTGCGGGGGAACTGCCTGGACGACATCAGTCCTGTGCTGCAACTCCCGAAGCTGCAGGTGCTCAACGTGGAAGACAACAACATCACCACACTGCCGCGTCTTTCTGACCTGAAGCACCTTCGGGAACTCAACGTGAGCTACAACCAGCTCACCAGTCTGACGCCGCTGGGTGGCCCCTTGAAGGCGCTGCGACGATTGAATGTCAACGGTAATCGTCTCGAGACGCTCGATGTGCCGCTGATTGCCGCCTGCGAAAAGTTGGAAGAGCTGTACGCGGCGACCAACAGACTCGACTCGCCGAAGGAACTCAACGGGCTGCGAGACATGCCGTCGCTCACGTCGCTCGACGTGTGTGCGAACCCGCTCTTCAGCGGTGTCGACCAAGCTGCTGAAGAGGTGAGGCAGTATCTCGTGTACAGCCTGCCGAAGCTGAAGGTGTTAGACGGCATTCCCATTTCTCCTGGCGAGTCACAGCGCGCACAGGGCACATTCGCAGGGAAACTCAGCGGTGACCTGCTGACCGAGCGAGCGCGGGGCCCGCAGGCGCGGTGGGATGTGCTCAAGGAGCTTGATCTGTCGCGCTGTGCCTTGCGGGAGGTGAGTCTGCTCAGCGCCTTCACCTCGCTGGAGATACTAAAGCTTGACCACAATGGCCTCGTGAAGATCGATGGGATCGCCTCACTGAGCCACCTCAAGGCTCTAAATTTGTCATACAACAAGCTCGGCACCACCTCTATTGGCTACACTGGTGGTGTGCTGAAACAAATACCGTCCTTGGAGTCTCTCTCACTCGAGGCGAATCACATTCAAGACATGGCCCACGTCGGTCTGGACCAGCCGGCGCTGCTCTTCCTGAACCTCAAGGGGAACGAGCTGCAGTTTGTGGATAACGCGTTCAGCCGTTTGCCCAATCTACGAGAGCTCATTCTTGATCAAAACCGTCTGCGTGCCATCGGGCCCCAGACGCTCGCCGCCTGCCGCCACCTCGTCACGTTCTCCGCAGAGGAGAACGCGTTGCGTACGATTGATGGGCTCTCGCTGCTGAACCACCTCACGACCCTCCGCCTCGGTGCCAACCGTATCGCTGAGATCAATCAGCTGACCACAGACCTCGCGGCCTGTCCCCTCACAGAGGCTGTCTTCACCGGCAATCCCGCCGCCCGCAAGCCGAGCTATCGTCCGTCCATTATTGCATACTTTTCACGTCTCGTGCGTCTTGACAACAAGGACATCAGCGAAGAGGAACGTGAGCGCGCGATGATCGCCAAAAACACGGCGTACATGGCTCCGCCGAATGTGTTCATTGACATGAGCTACATCGCGGCAGCACCGGGCGCGGGCAGCCACAACACCGGCGCAACGAATACCGTTGCGATGCCATTTTCGACCGCACTGCCGAGCACGCTACCTCCCGTTCAAGGGCAGCTGCGCTCGATGACAAGCAACGTGAACGGGCGAGGAATGGCGCCAAGGGGAACGGTAATGGGCCGTGGAGGAGCGCGTGGCGGTCGACGCCGCTAACGCCACCATGCGGATGTGGATGTATGGCACTCCCAAGGGGCGACACCGCAAGCCGAAGCAATACCAAAAGTTGAACACGCTAGTAGTGACGGAGGACGCGGGAGAAGAACAGTAGGGACGTGGTCTGCACCGTCGTTGTCCAACCGCCAGCGGCTTTCTTTCGGCGCCATGCCATTTTCAATCCGGTGCGATTGAACTCAAATCATGTTTTATAGTCCACCATGTAGAGGAATTACCCTAATCGCACTTCCTCTTTTCCTTTTCTGTTGTTGTTTTCCCCTCGTCTCCCTTGTTCTCCTCACTGCCTTTTCACTCTGCGGCCGTCGGTTGTCGCTGAGATGGCGAATCGAGAGCTCACAACACGTCAACACGTAAACAAAATGAAAAAAAAAAACACGGCATCGGCCACCTTACACCGTACAGGTTGGCGTTCATCACAAAGGACTGGCCTCTCTCCCTTGTTGTTGTTGGTGGGCAGTTACGATGTTTGGTAGCATCGCTAGTATGACGGTACGTGGAGCGTCGCTCGCATGCTGTCGCTCTGTGCCTGGACAGCCCCTTTTGTCCTCTTCTCCGTCATTGCCGTCCATGCCGTCCCTCCCCCCCCCCGCACACATACACACGCTGCCTAACATTTAGTATTCCACCTTACAGCTGTATTCGTCCTTGTGATTTCTCTTTTTTTTTTTTTTGTGGTTGTTGTGGTTGTTGTGGCTTCTCGTTTTTGTTCGTTCTTTTCTCCAGTCGTATTTCCTTCTCACTCAGTACTCCCCCCCCCCCCCACACGCACACACAATGGATCGTGCCAAGACATTAGAGGTGCTGCGGGGCATGAAGTTCATGCAGCGGAAAGAGGAGGCCAAGCGCCGTGAGCAGTTCGAGATCCAGCAAAAGGAGCGTCTTGAAGGACGTCTTCCACAGGATCATGACACACAGGGAGACTCAGGGCCAACAATTCTCTACGTGCACAACGTTCCCACCAACTCATACGCGCTGTCGCGACGCTCATTCAAAGCACCGCGCGAGGGGGGAGCCGACGACGCCAATCACGCAAAGGGCTCCTCGTCTGCCGATCCGTCTGCCGTTGTGATTGACGGTTCCGCAGTGCACACCCGCGTTCCCATCGATCACGAAGCCGAGGATAGTCAAGACGAGAATGAAAATGACGAGATGGACGAGACGGACCCGTCTGCACCGGCATATCAGAACAAGAAGGAGGCGGGGAAATGTGAGTCCAAGCGCTTCTACGTCGAGGGTGGTATTCGGGGGCCAAAGATGCCGAAGAAGTTGGAGGAAGAGATGGTACGCCGCAAACGTCAGCGCGAGGAACAAGACGAGGACGAACAAGAAGAGACGACGCCATGGTAGGTCTCCAGCGTCACCAAAGTCTCCTCCTTTTTTTTTTCTTTTCTCCTGTCACGTCGTTTAAGAAGCGCATAAGCGCATTGCTTTTGTCCAGCACAGCAGTGCTTTGACAGTAACAACTGATTTCTCTTTTGAAAAGAAAAAAACCTAGGCGCTTTCTCCATTCATCTAAAATGTTGCCCCCATGCACCCGAGCACTCACACACTCGACGGTGCTCGATGACGCCTTGTCATCTTGTCGCGCTTATTGTATCGTTCACGAACGTCATCTTCTTCCAGCGTGTTGTCGTCACGTCCCTGGCCTACTCGGCACGTTGGGGTGGCCGCCTCACACGACGCGCGATGGGTTGCGACTACTCTATCCACGTCTCCCTCTTCTTGTTCTCCCGCCTCGCTCTAGAACTCACATCGCACCACAAATCAGACCGGATAAAACCATCGCGATAGACCAAAATCAACGCAGCAAACCAAAACGACAGCAACAACTAGAGGGCGTCACTGATCCTCCCGACAAAAATGGAATCTGCTGCGATGTACTGCGTACAGCCACAGCCACAGCCACAGCAGCAGCAGCAGCAGCCACAGCAGAAACAAGTGCAGCCGTCCTTGGTCCAGGCGCGGTCAGCGGAGTCTCGATGCGAGGCTCTGCGTCACGTGAGTGACAGCGCACAGAAGAAGTGTCAGGGACAGCAAGTACCACTGTCGAGCGTCGAGATGCAGTGTGAGGCGCTAGAGGCTGAGGTGACCGCGCTCGACGCCGTGATCCATGACACGAGCATGCTCTGTGCCTCCCTCGAGGCCTCCAAGCAAAAGGAAAAGTCCTACACAGAGACCTGCGAAAAACAGCTTGCCGAGGTCCGCACTGGACTCGATGCGCTGGCCGCACGGCATCAGCAGTTCACAGCCTCGCTCAGCTCCGTCGAGGCCGTCTCGCATCACGTGCAGACGATCATGAACACGCTGACGCAGCCGAGCTCGCGTTTATGTCAGCTTGTCGAAAAAGGGAAAAATGTGGTGGGGACGCGCAGCGCCAACGATTTTCGCTCGACAGCCGCGGAACTGCGTCGTCGCCACGCCTACATAAGCGATCGCCTCAAACCGGTTTCATGCGGCGCCGAGCCTTTTGTCGGAGTGGTCAGCACCTTGACGGAGTGGTCCAGCGGATCGTGGCAGCAACATCCAGAGCTGGCCGCGGTGTTGGAGAGCGTGCGCACCCTCTGCGAAGACAACCAAATCGCAAGTAAGAGCACAGTGGCCAATGAAGGAGACGACGCCTCATCGACAGAACCAGCACTATTCGGCATTGAGCGCTTGATCTTCACGGACGCAGACGCGACGGTCACAGAGTTCCCGATTTTCCTACCGCTCGCCGACACCGAAGACGCGGATGAGAAAGCGCGACTCGGTGCGAGCGCCAAGGTACGGCCGAGTGAGACACCCACCGCGGACGCGCTTGTCCAGCGTTGTGTGCACGAACTGGAGGCCGTGGCCGCGTCGTGCCACACTGCCATGATGGCGTGCCGTGCCGACGGCATCGAGAGTACCGATATGACCCCCATGCTCGACGCGTTTGCCGCCGTCAAGGCGCGCTGGAGCGATTTCCTCGCCACCTACCAGCGCTGGGCCGCACAGTACCACGCGCACACGCAGCGCCTGGTCACGCTGTCGGAAGAAGAAGCGTTGCGAGACCGCGAAGAGACCACACTGCGATCGGCACAAGTGGTGCTGACAAGTTTACACGAGTCGTTGACGCACGAGCGCGATGTCAATGACGCCTTGGAGGCGGAGGTGCAGAACTACCACAAGGCAGTGCAGTGTGCGTTGTCTGCCGCACAGGCTCAAGATGCAGCCATGGAGGAGCTGACCGCGCGTCACGCACACGCACAAGAGGCGGCGGCGGCGTCCAAGACGCAGTACGCCAATCTGCAAGCCGAATCCACGCGCGACGCTCAAGCGCACGCCGATGCGGTTGCGGCGCACGAGGCTGCCATGACCGCCCTTTCACGCGAGTGCGACGCCGCACAGAGGGATGTGTCGTGTGCGGAGCAGACAGTGCACCACGTGGAATCTGTGGCCACCACTCTGAACGCGCACCTCGACCAACTCACGCAGTGCGTCAAACGTACGGACCCGTCCCTGCCAGCCACGATGACGCTCACCCGCGAAGGCCGCGCTCAGACACCGGAAGAGGCGCAAGCACAAAACGAAGAAAAACAAGGACCTGAAGTCGCGACAGTCGCGGTGGCCCTCCGTGCCCTGGCGTGCGATCTGGTGGACGTGCGTGGTAGCCTGGCGCACGAAGCACCACAGGACGAGGCGGTAGCCGCGCTCCTTGCTGCACTCCCGTCCGCCGCTGTCCTGGACGCCGTACTCGCTGAGCAGAAGAACGCTGGCAGTGAACCCGCCGCGCAGAGCCTTCCTCGTCTCGCGGCGGAGACGCTTCGCGCGGTGTTTGCCGAGTCTGCTCCGTGTGGCGGCGTCGAAGAAGGTGACGAGCTCGTGCAAAGGGCATTGGCACGGCTGACTGAGGCGTGTCCTTGGATCGCGCAGGCACCGCACGTGGCCCTGGAGCACTACGTGAGGGTGGTCATGGCTGGTTACGACACGGTACGCGCTGAGCAAGCCAACCTGGACACATTCGTTCGTGAAAGCGAGGAGGAGATCGCACTGCTGGAGCGTGAGCTAGGTCCATAGCGTGGTCAGTGGCAAGCGCGTAACGCAGAGGGGAAATTTTGGACGTTGTGTCAAGAGCAAAAACAAATGAAGTGCGCCGCGGCATGTTAGACACAAACACAGTACTCTCGTGTGCCGTGTCATTGCTTCCTTTTGATGCTGCTCGCCCCGCTTTCCCACTTGGCTCGCAGACAGATGGACGCCCCATCTTGATTCTTTTTTCTTTTTTTTTTCTCTGTTTTTTTTTTATTATTCTTTTCGTTGTCCCTGCTAAAACACTCTGCTGCTTTCAATCAAACAAACGATGATGACAGCGTCTCCGTGAACACTGAGTCACGCTTTCTTTTCTTTTAGCATTCCCTGGATCCCTGTTTGTGTGTGTGTGTCTTACCACATATATGTGTCCCTGAACGGATCATCGGTACTTTGACGTTTCCATTCGCAATGATTCCACGGTCTCCTCTCTTTTGCTCCTCGCTTCGATCGCCCTGTCCACACGCCGATACACATCTCACAAAAAAAGGGGGGAAGAAGCACTGCCTACTTGTACGATCATTACTATTATTATTGTCGCGGTAACAGCACAAGTTTTTTTTCTTTTCTTTCGTATTGATTCTCTCTCTCTCTCCTCGAAGTGCCTATCCCAAAATGCAGCTCCGTCGCGTGGGTATCTCCGCGCTGTGCGTGCTGCTGCTGCTACTAGGTACGGGCATGCTCGCGTGCCAGGCCGCGCAGGAAGACCTTTACGCGACCCTGGGCGTCGCGAAGACAGCGACCAAGTCGGAAATTCGCAGCGCATTCCGCGCCATCACCCGTCGAGACCACCCCGATCTCAAAGAGTCTTTCGATGAGAAGGAGGTGGCGAAGGCCCACATGGTCAAGGTCCTGCGCGCGTACTCCATTCTCACGGATGACACCAAGCGCCAGGACTACGATGACATGGGCGTCATCGCCGGCGAGGCGCCAGACCCGAACGACTTCGATACCGTCAACGCGATGTTCGAAAAGTTCCACGAGCGGTCGCCGATCTTTTCCAAGACCGCCACCATCACGAGCGAGATGCTCATGGATCGCATCCTGCACTTCCGCGGGCCCCGCCTGTTCCTCGTGCAGGTCTACAGCGACAGCTGCTCCGGATGCCGCAGCTTCTCCACCGCGTGGGAGACCCTGTACCACTCCGGTCTCGTGCAGGCTGGCATTTTGGAGATGTATCGCATCGAGTACAAGACGCCTGAGGGTGACGCGCTTGTCAAGAAGCTCGGGCTGCGCATCGTGCGTATGGATAATCCGTACGTTTTCGCCATCATTGACGGCGAGCGGTGGAAGATGCACGGCCTCGATGAGCAGATCAAAGGCAAGAATGAGCGCCGCACGTTTCAGCACGCGCTTGACTTTGTCATGAACTTCTTTTACGAAATGTACACGATCACCACCACACTTGAGGCCAACAGCGTGGGGGACGTTGTCAAGTACCTTGAAGCCCCGCGCACCGTGAGTCAGCCTGTGCGTGTGCTGTTTCCAAAGATTAATGCAGAGTCGGTGCCGGTGGCGGTTGAGATGCGGTACGGCGCACAGGTGCAGGTCCGCTCGATTGACCGCCAGCTGCTACTCTCGTTTGTGGAGGACTACTGCGACATGGAGGTCGACGTGAAGGACCGCCGTGGGGAGAGCGTGCCGATGCCAGAGTTCGTCATCGTGTCCACTGAGTCTCTGCCAGTGCTTTCGGATGTTGTCGACTCCGACGCCGAGCTGGAGGCGGAGCCCAAGAGCTGCCGAAACGTTCACATTGGTGCAAGCGTCGTCATCACCTACGACAAAGCTTCCGACTTTGTCAAGAGCCTCTTGCCGCCGCGTCACACGGGCATGGGGACTCTGCCGCTGGTGGACGCCATGGGCTTCTATGACGTCTGCCGTGCGAACTGTCTGGTCTGGGTGCGTCCCAACTGCGACAATGAGCTCACTGCCGACGAGAAGAGCATGGTGGAGCTGATGACCAAGTACTACGGCAAATTCCAGACTGGCTACCTTTGTCTCAACGAGCACCAAGGACTGAAGTCGGCGCTGAGCCCCCTCAAGGCCAACGCCGTGGGGCCGAACCTGGTCGCCTTCATCGACGGCGACGACCACCGCGTGTACCAGCTGAGCGCGCTCAGTGCGAAGCTGCCCAGCGGCATCAGCCAGTCTGATGTGGAGGGCTACTTGGGTGAAATCCTGGATGGAAGTTACTCCAGTGGAATCTACCGCAGCGAACAGCCGCTCTCCACTCTCTTTACATCTGAAGGCTTTCCGATGACGTCGAAGCAACGCTGGTATCTGATCGGCACGAACACGTTCAACCTCGTCCGTCCCTTTGTGGGCAACACTGCACCGTTCGTCGTGATGTACTTTGTACACACCAAGTTCTTCCGCAAGAAGAAGGACGCTGAGGACGAGAAGAAGAAGAAGGAGGAGGAAGAAAGGCGTAAGGGTGCGACCACATCCAACCCACCACCACGCGCACCGGACCCGGTCGGCCCTCTCATCACGGCCTTTTCCGAGAAGGACGTGGCGGCGGCCAAGATTGGCAAGGGGTTTCTTGTGTTGATTCGCGACGACAGGAAGGCGGGCAGTGGACCCCTGAAGCTTCCACCCATCACCCTCGACACCCGCTTCACTGTCCGCTCTCTCGACAAGACCAACGATGTATGGTCAGAGTGGATCAAGGCCAACGCCGCCGACGCTGGGGACGTCGTCGTCGCGGCTATCCGCAAGCAGCGTCTGAAGGCTGTCGTCAAGCCAGCCGAAGAGGACTTGGACACCTTCCTGCGCGACATTCTGGAGGGGGCGAAGCCGACAAACCTGGATCCTCCGAGCATGTTCGCGTAATCCGACATGCAGCAGCTCGCGCGCGAGGGGAACAAAACGAAGAGGGGGAAAAGAAGGACACTATGTGTCGGCGACAGTTGTTCATGACCTCACATACTCGAGCAGCAATAGGCCCTAGGGGTGGCTCACGTCACGCACCGGCGACGCGGGAGTGTGGGATGGCAGATCCATGGACAAAGACCTTTGCGCCGCGGGCACACGTTGTTGTGACCTGACACAAGAGGCCTTCACTCGCAGCCCTTGCTCTTTCCGTCTCTCCGTGTTTGGGTTCTTTTGTGTATGTCTGTCTCTCTCTCTCTGTGCGCCTCTGCCGTTTGTGTTTCGTCGTGGTCGCGCGGCTTCGTTTTCGCATGTGTGGGGCCAAGACAAAGCGTGATTGACACTTTGAGTCAGTCTTTCTTCTCAGTGATATCTTTTTTTTTCCCCTTAATCCCCGCCCTCTCGTTTCTGTTCCGTTTGTTGTTATCCTCCCTTCTGGTTCAGACGTTACGCCTATTTAATTAATTCATTGATCTGAGTGTTGTTTCTTCGTTGTGTGGCTCTGCCGCTTCTCTTTCTCTTCTTGTTTTGCTGGCGCTCTCTGTCTATTTGGTTTTCAGTGTATGTCAGATCGTCTGTTTTCTGCGCTATTAAATGTGTGCGAACGTCACTGCATGGTCGCGACGCACGCGGTAGGTCTTGTACGTTTCGGAGATGGGGTGGGCACGGACGAGCTCACACAGTCTCTCCATGGAACGCCTCTTTACACTCACTTGGTTTCTCCCTTTTTTTCTTTTTAGGATTCGGGAGAGTTTTTTTCGTCTGTGATGAGTGCGAAAGCGCACAAGCGTGGAGAAAAAAAAAAAAAGAATGTCCCGCTGGCGGGATAGGCGAGGCGACGTACAGACAGACAGCGAAGGCAGGCTCGCCCCTTGGCATTCGTACGCTGCTGACGGCGCTGTGCGGGGCTCTGATGGACGTAAGAGAAGAGCGCACCTCCGCACGCATACTTCCGGTAGATTGTGTCGCATTGTCAGTAGGTGTCTGCACAAGCCAGAGAGTTGAGAGGCACACACAAGCGCCAGTCCCTCTCTTTGATAAACGTGTGAGTCATGCGCACATCTTCGTCTCTCTCTCTCTCTCTCATCTCTCGTTGACCTCTGCGTCCTTCTGTCCGTTCGCTTCTTGTTTTCTGTTCACTGTTCCGCGGTGGTAGCCCCGCGTCTCTCACCTCTGCTGCTTTGTGTTGGCTCACATTGTGCCCCGCTGTCTTCTGCGTGTGTGAGAGAGTTTTTCTGGTTGTTCTTTCCTTTTTCATTGTTTCTTTTTGCCCTTGGAGTTAAACAGCATGGCCACCATTGACATGTCTAGTACCGTTGCCGTCTACGGTGCTGTGCAGGAAGCGAAGAAGATTGTTGCCTCGGCGAAGAAGGGCACACCCGCTGCTGCGCTCGCACCTATTCAATCTTATGATCTGTACAAGGTGGCGCGTGAGGAGGAGCTCGCCGCGTACCGCGCGCTTTGTCGTGTGCTTGTGATGCACCACGGGAATGACCTCCCGAAAACGGCGACCCGCATGCTCGAAGACCTTCGTGAGATGGTCTGCATCTCGGATGAGCGTGGGGCCTTGGAACTAGAATCTGCGCAGCGCGACGCCGTGACGACGGGTGTGGAGGCCTCTGGTGTTCTCCATCGACGGGCGGACTTCTTCGACGGTGTCGACGATGTGGAGCTGGTGGACTTTGCGAAACAAGGCACAGCCACTACGGCTGCGGTTCTTGATGACGGCCACGCGGTGATGGTGATGGTCGCTAGTGGTGGCGGTGCGCCACCGACGAAGGTAGCGCGCCACGAGTACGATACCGCGGCTGGGGCCTCATCCTCCTCGCTGGGCGACCCCATTGGTGCGAGGTCTCACCCGCCGACGACAAGTATTGCCGCGCGAAAGGCGGCCCGCACGCAGATGATGAACAAGATAAATAAGATCGGATCGGAAGTGAAAGCAGCGGCCGACGAGCTCATTTACGCGACGGATGCCAATCGTCAAACGACGCTGCGTGCGCTTCTCGAGAAGAAAAAGGGCGAGCTGCAGCAACTCAAGGACGAGGCCATTCTTCTTGCCTAGCCGTCTTCTGTCTGCGGCGGTGCGCGTGTCATGTTTTTTGTCCCCCGCTGCGGATGTCGCTGTTCGTTGGTGTCGGTGTTTTTTTTTTTTTCCCTTGTGTGTGTGTGTGTGGATGACGCATAGAGTTGGTGAATTGATGGACGGCAGGATTGGAGGGAGGTCGCGCGCCGTTTGCAACTCGCATTGGTGTTTCTATTTCCCTCTTCTTCTTTCTTTGATGCCCCCCTGTCAGGGCTTCTCTTCGCAACTGCCAAGCCCATTGAGTGTGCGCGTGTGTTGACGCGTTCGTTAAGATTAGTGCCAAAAAAAAAATATTTAAAAAGAAGAGAGAAAGGGAAAATCTTACACAGGACGGAATGGTCACTGAACACGTTGAACTGCTGTGTCGTGGCGGTGACTTCGACATGGTCAACTGCGCCGCGTCCGTGTCGGTCCTGTGTCGTGACATGTTGATCACCCTGTGCGTGCGCATCGTGATCAACAGCGTACTTTCGATGGTACGGCGCTCTGCCAGGCGCACCTGTTGCGTCGCACATGCAAATGTGTGTTGTGTGTTGTGGGTGGGTGAGCAGGTCCATCACACGCCAGAGACGTTTTTACCCGCGCGTTCCTTTGGTAAAAATGTGTCGTTGTCTTCAACTGCAGCTCCCTCCCTCCCACCCCCCCCCCCCCCGCCTTCGCCCCTTCCCTTCCGTTCATTTTGTTTTTGTTTCGTTTTTCTGCTTGCGTGCCTGCGCACCTCTTTACACTGATTTGAAAAAAAAAAAGCATGTCGGTGTGGGCGTGAGCGGGCGGATCAATGCACGTCACGAGGCTGGGCGGTCGGCGCTCCTCGATGCCCCACGTGCGTCAGACCTTCACCATACGTAGACATCCGTACGACAGTGTGCGTGCGGTAGTGAGTTTGTGTCATCCGCTCATCTCGTCTCTTCCGTCTGTGAATGCTGACGCGACGGGCGCGGCCAACGCGAGTGTGAAGTCGCTACGCTCCTTTTTGGCTGCCGCGGCCGGTGGCCCCTTCACACCTCACCACGAAGGACCGCTTGACTTGTGCGCTGTGACGAGCCTACGCGACCACCTGACAGATGACGTGGTGGAGCGCGTGCTACGCGAAGCGCTCTTCGATGGTCAGCTCATCGCCCGTCCGCATGCGTGGATGATGGACATGTGGGACGCCTCGCTGCAGGAACGCTACGTCACCGCCCTTCTGGGTGCCCGGCGAGAAATGTTGGACACGCGCCGCACAGTCAAAAAAAACGCTGCCTTTACCCTGCCTCGTCATGAGGCTGGTCTTGCCTTGCATAAAGTCTTTTCCGAGACACCACCCGAGGGAGATGTGAGCTCGACACAGCCGTGGAGGTCGTCAGCACAGGCAGATTCCGTTCATCCGTCCTTGCGAACGCTGCCGCAACAACGCCGACGACATCGCTGGCACGCGCTCATCGACGCGCACACGCGCATTCTCCCTGATCGCTCACGCATACACGAGCTCGAGAACGGTCCGCAGGAAATCACCATGGCTGAGATCATACATGCGGAAGTGCAGCGATTGGCGCGGTCACCACACAGTGCGGGTTGGCAGCCGAACCTCGTCGTTGATGTGGGTGGAGGTAACGGATTCTTAACTGCACAAGTGGCGGAGCGGCTCGCGTGCGATGGGCTCATCATCGACCCTCACATCCCCCAGCACGCGATTGACTGCCTGCCCTCGTACTGGCCGTGCGTGAAGGATCGGCAGCGGCCTGTGCAGCCGCGTCATCAAGTGCTCCACCGTCGTCAGAGTTTCTTCCACGAAGTGCACTTGTCGACCGGTGCGGCGCCAGGGCTGCCGTCCTTCTCACCCGCTCACACAGTACTTATCGCCAAGCACCTCTGCGGCTCTGCTATTGATGAGTGCTTGCGTCAGCTGCATGCGGAGAAGAGTCTGCCGCGCGTGCTGGTACTGGCGCCTTGCTGCTTCAACAAGATCCAGCTGAACACGTACTGCGATCCGGTTTTCCTGTCGCGGGCGTTGTCCATCACGGATCAAGACACGCTCGCGCGCATAACACGCCTTACAGACTGGAATATGTCGTGCGGCCAGAGTGCCGCTGATGTCTCTCAGAGTCCGAAGAGCTGCACGTCTGCACCCGTGGATGGCGGACTGCCGCTTCATCTACACACTGGTCGCGCCACTCACAGCACCGCCGTCGATGCGGAGCTTGTGTCGATGCAAAGGGCATCACGCCATGGTGGCATGCGTAGCGTCGCACATCATGTGCCGTGCATGCACGCGGCGTCGCAGATGGTGGAGGGCATCGTCAACTACGGCCGTGCGCAGTGGTTGCGTGCGCACAGCTACACGCGAGTGGTCGTGACGCAGTACGTGCCGGACTGTGTGACGCCGAAGAATAAGTGCATCATCGCCGTACGTGATGCGTAACGCCTCAGCCAGACGCTACTGAAAGGCCGATGAAAGGCATCGGCGTCTGTGTGTGTGTGTGTCTGTGTGTGTGTGTGTGTCTTCCACACTCGAAGAGACTCCGCTGCGGTCACACAATTCATCAAACAACAAGAAAAGCAGCAAGAATAGAATGAGATAGATGGTCGGCCCTTTTCTTCAGGAGGCATTACACTCGCCATCGTGATTGGGAGCGTGCGCAGCGATCAGGGTAGTTGTTACGCTTGTTTTCCCATCTTCTCTTTTCTTGATTACATTGTCTCCTCTGTTTCTCTCTCTCTCTCCTCCCACTTCTCGTCATATTTGCATTCATGGTACCCCACAGTTTAGCGACGTATCCCATCGTACACGCAGAGACGAGGTGTGACGGAGAAACGCGCGAGCGAAGCGAAGGCGTCGCACATGCAAGCCCTTCCGGAAACGCCTCCATCGCAGGACTCTGCAGAAACCGCGTTTGAGCGTCGTCATGGTAAGCTATTCCCTCGCCACGCCAGCGTTTTTTGTCGTCAGAAACAGTACTACGGGGTCGCCTCCTGCCTCCAGTTCATTCATCCGTTCCTCACCACCGCCGCCGTCAGAGTGACGCAGGCGCCGCACGAACAGGATCAGTCGGTGCGAGATGCCGATCTCGACACGCTGATGCGCACCCTCTACCCTCAACTGACCGGTGCCCCCGCCTCGCTCAACCACGAAGGCCCTCTCGCCGCTCATCACATGTCTTTGCTTCAGACCGTCTCCGACGCGCAGGTGTTCGCCCTATTCCGCTCCTTTCAGTGGGTACCGGCGTCTTTGGCAGCCGCCATCGATGACCAGACACTTTTGTTCGCGGAGCCGTCCGCGCTCATGCAAACTCTTTGGGAGCCGGCCAGCGGTGTGGCGACCCGCTACGCTGCCGCCATCCGTGCTGCACGTGCAGACAAGCCCAAGTACTACCGTGAGCTCGGCCGTGAGGGTTACTTGTGTGAGCCAGGACTTCACGCAGAGCGTGTGTTTGCGCCATCGCTGCGGCCGCCACCGCTGCCATCCAGCGCGTGGGACGATGCGGGCAGCGGTGGCGCGAGTCCCGCGAACGCAATGTCTCTCAGCTTGATGGACTTGCCCAAGGGGAAGATGTCCCTGGCGCAGGAGGCGTACTGGCAGCGGCTCGTCGAGGCCTACAGTTTGTGTTTGCCCGACCGCTCACACATTCACGAGCTCGAGAACTTGCCGCAAGAAATCGCGATCGGCGAGCTTCTCGCCGAAGCCACAGGCGTCGCCGTCCCCCCACCAGATGCATCGACGCTGTCATTGTTGTCGACGTCCCGCCCTGGTCAGATGGCGGGCTCGGATGAGACGTACTACGCGTCCGCGCCGTCTTCGCAGCTGGACTGTGTGGTGGATGTCGGCGGCGGAAACGCGTTTTTGGCCGCGGAGGTGGGGGAGCGGCTGGGTTGTGATAGTATGATCATCGACCCACACTATCCACCACACTCGGTCGACTGTTGCCCGCGCATGTGGGCGGATTCGAAGGTGCGGGTGCGGCCCGCCCGTGCGCGGCGTTTCACGATTCACCGCAAACTCGCCTTCTTCAAGGAGATTGACTTTCGCAAGGATATCCCTGCGGCCCCGGAGCGATGCGCGTTCATCGCGAAGCACCTCTGCGGCACGGCGGTTGACGAATGCCTTCGCCACCTTGAGGCGCAGAACTGCTGGCCGCACGTGCTCATCCTGGTTCCGTGTTGTTTTCACAAGGGCCGATTTGATACGTACGTGAACGAACCTTACCTGCGCGAAGTGATGCACATCAACTCGCAAGAGGCCTACACGCGCATGACGAAGCTGACAGACTGGAATCGATCCATCTACCAGCGATCCGAGCTAGAGGACAGCGGCAGCCGCACAGAGACGGTAGACCTGGACGACACAGGTGTTAATCTGGAGAGCAGTGACGGTGCGCCGGTTCCGGGCGAGAGTAGCCGCAAGCGACCTCGTAAAAGCCATCACAAGGCACGCATGATTGACCACCTTGTGAGTTGTCAAGAGGCGATGGCCGCCAGCGTGGAAGCACTCATGAACCGAGGCCGTATGCTGTGGCTCCAAGCGCGCGGTTACGATGTGCGCCTGCTCGAGTACGTACCTGACTTCGTGACGCCCAAAAACAAGTGTCTGGTCGCCGTGCGACGTGCTTCGTGATGGCCATCAGGACAAGTATCTGGATGCAAAGGGATAAAAGCGCAATAACCGCACGCGATTAACCTCCTCTTTCTTTTTTTTTTCTTTTCGTCGAAGCCGATGTTCGCACAGAATTATGGAAAGGAGAGAAAAGTGAGTACTCGCACGAGTAGGCGACGAAGGTAACGGCGTGTGTTGTCGGCAAACAGCTGATCACTGATGGGAGCGAAACCACTCGCGTGTGTGCCGTGCACGCAGACACCTCAACGCGGACGAAGGGCGTCCCCGCAGACTTGTCATTCGATCGCGATGAAAAGAATGCATCCGTTATGCGCTCATCTCTTTCCCATCCTCCCTCTCTCTCTCACTCTTTGTTCAACTTCTTTTCTCTTGTGGTCATGTGCTCTCTCTCCGCCCTCACAGTACGTCGCTGACGCTTTCGCCGAGGTGTGCTGATTGTGCTTCTGCCGAAAAGCACACGCGCTTGTACGCGCACACACTGCACACTCGAGCACACGAGGACCAGCTCGAACCGTGTACAATGCGCCGGTCCATACCGCCGAAGACTCGCGCGTCCATGAAGCGAACTGTGATTGTGCTATGTGGCGCGGCTATCTGTCTGACGTACTTGTCGATTATCATTTGGACGTCCCTGCAGCGGCCCTTCACCTCTGAGGACGATGAACGCTTCGAAGACGGTATCAAAACCGGGAGGCGGTGGGAGTGGAGACCGCCCTACGTGCTGGATGACAGCAGCCCCGCGGTGGGTGACGTCGCGATGACGCGGGAGCGGCTGCTCTCACATTTTCGCCTGCGCCTCTTCGTACCTGTTGTGCTCCGCGTCCCTCCCGAGTGCACCCGTCGCGCCGCGCGGTCCGTGAGCACATCGGCGTGCGCGCCGGAAAGCTTGCCGCTGTTCTCAATCCGCGAGCACGCACCCGTTCTGTTTTCGCTCACAGAAGCGTACTATATGGATCGCATGCTTCCCATCGACGTTGGCATTGTTGTCTTTGCAGTAGCTGATGATGAGGAGAGTGATCTCGATGCGAGTCGTGCAATGCGTGTGGTTGTGGATCATGTGCGCGCTGGTCTGCGTCAATTCCTATGGCGTCACGGCCGCGTGAACATACAGTATGAGGACGCTTCGTCGTCTGAAAGCCCCCTCGTGGCGCTCCTCACGCGCAGCTGGATGCCTTCGTCGGACTGGGAACTAGGTCTATTTTTAGATCACCACGCCGTTGTGTCGCGCTATTGGTTTCAGTGGTGTCAGCGGGCACTGCTCGCCTACTTGTACAACGCTCCCCACGACGCGCACACGTTCACCGTGGCCACTGAAAAGCCAACGCCACCACCAGTTCCTCCTCCTTCTATCGAGTCCTGGGGTGCGTCGGATACGGCAGTGTCCGACGCCACTCCGCGCGGTGTGGTGCTTCATCCCTTTGATGCTCAGCCGCTGGCCTGCGTCGTGCTCCCTCAGACACTCACGTTGGGCGCGACGGAAGGGCAGACGCCGAAGGTTTCGAAGGTCGACATGGCCGCGGCAGTTCCCTCCGTGTTGGGTACAGTGTGGTCGTCTCGAACCTGGATGGGGTTCCTCGCCTGGTGTCGTACGCGCACCGCACCGCTCACCGATTCAGACGCGGTGACGAAAGCGATGCACATGTTTATGCGAGACTCGAGAACGGCTGGTCGCTGTGTGCAGGGTTTTCTCAGAGATGCGCAGTCGCTCTATCAGCATCCTCACGTGCCCAGTGATGTGGCTCGGCTGTTGGGTGTATGGGGCTTGACACCGAACATCACCAAGCGTGACTTTGAGCAGAACTGGTGCGTCTTGCCACAGCTTGCAATCGACCCGCTCTCACCGACGCACTAAGTATTTTGTTGTGTCTTCGCTCATGTGTGTGTGTGTATGTGTGTCTGCGCACGCACTGAACGATGCTTTCGAGCCTGTTCGTCTTCTATGGGAGAACTCTGTTGCACCCTTGATGTGCGCGTAGGAATCCCACGTCGCCCGAATTCCTCACAGCAGCAACAAGATCAGAAAAAAAAAAAAAAGAGATACACGGCAACCTTACTGTGGCAACAGCGATTTAAGTGCTAAGGAGTCTCGGTAGCCATGTCGGCGCACACGTGTGATCGCACGCGATCATACCGACAAAGAGCGATGCACCGAGGTGTAGTCTCTCTCTCTCTCTCCCTCTCTAGTTTGGTTTGCATGTACCATCTGTGGGGAGGTACACTTGTGTGCTCCTAGAACACAGTGCATCACTCCCATTCTCCAACCACCTTCATTCTGCTCACGTGAACCCATCCATCACCCTCTTCTTGTTTTTTTCCCCGCTTCATCTCTTCATCGGTAGGTTTCCTTTGGTTGTCTGACCGTGCTTCTCTTGGTGACGTTGTTGTGGTGCTTATTGACAGGCTCAAGCTGGCGCCTGTTTGAGAGGTCCATAGTTCTAACCCTCCATCAGTCCATTCGTGGATACGTCACGCACACAGACACAGACGCACTCTGTCGCAATCAAAACAAGAAGGAAGATAAGATGGCGCTTGTCGAGCCGTTGGTGGGGCATCTGCTTTCCCAGTACACGGAGACGGTGCTCGAGGGCCTGGACAAAATACGCACGAACGCCGAGGCGGATCCAAACTTTGGCCCAGCGCTCGCCAACAGCGCTCCCGCGGTGGACGCATTGAAAAGCGCCATTCTCAAGCAAGAAAGGAAGCTGGTAGTGGTGAGAGCACTGCAGACCGTCTGCTGTCTTGTCGAGCATTGCACGTCGCAGCCCGGCAGCCGTGCCCACCTCCTTCGTGAGCTCTGCCGTGGTGATGTGTTCGCATTCCTGCGCAAGTCCATCTCCGTCCTGTCCGATGAGGCCTTGGCGCAGTGCACGGTGGCGCTTCAGCTGTTGACACTTATGGCGGTGCACGTCCCGCGCATTCTCCTCGCGCGCCTGAATCAGAAATTACCCTTGTCGTTGGCATGTTTTCGCCCGCAGTTGCCGTACTCACAGCGTCGCTTGCGGGCCACGCGTCTGGAGTTCTTACTCGCGCTGACCACGTCGAAGTTCAGTGCGGTTTCGGCCTCCGTCGTGGTGGAGCACGGCTGCCTCACCCAAGTGCTTGACGACGCGGCAGAGCTGCTGGTCGAAGGAACAGAGCAGGGCCTCCGACTGGGCCGAGCCGCACTACGTATGTTCGAAGATCAGTTCATCTCATCCGGTCTCATCCCTGTCGAGCAGAAGCGCAGTGTGCTCCTTGCGCAGCGAAATGTATTCCGCCTTTTTGTGAAGGCCCTCGAGTACCCGGCCGTAGCTGGTGACGCGGAGCGGCTTGTCTACCGCATGGTCGCCGAGCTGATTGAGTCCCCGTCAGATTACGCCACCACACGCACGGAGTCGACGGAGGAACGCGGTATGCCCAACTTCATTCTCTTCTTCCTGCTGCGCCAGCTCCGCCCCAAGAACAGCGCGCTCGTCTCACGGTTGGTCGTGTTTATTCTGCACAAGGCCCCCGATCTCATTCGCCCGTACTTTACGCGTGTGTCCGGGCACTTGCCGGACGAGGGCAACACGGCGCAGCGCATCGCACCGGCGACGGCGCGGATCGCCACGCTGAACGTCATGACGCGCATTCTGCTCGCACCGATCCCCTACCACCTGTCCGCTTTGCACATCACGCTGGAGCCCATCGCGGCGCGGGCGACGATGTTCTACACCCTGAGCCCACAGGCTGTCGCGAACGAGATCTGCCCAGCGTGGGTCGCAGAGTACGTGCATCGCCTCATCAACAGCTCCACCAACCTCATGATGCTCACGCTTGCCATGCAGCTCACACAGGCCGCGTTGCAGCGGGCGCAATCCGTGCTCGCACTCGTCGCACAGGCGCAGGAGAAGCAGCAGCACCAGCGCCGACTTCAACGCCAAGTCGCGCGTTCGCATGGGTCCGCTGCCGCCTCGCCGTCAGACCACAGCTACCTCCTGGAAGCAGAGGAACTCGACGTGGATGAAGAGGGCCACGCGATCGACTGGGAGACGTTTGATGCGCAGGTACAGGCCGCGCTGCTGCAAGCTCTCCCTCGTCGAGAGGAGTTCTGGCACCGCATGACGCAGCAGGTGCACCCTCTGCTCCTCACACAGCAACAGGAAGCCTTCAAGGCCGCACAAGCAGGCGAAGACAGCCAACAAGGTGACAAGGATGTGTCGCGTGTAGAGTTCGTCACGCAGCGCATGCTGACGTTGATGCGGTTGTACACGGAAGTTTTTCAGCTGCGCGTTTCCTGGTTGAGTGCCGTCCCAGTGTTTGTGCCAACATTTCCCGCATCCATCATGTCCAACAAGGGCCACGCGCGCCGCTCCATCATCACTGCCGCCCTTCAGATGGGGAACGACGTCTTGTGCAGCTGGAAGCCCGCGACGGTCTCCGTACTGTGCGCGTTGCTCGTGCCCAGTTTGATGCGCGGCGTGTCCATGACGAAGCTGCACCATATTACCATGAGCAGCACGCAGGGTGGAGTCGCGGAGTGGCCGCCGCTGATGAGCTTGCTGCTGTGGGCCGTCCGTGCCCGCGGGAGATGCGCGACTGCCGCAACGTCGCAGACGGATGAGGTGACGAACGCGGTGGCCTGGGTGGCGCGTCTCGTCCAGTGGACGGTGCATAGTGTGACGGTGCGCTTTGGCTGTGAGTTCGAGGAGAGTCTAATGTGGGTGCTCAGCCTAACACCAGAGACGATCCCGTGCTTTTTGCATCTTCTTAACAACCTTCTGCAGCGCAGCTTGTCAAAAGTCGCCGACCGCGTCGCGAAGGAGCTCTTCGAGGCGGAGAACGGTCAAGGTGTGCTGGTCTCCGCCGCTGAGGCGTTCCTCGCGCGCACAGAGGAAAAGAAGCAGCAACGCTCGGAGGCGGCCGGCGCGGTGCCAGCGACACCTGCCGCGTCGGCGGACGTGAAGAAGACGAAGAAAGGTCATGTTGGTGCGGGTGCGGGTGGTGTGCACAACAAGGGCTCAGGTGTGGACCTCTGGACAGAAGATCTTTACGACAACCTTGACGGTTTCCGTGCCGTGGTCAGCGACGTTCGAGCCCGTTGGGCCACCCGTGCGGAGGCGACCAGGACCTTCTGTGCACCACTGCTTGCGGCGGCGCAGCGACCGCATGGCGACTCGGCCACGGCGCTCGCTGTGTCCCTCGAGGGTGCCCACGGACAGCGACGCATTGCCCTGTCAACATCAGCGCTGGTGGCGCAACCACAGCAGCACGAGGCTCTGATCGCCGCCCATGAGCAGCTTCTGCAGTTCGGCCGCACCCTGCACGCGCCTGTGGCGATGCGGAGCGAGGACGAGATTGAGCTGCTTGTCGCCATCACAGAACAGGAAACCGAGGATGCGAGCGAGGAAAAGGCGCGGGCCAGCAAGAGCGTGAGCACGGGCGACGACGCTCGCGGACACCGCAGCCGTGCTCACAGCGATATGCCCATGACAACAGCCTTTGGTCGCGTAGGCGTCACTCGTTGGGCGGCGATGCACACTGTTTGCTGGGAAGCGGCCGGCCACCTTCTTCGCGCCCTCAATGCTATGCCACGCGAACGTGTGGACAAGGACGAACACGCTTCCTCCTCTCTGGGTGCGTTGGCGGAGACGCTGCTGCAGCAGATTGCCGAGGGCACGTCTGCACTGCGCCAGTCGCTTCTGGCCGATCACAGCGAAGGTAGTGCGTTGGCTTTTTATGTGCTCATTCTGTCGCTGCTGCGCGTGCGCCTCGCGCTGAAGACAGCCCAGTATGCGACGGACGTCGATGACGCCGCAGCAGTAGACGCGGCGTGGGTGGCGCCGATCGAGGCGCTCTTGTTGAGCGCCTACCAAGGGACGACCTCCACTGTAGATCGCGTGCTCTACGCCTCGCTACTCTCCTTACACTACCTGACCACAACTAACCAGAGTGACGAAGAAAAGGAGAAGAGTAGTGAAGATGGTAGTGAGGACAGTGCTGACGACACGTCAGACGAGGAGGGCGGAGAGAACGCCGAGCTGGACAATGGGATGCGAAAAACCACGATTGGGCAGTCGCGTCGGGTCTTCGCCGGCGCCCTCGTGCCGCGCGCCCTCCCGCACCACCGCTTCCTCATCTCTGATCACAGTCCCGCTGCGTACGTGACGCCGGAAGTCGACATGTTGTCGCTTTTGGTGGACGCGTGGACGGAGGATGAAATTCGCACAATGGCACTGCACACACCTGTGCGTCTGGCGAACACGATTCTGTGCGGCGCCCGTCAAAGCGAGTGGGATCTCGTCCGCAGCGTCTTCCCGGAAATCACGTGTGAGGAGGACCTCGCCGTGACCGCATTCGCACGCGTGTCTGCCGTCACCACCGCAGATCCCCGCTTTCTCCTGCCGCTGCTGCAGACCGTGCTGGCCCTGCCGCCCGAACGCGTGGCACGCACCGTCTCGCTTGGCCTCCGCTGCCTGCCCGTGCTGCTGCGCGCGCTCTCCTGCACGGACGCCTCTCTCCGTGGGCTTGCGGCCACCGCCCTCAGCACGCTGTACATTCCGCGTGGGCCGAATCGTATTGTGACGACATTTGCACGCATGAAGCTCCTGCAGCTTTGGCAGAAACAAGAGAACAGCCACCAGAGCCGCCGCAGTCGCCGTCGCCGTGCGCAGGGAAAAGGTGCGGCGAAGGCGATGCCGACAAGCCGAGACGCGCGCGCCCAGAAGCTTTCCCGTCTGCCGACGCCGATGAGCTCGCTGCTGATTCTCGCCACACGTCCGCTGGGCGAGTACGGCGATCCACTGCACAACCACCTCATTCGCTTCTTCATCGACGCCCGCAACGCACTGGGCACATCGGTGCCCTTCGAGCAGTGGCTCTCGGCGTTTCCGCTCGAAGCGGTGAGCGCGCCGCTCATGATAAAGCGTCATGAAGAGCTCCAGAAGACCGGCGCACATACAAGCAGCATCGCGCAGACCTCTGCTGCTGAGTTGGCCGCTCGCATGCGAAAAGATATGCCTCCGCAGCTCGACTTCATTCTCCGCCTCATCGCCAGCGCGTGCGAAACCAACGGCGATGCCATGGCGTTGTTGCGCTCCGAGTGCGTGCAGAACGTAATGCTCCTGACGAACCTTGTCTCTGCATCGCCGGAAATGCGACTCAGCCTGGTGCGCACACTCAGCACAATGTGCGCGGCATCGTATCGCGTGACGCTGCAGCTGGCCGTGCAGGGGCGCGTGCTTCTCTGGGCGATCGGCTTCGCCCAGCAGTTGAGCCGTGAGTTCGCCGGTAGTCCGTACCAATTTGGCGAACCACTCTTCACTGCCGTGCTGGAGTTGATCGTGACGTTGAGCACCGTCCTCGGGGCGGCACCCGCCCATCGTCACGCGACGCTGCATGGCCAGGCAGAGGCGCTTCTCCGTGTTTTGTACCAAACACTGAAGGATGCGCACGTCACCGCCCAACAGACACTGGAGATGGTGGAGAAGGCGATGCGGCCGTGGCGTGCCGATGACCCGTCTGCGGCGCAGGACCGCTTGGGTCGACGCCACGAACGAGCTGCTGGCACGGCGGCCGTCGCACCCACAGCGGGTGTGAAGCGCCAACACGAGGCGGGTGAACAGCCAAAACAGGCGGTTAGCGTGGGCCAGGACGCACCACCTCCAATGAAGATGCGCCGGAAGTAAAGTCATGTGTTATATTGACCCTGCACATGGAGCCCCTCCCCCTCTCTCTCTCCCCTTCTCACACGCCTACAAGCGTGTGGGGATTGGTAGCTGCTGATTTCCCGTTGTTCAGGTCCCCATTTGTTGTTGTTGATGATTTGTTTTCCCCCAATAACACACACCGACTAAACTCGTACGTAACGTGTAACACCTCCTTTCCAAAAAAAAAAAAGACAACAAACAACAAACAACAAACAAGTGGTAAACGTGTTTTGTAAACAAGCATACAAGAAGTGTCTGTCTCAGAGAAAAGAAAAAACCATGCGTCGGTTGCCGCCATACGCTGGCTTTATGACCTGAGCCTCTTGAGTGGTGAGCTGGTCTCTTCGGCACTGAGACCTGGACCCGTCTTATGAGCGCAGTCGGCACATAGGCGTACCAAGGGATGTGACATGACGTACGTATTGTGAGCACACTGTGGTCTGTGTACCACGGTGTATCTTCTGATGCGACATCATCGGCTACGCTGGGGCACGGGCGAGTCCCTCGCAGATACGCGCGCACATACGGCGTGAAGTGCAACAAGTACTGTATCATATCCTCACTCTCTCTCTCTCAATCAATTCTCATTCCTCTCTTCATCATGATGGCTCACAAAGCAGGTCAACACACGGCTGGTTGTTTGTTTGTTTGCTTTCTCGTTCTGTTGGTGCGTGTGCGTGTGCGTGTGCGTGTGCGTGTGTTGTGTGTGTTTGTTTTAACATCACACGATCCATCCGTGTTGCCGCTCGTGCACGTTTGCACTGACGGTCGCACAGGTACACGCATAAACGTCTCTTCTGTGGAGGGCTAGAACGACCACATAGATACATCCACATTTAAAATAGCATAGATTGTTTCCCTTGTTTGCTTGCCGTCACTCACTCTCCTACACACACACACACGCACTTCTCCTTTCATTCATCCCTGTTCTTCTCGCGACCTCACGACCAGGAAGTTGGTGGCGCGGTGGCGACACGTAGCAGGCGTAGACAATGAACTGTTCCTGTGGCGACACGGCTCGTTTCTTCGTTGGTCGCGACGGCAAAGCAGGTTACGGCTGCCCGTATCACAAGTGTAAGTTTTACGCGGTGACGCCCATCCAGTGCGATGGCTACCACCGCATCATGCCCAACGCGCAGACGCCGCAGGAAACCGTCATTGTGCGATTTGAGGCGCTCAGCCACCCACAGAGTACCGCGGACACCCCTGTCATGGCTGTTCTCGCCACCTTCCAAGGAAATCTTTACGGCCGTGAGGAGGTAGTCCGCGTTCTGCACGACACCCAATTCGAAGGCGCGTGGCATCCTGTCAAGGAGGCTTATCTTTATCCAGATTGGGTCTATCCGAGGATCGTGACCGCACTGCGACGTGTGCAGCACGTGCTGGTGGAGGAGGTTCCACCCTTCTTTTTCCGCTGCCTCACGCGCATGCAGCAGGTGGTGACACAGCACAGTGAGGCCGTCAGCGCGGGCACAGCCTTGACAGTTGACCCTGAAGATGCCGTCTACGCGCAGCTGAAGCCGTTCCAGAAACGCGGTGTAGACTTTGTTGTCGCGCATGACGGACGGGGTCTCATTGCTGATGACATGGGCTTGGGAAAGACAGTGCAGGCGATCGCCGTGGCCCACCTCTATCGACAGGAGTGGCCGGTCCTCGTGATGTGTCCGATGTCGCTCATGGAGAACTGGATGAAGGAGTTCAACAAGTTTGCCGGCGTGCCGTACTCACGGATGGTCGTGCTGCAAGGCACAAAGGCGCGCGCCACGGATCTGCACGATGTTGTCATTGTCTCTTACTCCTCGCTCAAGTGCCTCGACAGCGTCACATTCAACGTTGTTATTGCCGATGAGTCGCACTACATTAAAACCGGCGAGGCGAAGCGAGCCCAGCAGGCGCTACGTCTCTGCCGCGCCGCGCGTCGGGTCGTGCTGCTCTCTGGCACGCCGGCGATGGCGCGGCCCCTTGAACTCTACACACAGCTCCAAGCCCTACAGCCGAGCATCGTGCCGTCCAAGACGCAGTACGGAGCGCGCTACTGCAACTCGCACGTCAGTCGCTTCGGGGTGGACATGTCTGGCCACTCCCACACCGATGAGCTCAGCGTGCTGCTGCGCCACTTCATGATTCGGCGTACAAAGAAGGAACTCGGCAATGAGCTGCCCTCCAAGACGCGGCAGCTCCTCTACGTGTACATCACGGAGAAGGAAAAGAAAGCGCTGGAGAAGCAGGTGCTCGCGCTGCGAAAATCGATTGCGAATCACCCGGACGGTGTGGGTCATCAAGGAGGCGGTGACTACACAAGTCGCGCGCCGAACGCGTTTGAGCTCAAGATCGCCACAGCACAAGCGAAAATACCCGCCGTGCGTGACTACGTGATGAGCACCGTGGAGCAGCATCTCGACTCCGGTGAGAAGATTATCTTCTTCGCACATCATCAGTGCATGATGGAGGCGCTGCGCTTTGCGGTCGAAGCGGTGAGGCCCAAGCGGCCGATCGACTACATCTTCATCGCCGGCGACACCCCCGCAGCGCAGCGAGAGCAACTCGCCAACCACTTCCGGACCGAGCCGTCATGTGGCGTAGCGGTGCTCTCCATGCAGTCCAGCGGCACCGGCCACAACTTCACCTGTGCCTCGACGGTCGTGTTTGCCGAGCTCGACTGGAATCCAAGTACGCACCTGCAGTGCGAAGACCGCGTCCACCGCATCGGGCAAGATAACCCGTGCAGCATCAAGTACCTCCTCGCCGATGGCACCTCCGACAGCGTCATCTGGCCCATGCTGCAGGTCAAGTTGTCCGTCACAAGCGCCATGTTCGCGGCACACGGCAGCGACGGCGACGCAGCCGGCCCACTCCAGCTCAGCGCCACCTCACATTTGCAAAAAGTGACCCGACGCGATATCTCCGAAAACCCCGAAAGCACACAAGGCACGTTGGACGGTTTCTTGAAGCCCTCCCCGTTGCGGTCCGCACCAGCGTCATCGACGACCACGCCGTCATCGACAGCCACGGCAGAGCCACGGGGAACGGCGATGAGCGGTGAGGGTGGTGTCGCGGCGGACGCAGACCGCACTTTTGTGACGTCGTCGCCACCCTCGATGCTGACACCACCCTCACGTGGCGCAGGCCTCTCTGGTGCACAGCCATCGCCGCAGCCCGTCGCGCCACGCACACCTGTCAAATCCCTGGATGTGTTAGTGCCGATTGAAGAGTACGACCGGCAGCGGCTCGCCAAGGCGGCGACCATCACAGCACTGCGGACCGGCGCGATGACCGCAGCGACGGGCACCTCTGTGGCTCCCACGTTGACCGCTCATAAGTCGGTGGAGCCGAAGACGTCAGTGCTTGACCTTTTACGCACCTCACCGGCCACACACGCTTCTGATGCGCTGCCGATCTCACAGCCGAGGCGCGTAGCGGCGCCCAACGGAGCCAGTGGCACGAATAGCGGTGGTGGTGGTTGGGGCGGTGCACCTTGGCCAGAGCGCAAGGCGACACCGGCCGCGACCGCCTCTGCGTCGCTTGCAGAGGCCCCTCACGCGCTGCCGGTGCAGGTAGCCTCACTGCTCGTCGCGACATCACCTGTCAGCGCGGCCCCTACTCACATCAACAATCTCAATAGCAACGGTCCATCACGCACGCGCACAACCTTCTCTTTTACCAAGGGACCAGTCGCCGCTGCCGCTGGAGCGCCGCCGCCATCGCCAGATGCACAGAGAGCTGTGTCGGCCGTGACTGCAGCATCCACCATATCATCGACGCACATGCCGCCGTCTCCACTGACCCACGCTCCGGCTCCGGCTGTCGCGGCACACGCCGTGGTGACCACGCTCCCGCAGCGATCCGCACCGCCGTCCACAGCCACCGCGACCACCACAACCGTGGCGCGTGTGTCCATATCTGTTGGGTTCAAGCGTCGCCATCACCAGGACGCGGGTGAACAACCGCCGGCACCGCTCGCCGCACCAAGTACGGGACGCGGGCCACGCCTGGAGCCCACGCACATGATGGGCACAGACGCGTCGGTCGTCATCGCACCGGTACCCGCACCTGTGCCTGCACCTACACCCGCACCACCGCAGGTCGCCTCAGTGGAGACGAGCGCGGTCAGTGCGAGCCCGTCGATTGTGTTCGACCCCGTACACTTGAGTGCAACGGTCACGACAAAGCCACGCACGACCTTTGTTTTTCGACCTCAAAAACCACCTTTAGGGTGAGCGCCGATGACCTCTCAATCTGCTCTGCTGGGGAACACTGTTCGTTCGCTTCTTTGCTTCTCATCTTCGTCGCGTGTCCCACTGCTCAGCATTTGGGCATTGGAGTTTCGCTGCAAGTCACGTATTTTTCGATTGAAATTGAAAAAAAAAAACGGATAAGAACGCCGCCATCACACCACCACTTTGAAGAAGGCGCCGAGCGTGTGACGCGAGTTTTTGTTTGCACCACTTCGCTCCCTGTACACCGACCGTGACCCAGGGCTACGTGCCGACCGTCGGCCAGGTTTGTCTGTGTGCCTCTTTTGTCACGAACGTGGCCCATGTCCTCGCCGATCTCTGCGCGCCATGGCATCCACCTTTTCCTCTCCCTCTCTCTCTCACACACATACACATACACATACACACATCACCATATGTCGACGCACGCCGCGTGTAAGACGTCAATGGAACTGTTCGATCGCACGCTCGGTCGGTCTGGTCGTGAGGTCCTGTATCGACCGATTGAATTCGAACGATACAGGAAACCACACATCGTGGAATACCCGCGTCACGCTGTTGTTCTCAACCCACACCACACCAGTGAGCAGCGGAAGCGCCAAGAGGACGATCACATGAGAGAGGAGGATGACGACGAGCTCGGCGGAGAACGAGACAATGAGAGCGACGGCGGTGACGAAGGCGATGAAGACGGCGATCCGTGGCGAGCGAACAAGAGCACCTTCCTCTGTGGGGATGAAGCCCTCAAGCAGTGCCTCCACCTCCGCTGGCGCAACGTCGGGGCCGTCGGTGTGGGCCTGCAGAACATGGGTAACACGTGCTTCGCGAACAGCGTGTTGCAGGCCATCGCATACACGCCAGCACTGGCGCAGTACTTTGCGACCACGTTCAAGGCAGCTGATACGCAGCTCGGTGCCCCGCACGACTTTGCGTTCGCGCTCGGCGAGGTCGTGCGGCACGTGCACCTCGGTCGCGGTGGGGGTGGACCATCCGCGATGTCGGCGCCTTCACACCACCGTGGTGACCGGGCGGCGGCGTACCGACCGACCCCTGTTGTTGGTCACCTGCGCGCCTTGAGCAAACACTTCAGTATCGGCAAGCAGAGTGACGCGCACGAGTTCGCGGTGCAACTGCTGCACGCGTGTCAACGCTCCATTCTCTTCCGTCTTGTGGGCTCCAAGAAGCTGCCGCCTGCTGTAGCGCAGACCACAGCGCTCAATCGTATCTGTGGCGGCTACCTCCGCTCACAGGTGTCGTGGAGTCGACGCGATGAGGTGCAGCAGCTCAACAACGCGGGGAAAAAACAGGAAGCAATGGATCTTACAATGGCTGGTCAGCACCAGAGGGGCGGTCGAGGCGCGGAAGACCCAGACAGGTTGGTGTCGAACACATACGACCCCAACATCATTCTCAATGTGGAGATTGCCGGGAATCGTCTTGAGCACTGTCTGGAGCGGTTTTGTGAAGCGGAGAAGCTCGATGGGCGGTGCTACTTGAGTCCGCGTGATGTCAATGTGCGCGCGACTAAGCAGTTTCGCATTCACGTCCCACCAAATGTTCTTATCATCCAGCTCAAGCGCTTCACGGCAACTGGTGGGAAGATCGGCAAACACGTACAATTTCCGAAACTGCTGGACGTGACACCGTTTTGTTCCGAGACAGCCGTCACACGTGCCGCAGGCGGCCGTTACACGTACGAGCTGAACGCGGTCTGCGTGCATGAAGGCGGCTCGCTTAACTACGGTCACTACTACGCGGCGGTGCGTGCGAGGAACGGGACGTGGTACGAGTGTAATGACGCACATGTCGGCACCCTCAGCGAAGACGCGGTGATGCGCTTGCCGGCCTACATGCTCTTCTACTCCCGCGTGGTGACCAAAGCCGTCGAGACATCTGCAGCCGCGTCACCACTAGCACCTACAGCAAGAGCGCATCGGCCATCGGCCGCGCCGGCGGGTGAACGGTCTGGCCCTCGGCTCACGGCGACGCCGATGGCGCTTGAAATGGAACTTGGCAAGGAGCTTACCGAGGACGAGGTGCAGGCATTACTTCGGTCACGAAGTAGACAATCCACCGCCTCCTCTTCGATCCGACACACAACAGACGATCTCGCCGGCACACAACTAAAGACCCGCTCGAACGACGGAGAAGAAGATGAGGACGATGCAACTGAGGGGGAGACGGCTGGCACGCGCCAGTCCACGCAGCGGCAGCAACGCCAATCGATGAAGCGTGCTCGTGAGGCGCTGCCCACTGACTCCGACGACGATGGGGAGGACGCAGATGAGGACGGCAACGCCCATCCACAGCAGCGGTCCTCTCAAACATCGGCGGGTACGTCGCCTTCTCTCTCTGCACGTGACGGCGCAGGCCCCACGGAGAAGCTCATCAAGAAGGGCCGTTACGGTGGTATCATCAAAGCGATGACCTACCACCGCACACCGGCCTCCACAGACGCCACAGAGACGGGCAAGGCGTATCGTGTGGGTCGACACGCCGTCTCTGCCATCACACACCGCGTCGCTGAGTCCACGCCGAGCTCGGTCCGCCGCCCTGCGAACGCGCCAATGTTTCAACAGAAAATGCGCGATGTGCTGTGGGAGATGGAGATGGATAAAGGCCGAGTGAAGAAGGTCAAGACACGCCGTGGTGAAGGCGGCACGACAGAGGACGCACACGACGGAGGCCAGATCAACCGATTTCAGCGCGCAGGTGAGAACAAGTTTGATGTGCGCGGTCGCCCGCTGCGGAAAGGATTGGAGTAATAGGACAAAGGAAGAGAGGGAAGTGACGACAAGAACTGTAAGATCAGAGATCCGGTGATGTGTTTGTGTATGTGTGTGTGAGAGAGAGAGGGGGGGGGAGAGACGGCTCTCGTTATTTGCTGTCGCGCGTGGTGCAGCGAGCACCCACACCTGAGGTTGTATCCTCTCGCATGCACTGACGGTCTCTTCGCCTAACCGTTTAACTGAAGTGAAAGAAAAAGCCGTCACACTACCAGAGAAAACGTGAGCCGCGCATGCGATTCACACATGTACACATATCCGTGCCTGCATCCACGGCGACTATCTACAAGGAGCTGGCTCTCACTGCCACAATGGATCCCGTCACTGGAGCCGCGAACGACAAGGCGACGCGAAAAAAAAAAAAAGAAACTCTTAAAGAGATTGGAAATGGCTGCGCTATGGCATCATGTAGTCTTTTCTATTCCCCCAGCCGTACGTAGGCATGAACCGACGAACGCGCACGCACCCGGCTGAGTGCGAGGAACGCAGAGTCAAATACTCATCACCATCACGTGCCTCTTCGATCTTCCCATCTTCTCATGTCCTTTGTTTCTTTTTATTTATTTATTTATTTACTTTTGTTGTTGTTGTTTGTTTTGTTTTGTTGACGTGCTCTCTGTGTCTGCGTCACCATTCTATGTAGTCCTCTCTTCCCGACGCTCCCGTGTCTTCCATTGTTTGTTGTCTTTCTGTGACACCCTAGCACGACGTACACCAATCCCTCTACGAAAATGATGCGCCGTATGATCACGAAGCCCGCCGCCCGCCGTGCGGCCGCCGCGACCTCCGCTCTGGTCGTGTGCCCTCGCCAGGCCTCCACCGTGGCCATCTCCGTGCAGGGTCTCCACTACGTCGGCACCGGCCTCGCTGCCATCGCCCTCGCCGGCGTCGGTATGGGTATCGGTACCATCTTCGGCTCTCTGCTGATTGCGTGCGCGCGTCAGCCCAACCTGACCAAGATGCTCTTCAACTACGCCATTCTTGGTTTCGCCCTGACCGAGGCCATCGGCCTGTTCGCGCTGATGCTCGCCTTCCTCATGCTCTTCTCTTAATTGTGACGGGGTACGCTGGAAGCAACAGCACATGACACCTTGTGGGTGCTAGACGAGTGGCGCTTCCCGTTTTTTTCGTGGGGCCACCGTTGCATACCGAACCGAAAGGTCTTTTTTCTTTTTCCTTTTGTCCGTAGGTTTTAAATTTGTAGGCTAGCGAGCGGTTTAGAAAAAAAAAAAGAAAGAAAGAAGATGTGAAACGAACGTGAGAAGAAGTGGCCGCGCACCACAATCCGTGCGCAGAGAGGCGGATATGTACGTGAGCGTGCCTCGCAACCAAGTGAAATAAAAATACAAAAGCGAGTTGATTAGTTAGCTCTCTTCGTTGTGTGTTTCTTCCGCTTCCGCCTCTTCTCTTCTTCTTCTGTGCTCGTGGGGTAGCGTCGCGTACGCAGGTATAAACGTCATTTAAGCCCGCGGAGAACGGACACGTGCGCTTCTGTGTGTGTCTCGACGGTGCATCGAACGGTGCACGCCCACGTTGGTGTGCGCGCGTCCTCGAGCGCGTGCTCTACTCCCCTCCGGCTAGATCTACTGCGGGGGGGCACCAAATCTAATGGGCCCCGTGTGAAAAAAAGCGGCATAGCACATCGTTCTCTCACGAGCAGATCACGCGAAGACCCAAACACCAACTCACACCGGGTGTGTTTTGTGGTTCCCGTCAATTTCTTTCTGCCCCCCCCCCTTACTGTTTGTCTCGTGGCAGCGCTGCTCTCTACGGAAACCAGCTCCGGACGCTCTCGCGTGCTGTGTCGCTCACCTTCATTGCCTTGTCTCACATCAACCGACCTTCTTCCCCTCCCCCCCCCCCCCATTTCTTTCGCGCTCCTCGTACTGTTCACTCGTTTATTCCTCGCGTCACATGCGCTGATTACTTGTGTAGATACCTCGCGCTACTTCCCCCACGTAACCGACCACCCCAGCACAAGCTTTTTTAATCTTCAGCGAAAATGATGCGCCGTATGATCACGAAGCCCGCCGCTCGCCGCGCGGCCGCCGCGACCTCCGCTCTGGTCGTGTGCCCTCGCCAGGCCTCCACCGTGGCCATCTCCGTGCAGGGTCTCCACTACGTCGGCACCGGCCTCGCTGCCATCGCCCTCGCCGGCGTCGGTATGGGTATCGGTACCATCTTCGGCTCTCTGCTGATTGCGTGCGCGCGTCAGCCCAACCTGACCAAGATGCTCTTCAACTACGCCATTCTTGGTTTCGCCCTGACCGAGGCTATCGGCCTGTTCGCGCTGATGCTCGCCTTCCTCATGCTCTTCTCTTAAGCGCACTTGGTGGCCAGCCAGACACCTATCCTTTGAGAGGTTTGCGTTTGTGTGTTTGAGTGCATGAAGTGGAGCGCACGGCCTCTGCACACCCTCAGCAGTCGCCACAGCACACGCATTGTGGCATCGCGCATCGTTCATCGTCGTTGGACTACGTTTCACGGTGACGGCTCGACGCGTCCACATGCACGGCTGCCCTCTGAACAAGGATTCAAAGTCGTCAGGTACTTTGATTGTCTTCTCTTTTAGTTTCTTTTTAGGAAAAGTGAAGTCGTTAGGTAAACAGAACAAATAACCAAAATTGGAGAAAGAGACATGTCGACTTCTCTAGCGGGTCTTGTCATATGAGGTATGGAAAAAAAAAAGAGAAAAGAAGTAGACGATTCACCAAAGACCAAAACGAGTTCCTTTGAGCGGAGCAGTCCGTTTCACAGCGAGCGACACAACCACCAAGTGCACGCACCGCCAGAAACGATGGCGGTTAGAGCTGTCCCGTAGGTCGGAACGGTTATCGTGTTGTGCAGAGAACGAGAGCGCTAGTGGCGCAAGGACAGCGTACCCTGAGCCTGGGCTCACCGAACTTCATTTCCTTCCAATCTCGAGAATGGTGTGGTGGTGCGTTGGGGACGCTGTCGAGGTACGCACAGTCGAACAACTGACAGACGCGACCCGCACTGCAACAACACTCAGCCCACGCGCTCGCCCCCACATGTGTACACGCGACCCCTTCACCTCCCATCACCGTTCTGTCTGACGCCCTCTCCTCCCTGTTTCTCACACCCGGGCTCACTGCTCACGTGATTATTTCCACCGCGAAGTCTTTACGCTCTCTTCCCTTCTTCTCAGTCTTCCCGTAGGTTCCACCAATCACCACAGCGAAAATGATGCGCCGTATGATCACGAAGCCCGCCGCTCGCCGCGCGGCCGCCGCGACCTCCGCTCTGGTCGTGTGCCCTCGCCAGGCCTCCACCGTGGCCATCTCCGTGCAGGGTCTCCACTACGTCGGCACCGGCCTCGCTGCCATCGCCCTCGCCGGCGTCGGTATGGGTATCGGTACCATCTTCGGCTCTCTGCTGATTGCGTGCGCGCGTCAGCCCAACCTGACCAAGATGCTCTTCAACTACGCCATTCTTGGTTTCGCCCTGACCGAGGCCATCGGCCTGTTCGCGCTGATGCTCGCCTTCCTCATGCTCTTCTCTTAAGCGAGCTTGGCTGAGATCGGCGTTGCGGATGGCGATGTCGCTGTCTAGTGTTTAGTGGACGAAAGAGGCCCCGCTGCTCTGTTATGCACGATGGATCGCGCCGCGGTACGGAAGAGGCGCAGACAAGAACAACAAGGGAAGAAGCGGAGGAGTGCGCACTGCCTTCGGACTCTTCTTTTATGGGTGTTTGCTTCCGTGACGCTGGCGATTCGCAGGCGTGACGGAGAATATGTTGGGGTAAAAGAAAAAAATAAACAATCCATCGGGATGAGAAAACGAAAAGCACAAGATTGTCTCGCACTAAACGTGTTGAAAAAATGAGAATCCGTTGTTGCCTAGTCGCACGGAGAACAGCAAAGACTCGCTGCTGCTGCGTGTGTGCGTGCGTGTGTGTGCGTGTACACAGCCGCTGTTGTTGGCCTTCCTAGGTTTGTTCTCGCATCTGCAACAATTGTAGCATCTACCGCGCGGTGCGGATGTGCATCAATGTGGATCCCTCGCGGCGCGGCTATAAGAAGAAGAACGAAAGGAAAAAAAAAGAAAAAGAAAACAGTCAGTGGAGACATGTAGTTCAAGAGAAAATGTTGATGTCTTGCGCGTCTAGGCGTTGGATGTGATGGAAACGTACTGTCGACGGACTCACTATCGAAACAAAAAAAAAAGACAAATCAGTGAAGATGGGAGACAAAGCGGGCGAGAAAGCACGCTCGCCTGTCAGTGCTCAAAACTGTGTTTACGTGGCGGCCGACGATGCGCGCATCTAGGTGATTCGCTGCCCGCGTAAGACATTGTTGTTCCTACCACGCCACCCTGCCCTCGCCTGTGTTGTTAGTGACGACGTCGATCATCGGCCATGGAAGCATACGTGCGTGATTCTCACTCGCCGTGTACGGGGGAAACCGTAAAGTTAAAGACGCCTCTCAAAGTCCATGCTCGACACTTGGGTCTGTCGTTCTCATCATCGACACACACATACACACACACACATTCTTCGTGTACATCTTCTCTCCTCCCTTTCCTGGTGGTTCGCTCAAATCTTCGCACTCTTTTGCACATGTGTGTTCAAGAAATCGCACACACAGGATAGGCTGTCAACTGAACGGCAAAGACGAAAGCGCGGGGTGAGCAGATCTGTAAATACAATCACACACACACACACACACACACACGCACACACACCGATCAGATCACTGTCGGGCATTCGTCTTCGTTTTTCTTTCCCACCTTATCTGGTTGTTTCACGTCTTTGTGTGAATGTCTAGTAATCGCATTTGTGTGGCCGTTCGCAAGCGTCCGCCCGCGGACTCTTCGGAAAAAGACATCGTGGAGACACCCTCACCAAGCTGCGTCGTGAATGAGCCCAAGATCAAGTACGACTTGACGCCGTACACGGACCGCCACATATTTACTTTTGACCAGGTCTTCGCTGAAACTGAGAACAACGCTGTTGTCTACGAACGCTGCTGCCTCCCGCTCATCGACACAGTCTTTAGTCACGGCAACGCCACCTGCTTCGCATATGGGCAAACAGGCTCGGGGAAGACGTACACGATGTTGGGGTCGCAAAGAGAGCCTGGGCTCTACGCCATCGCCGCCAAGGAAATCTTCGCGCGCGCGAAAAAAATTAGCGCGGACATCTTCGTTTCTTTCTATGAGATCTACGGTCGCAAAATCTTCGATCTCCTCAACCACAAGGAGCGTCTCTTCGCGCGCGAGGATGCCGACAAGATCATCAACATCTGCGGCCTCAGCGAGCACAAAGTCGCCGATATCCAAGAAATCTTCGATGTCATCACGGAGGGTAGTGCCGAGCGTGCCTCGGGGCAGACCAGCGCCAACAGTGAAAGCAGCCGTTCACACGCCGTGCTGCAGCTCGAGGTGCGCGAGTGCCGCGAAACAGCCACTGGACGCGGCGGTCCCAAACTCATCGGTCGTATCTCCTTCATTGACTTGGCGGGCAACGAGCGCGGCGCCGACACGTTCGACTGCGGTCGCAAGACGCGCATGGAAGGCGCGGAAATCAACAAGTCGCTGCTCGCGCTGAAGGAGTGCATTCGCGCGCTCGGGATGGGAAAGAGTCACGTCCCTTTCCGCGGCTCCATCCTCACCGAGGTGCTCCGAGATAGCTTCACGGGCAACAGCCGTACGACCATGATCGCCACCATCTCCCCCACGGCGACGCACTGTGTGAACACACTCAATACGCTCCGCTACACGCAGCGCGTCAAGGACCTTGGTGGCGCTGCGGGTGGTGGGGCTCGTGTGGAGCAGGTGATGAACGCACCGACAAACAGCCGCGCCCGCCCGTTCGCACCGCGTCGTCGCACGTCTGAGGCTGTCAAGAACCGTCCTGAGTGGGTGGCGGACTTTGCCGACGACGGTGGGGGTGAGGACGCCAACTCGGGGACACCCACACCGCCGAGTGCGGTGCCGACGCCACCCCCCACAGCGCAAGGCGATGTAGGCAACGGCCGACGCCTCTCCCCTGTGCCGGTGCCCAAGAGGAAGAAGGCCAGCAAGAAGCACCAGGTTCGCGTCAAGGACCCGAAGATCGCTACCATTGTGCAAGCGCACATCGCCGCCCTCGACGAGCACTCAGACGACGACGAGGACGACGACGGTCTTAGCGAAGAGCGGCTGCCCGCGGTGGGTGAAGGCGAGGACGCCGGACGTCAGTCAATGCCGCGTGAAGAAGAGCGCCAGGTGCGTAAGGTGCACGCGTATGTGGTGGAGGAGATCGCCAAAGCGGAGGAAAAGCTTGTTGCCCTTCACCGCCGCCACATTGACGCAAAGATGACTGGCATCAAAGAAGAGATCCGCGCTATTCAGTCGTTTGAAGAATCGGACTCTGTGGACGAGTACGTGACCAAGGTGCGCACGCTCCTGCAAAAGCAGATGACAGACATGAGCCAAATTATGGAGATGCTCTCGACGATTAGTGGCATGCTCAAAGACGAAGAAGACTTGTCGAACACACTTACGGCATCCATCAAGAACCGTTGAGAAAGCGCACAGGAAGACGTGCCCGTGCTCACGTGCACACGAAGGCTGTCCTTGACATGGAGAATTAACGTCAGAAATAAAGATGCAGCTTGGCAACACGAGGATGTGGAGGTACACCAGACACAGATGTGGCTGTAGTCACATATTTCTTTTTTTTTTTTTTCTTTTCCTTTGACAAGCCTCTCTCTTTTCCTTTCTTGTTAAACAGCTCTCATGTACAGCACGTGCCCGCATTTCTCCTCATCGTATGTTTGTTTGTGTTGTTGTAGGTTTTGCTGTTTCCTTTTTTTCTTTTTCGTTTTGTTTCGATTCGATTCTTGTCAGTACACGACTCGTGTGCACACGCACGTTGCACAGACCTTCTCAAGTACCTCGCTGCAAAAGATGCCGTCCACAACAAAATGAAAAAAAAAACGCGTCTCTGGTCGTCCTGATGTGACCTCATCCATACTCGGTGCATTGTCAATGCTGTCTCGCTCAGATTCCCTTGCTGTCTGCGCGGGTGCCTACGTCTATGCGCACGCATCGAGGTTGGTGATCTATGTATTTGTACGGCATACAAACTGCGTCGTCGTCTTCTGTTGTTGCTGTTCAATCTGGCTCCGCGTCTACATGCCACAACGCAGCGCAGCGCGAATATGTCCTTGCTGTGCGCGCTTCGCTGTCCGACGGCACTCTTTGGATGTCACCTCTCACCCATAAGTATGCCATCGCTTCCATTCCCCTCGTCATTTCCCGCTTCTTATTATTGTGTGATAGTACTGTTGTGGCACAGCGCGCACACAGTAAACACTGTTTTCACTGCTGCACGTTCCTCACGTGTTTAGAAATACTTCGTTTGCGACTGTACGCTCTCTCTTTTTCTTTTTTTCGTGTACACATATCTTGTTGCTCTTTTTTGCTGTGATAGCCGTTGTTCCTTCCTGTCTGCCTCATCGATTTTTGAGTGCAGCCACTTCTTTATCCCTTCCCATTCCTACGTGCGGTTCGACGAACCTCTCAAAACACACGCGCATTTAAAAAAAAAAAAAAAGCAATGTGGTGCTGCGGCCGAAAAAGCGGTGACAACGTCGTCGCCAAAAAGAATGAAGCGGAGATCCACCGCCTGCAGACCGTCGGTCTGCGTCGCGACGCGCCTCCACCGCAGGTCATACAAGATGTGGAAGCACCTGTCGTGTTGAATGTCTACAGTCTCGTTGAGAACAACGAGAAGCTGGCCAAACTTGGCATGGGCATTTACCACACCGGTGTGATTGTGTACGGCATCGAGTGGAGTTACGGCGAGGTCACGGACAACCCAAACGCGTCTGGGCTGTTCTGTGTGCATCCCGGCCACGCAGCCGGCAATCTCTTCCGCACGATCCGCGTTGGTGTTACGACGCGGTCGCCGATGCAGGTGGACACGATCCTGCACCGTTTGGAGAATGAGTGGCGCAGCAGCGAATACCACCTTCTCCATCACAACTGCAACCACTTCGCGCAGACGCTGTGTAATCTCCTGTCCACCGTACAGAAGCTGCGGGTACCGGCATGGTGCAACCGTGCGGCCAGAGTGTCGGATCGCGTCGTGCCGCGTGGCCTCGCCACCAAGGTGCTGCGTATGATGGACGATGAGCCTCCCAAAGCGAAGCCGGCGGTGCCAAAGACGAACGTGAACGAGCTGCCTGTCTCCATCATTCCCCCACGCTGGTACAAGCACCCCAAGGTGGCGCAGCCCCCACGGTACTGTTACATTGTGCCCACGCACCAGTGGACTAACAGTCAAATGAGCACACCACGCTCATCACAGGTGTCGAGCCCCACGCCGACGGAGCTGCGCCATGACAGCTTTGTGCCGCCACCAGGCGGCGTCATGGAGCCGCTCTCGTCCATCGAGGAGCGGCAGCCGGCGGCACACAACACGACCAGCAGCAGTGCTAGCAAGAAGCGCCAGCGACCGCGTGCCGCCGCCGCCGGGGCGAGCGAGTCTGCGCCGCCGCCATTCTTGTCGTCCACCGAGGAGAGCCACTGGCCGCCACTCGCACCCTCACGCGTTCAGAGCACCGCGACACCGGTAGGCCAGTCACCTGCTATGTTCTCACCAGCGAGTCGCGGCTCGTCCCAAGTCAACAGCTTCGCAGGGGACGTGCACGAGGTTGTGTTCGCATCAAGCAGCTCTGGTGCGGTCACAGCTGCCCGGCGTCGCGAAAGCATCCGTGCCGCACGACAAGGACGTCCCCCTCGTGCCCCAGGCTCGCATCACAGTGGAGGTGAAGGAAGCTCTCCCGCACACCCCGATACGGAGCTCAGCTCGACTGTGTACGATCGTTTGAGTGTGCCGAATTGCGCGCGACGGTCCTCGGGTGTGTTGATGGTGATACCTGAGATCGACTTCACACCGTGTCCTGGACAAGCCACGCCTGTAGGTGCCGTGCTTCGCCGTTCCCACGCCGAGCCGGGCGGGCTGGTCAGCGACAACCACAGCGATGCGTCTAGTGTCGCCAGTAGTGTCGTTGGTGAGGATGTGGCGTTGGTGGTGGAGTCTGAGCTTGATGCCGCGCTCGCTGAAGAGGCGCGGCTGACGAGCTTCGGCGGCCCAGGCGTGCGGCACGATACAGACCTGGACGCGGTCCGCCTTTCACACATCCAGCCGACGGAGGTGTATGATGACAGCGAGCAGGCGGCGCTGAGGACGCCATCACCCGTGTCACCGCTGACAACGGTCGAGATCATGAAGCGCCGGCTCAAGCAGGAGGGTGCGCGTGTATTTGCGTCGCATCGACACGAGCACACGCACCGCCACCAAGGAACAGACGGCGTGCCGGCCGCAACCACTTCCACGTTCACCGACCTGGAAGCCGGTGCGGTCACAACGACAGCAGACACAGCGGCGGCGCAGCGGCGGTACGCGTACAACGGCCTTGACGGGAAGCACAGCGATGATCAGGTACCGCAGCCACACGTTAGCAGCGAGGCCGTATCATCGTCGTCACCGCCGCCGCCCGCGTTGACTGCGTACGAAATGCGGCCGCCGTCGCGTGTCGCAGCCTCGACAGCGTCGGCTTCACCACCACCACCACCGACGCTGCAACCATTGGACGGACATGTGCTTTCCAATGTGCCCCAACCACCCGGCGCGGCTGTCATGGTTGACCACGCAGACTCGCCGAACTCCGTCATCAGCGACGGGCGTCTGACGGACAAGGAAACGCCACCGTCCTCACCACCACCTGAGCACGTTGCGCTGGCCTCGCCTATTCCCCACGATACGTCTGAGTCTTCGCACATTGTCAACACCAATGGACGTGGTACGTCTGAAGTGATGTGGCAGGGTGAAGCGCTGCCCATTCAGCCGGTGCGGCGCTGGAGTGTTGCAAGCGACCGGGACAGCGCAGTGACGCACGTGCGCACGCGTGCCACCTCCGTCACAGACGCACGCGTGCACGGTACGCCGCGTCGACCGCAGCTGGCGGAGCGAAGCCAGACACCGCAGGGTCGACGCACCAGTTTGCCCGGTACCCCACAGCACGGGGATGATGTGACGACGATCACGATCCCCAGTGCGTTCGGTTTTTCGCAAACGACATCCCCTCTGTTCGCCAACATGCAGACAAGCCACACAGCATCTGCACCCGCGACGGCACAGGCCTCATGTGAGGCGGGAGATGAGCGAACAGCACACCCGAAAGCAGAGCAAGAAGAAGGGCCTCACCATCCTGCACCGGCTGGTGCAGTACAGAGCGATGAGCTCTAAACGGCAACGCATCTGTACGCGCCGACTCGTGCCTTCTTCCCAAATTCCGGCGCATTTTTGTTTTGTTTGTCCTCTCTTTCCATTCGTTTGACAATGTCGCCTTCTTCTTGTTTTTTTTTTTCCTTTCATGTTTGCCTTTTCTTTTCTTTTTGCATTTTTTTTTTTTTCCCTTCTTGCAAGTCCGGTTATCGTGTCAGAGCAGATCAAACAAGGAAACAGCGAACCAGAAAAAGGCAGTCCCATCGGGAGAAGCGAGCCCAAACGAAAAACAAGTTCGCAGCGTGAGTGAGCCACTCAAATATTTGAGTGTTGAGGGCCACGTCTCCTGTACTGTTCGATCACACCCGCACGACCGTGACGACACAGTGTTTTAGAGAGGAACGGGTTCCAAACAAGCAAAACAAGGCCAATGCCCAACAGTACGTTGAATCCCCCTCCCGGCTCTCTTTGACGATCGGGATGCTTCCGCCTATTGTCGTGTATTCCCTCGAAAAGAAAAGAGAAAATGGCAGACCCCCTCCACACACACCTTCGGAAAACCGCCGCTCCTTTTCGTCTCCTTTTCCTGTCCTGGTCTCTTCCGGCCTCCACGCCGGCGCGCCCCGCCGGCCCGTGGCCTCCGGGGAGCCGCAGCCGCCTCCGCTCCCCGGCAGGGCACCCCCTTGCCCCCCTCCCCCTACCCCCAAGCCAGGGAACGCACCCGCCGCCCGCAGCCAACAACAAACAACGCAACCACCCCCACCCGCCGCAACGCCGCAACAACAACGCAAGGAAAGCGCGCAGAGAAGGGAGGGCAAAACCCCGCGCCCGTTTAAAAAAAAAAAAATAGTTGTATCCACTGTGACATCGCAAAAAGCCGCTTGATCTCTTTGTTTTTTTCCTCCTTCGTTTTTTGCGCACTACAGGCAGCAGCATATGTGGCGAAGTGCGTTGGCAAGCTTCGCCAGCGCAGCCACACAGAAAAGCACACCACCCGCGCTCCGCGTTGCCACGACACTGCCGCATCCCAAAACAAAAACTCTCAAAAATATTTCGTCGGCGTCCCAGCCCTTGGCAGGAACTTTTTCCAGCAGCTCAGAGCTCTTGCAGACAGCTGAGGAAGACCTTGCATTTGTCGTGAATCAAGCACAACTACAAGATGCGCTTCAACGGAAGCCACGGTTTCACCGAAATGTGCTCGTGTCATCTACACAACAAGCCACACCCAATGACGCTCTTCACAGCGTGGCTGCTTTACTGTCAGCAGGGAAAGCCGATGATGTGGCGCACATAATGATGACGTGGGCAGGTACGGCACAGCGTCTGTCTCTTAGTCAGCGAGTGAGAATTACAAAGCGACTAGGTCGCTCGATCGCGTCACTTTCGCAACTCCGTGACGCCGCAACACTCCGGAGTTTCCTCGCCATTCTCACAAATGCAAACCTGTACGCACCGGGTGGGGTACCTGGACGGCAACCGACCCTCCTCTCTGCCCTTGGGAAAAAGCGAGTCCTATTGGCGCAGATGCAGGCCACGGCATCTCTGTGCCAACTTTCAGAAGCAGATGGCGTATCCATCATGGAGAAACTTTACTGGATTGAGCGGTGTGCATCACCAGCAACGGTGCGCGGAAAGGACTGCCTTCTCGTGCCTTTCTCTCTTTACACAATCATGCGGGAAATCACAGAGGCGGACTCGCAAGGCACCATCGACGGCCCTGGCGATGGACTCCAGGAGCTAGCGCCACAGCTGTTCGCGCATGTCGTCTCCCCGTTTCAGGCCGATCTGGCTTCGTTATTGGCGCTGCCGCGCAGCGAGCTCATGACAACGTGTCAGTCACCCGAGTGCATCGCACCATTGGCCACTGCAGAAACAGCAACGCGTGCAACGGACCGTTTTCTGCGTCGCGTTGTGGCTACCTCTGAGCCGTTGCAAGCCCAGCAACGAAATGTTGCGCTGCTTCGTGCCATGGCACACCGGCGCGCACCGGCAGTCTCCCGGTCTCGTTCTTCTCGATCACTCCCGCCTCCCGAAGCCACTGCTCGACATGAGCTCATCAAAGCCATCCGTGGTTCGCACCGCAACGCACGCCGCGGTGCAAGTGAACGAGACGTGTGCGTTCGCATCATCGCCAACCCGCAGCTGATGACAGCGCTGAACTTGTCACCCACCGTTGTTCTCGCATCGTATCTACGCGCCTTTTACTCGGTGGGACCGGTGAGCCCTGTTGTGGCGAAGACAAGTGCAGCCGTTGTGCCGCGTCTCTGTTCACGACGTCTGTACGAGACCGCGGCGTATGTCTCGTGGAACCACCTCTCTAACTCTTGTGACTCAGTAGACAAGGTATTCAGAAAGAATCCGCGTCTCCTCGATCTTTCTGTTGGCGCCGTGAGTCGTGTGATGCAGAAAAACATCAAAAACGGTACCGGTGGCAAATGGATGGGTCACCGCTCTATTGCTTTGCTCCAGGCGGCAGTCAGGGCCACACCAGTGACGCCGATGCACTGCATCCCCATCTGTGCAGGGGCCGTTGATCTCGGCGTGCACTACGCATCCGTTGAAGAAGCACTTAATGGCATCTTCCCCGGCGACAAAGCCACTGCCGAATGGACGCTGGACATGGTTCGACTATGCGCATCTAACCAGAGTAAAGATGGTCAAACGACTGTGCAGAGATTTGCAACAGGTCCGAGCGTGTCGCGAGTACTCCACTCACTGGTGCGCAGCGCGAGCCAAATGATGAAGCCCAAGTCTGCTCGGGGCTGTGTCGTTCCGGTGCCATCGCGAAGCAAGCAACTGGCTCTCTGGCAGAGCGTGCTCACGCCGACGCAAAGCCCTGTGCTCAGATCATTGATGCTTTCGCTCTTCGCGAGCGAGGCAGCTCGCCGTCATTTACGAGACGGCACCCTGCTGCTTCCCAACGAACTCGACGTGGACGGGGGAACCAGTTGGGAGGCGCGAAGCGAGAAGCCACTGGAACAACTGATGACGTGGGAGGTTCTTGCGTCGATCGCCACAAACTGCACGTCCGAAGCGCTGTACAACGAAATGGTGATGGCCTTGACCAACCGCCACATGACAGTCCGTGACAGCTTTGTGACAGGCAGACAACAGAGCTACTGCTTAGGTGACGAGGAAAAGATGCGCAAGCTTGTATTAAGCGAGCGCGATGAGGAGCATCGAGGCAGCCACGCACATCCACTGGTGTAAGAGAGAGTAGTGTTGAAAGTTCTGAAGGAGGAACATGTTATGCTATGAGTCTCCGATACGTTTTTGACTGTCGCAATTCGGTTTGGTATTGCCGTCTACTTCACCACTATTCTGATCTTTCTCTGCGCACTGTTCCGGTTGTCATCTGTGTCACACTTCCGAAGGCGGGTACAAGCAAGAAAAAGGAGAAAAATACGTAAAACACACTTGCTCTTTCGTTGTTGCTCAACGACGCCATACATCACCGCGATACACACAAATGAGAGAATATTGGGGAAAAAATATATCAATTGTTTCTGGGGCCTCCTCTTTCTCTCTGCAGCCCTCAGCGTGCCTTGTGGATCAAATGAGCGCGATTGGAAACGAGTCCAGTACATTTTTGTCTTGAGCGGGTGTCGTTCAGAGACACGCCCGTAAAGGCATCCAGTGCGGGCACAATAGTAGGGTGATGTATCTCAGATGGACACGTTTCCCATCTGACTCTGGGGCATGACTTCTGTTTTACATTTCACTCCTTCACGCTCACTTTCGTTTTATCTCCCCTCCCTCAATCTTTTCCTCATGCGTTTTTCATGCACAACGCCCCTGGGTGTTTTCTCTTGTGTTTTCCCTCAAGGTGCGTCTATCTTGTTTTCTTATTCGAGCTGAAAACGCCTTTAGAGTAAGGTGCTCCTACGCCGACCGTCCTGTCTTTTTGTCTTGTTTCACACCCAAAACCACAGAGACACCCATTTATACGCATATACGTCTGTTTCCCCCCACAGAGGCCTTTCTTCGTTGTCTTCGGCACACGCGCAATTTCGCGCGCTCTCTCTTTTTCATTTTGGTTTCTCTTTCTTTTAGATTTACATTATTGTGTTGTGGAACACACCCGCTGAAGAACGCGGCGCTTAGATTAATCCCTTTTCCCTTGGGTGCCTTGGCTTTGCCACATACGCTTCGCGCGGTATCCTACTCTGGCCGCCACAGGTGACACTAGTTCAAGCAGGAGGTTATATTATGCAAGTGAATCAGCGTGCAGGGACTGCGAACCCCTTTCCGTACGAGGCGTCTAATGTCTTGCTTGGTCGTGGTGGAAGCGGGGCGGTGTTCTTGGCCCGTACTATAGATACCAAAGAGATGGTAGCTATCAAGCGCCAGTACACCCGCGCAGGTGTGGCGTCAAATCCCACATCCTCATCATCTAATCGGTCCTCTTCTCTGGTAAGGCGCATCGGCTCCATTGTGGAGCAGCGGTCGCATCAGAACAGCGATGCAGTGAGGTCTAGTGGCTCGTCGTCATCTCCGACGCTCTCGCAGCCTCCCTATGCGACTTCGGCTTTTGTGCGTGAGTTGAAGAACGAGGAAGACGCAGAGGAGGCAAGCAACATGGAGGTTATGGCGTGGCAGCGTGAGGAGGGCTCACCGGCTGCCGCACCAGCCCTGTCAGTATCTACCGCTGGTGGTGATGGTGATGGGACGCATGCGCGCGTGGTTAGTGAGGAGGTGACGCAGACGAGCAGCTGCTCTGAAGACGAACTACACATTCTGCAGTACGTCGGCTTTCATCCACACATTGTACGGTGCCTAGGAGACTTTACGTCTGCCCGAAATGTCTCTTACCTTGCACTAGAGCTGATGGAGACTGATGTAGCGAAGGAGGTACACAAAGGCAACGCCGACCTCATGCAGGAGGATGTTTGCCGCGTGATCATGTTCAGCGTGCTTCTCGCTCTCGATTATATCCATCACAAGGGCGTCGCTCACCGGGATGTGAAGCCGGGAAATCTTCTTTTAAAGATGGCAGACAAAGACACATCCGTGTTTGTGCCGACGGCTGTTGATGGCTCTCCGCAAGCTTCTCCGACCAAGTCGAGGAAGGCATATCAGGTCTCACTGGGTGATTTCAGCGCCGCACACACCGCAAATGGCGTCAAAAACAAGAGCATCGCCGCAAACCGTGGGACTCTATACTACAAAGCCCCAGAGCAGCTGCTTTCCAAGGAGATCCACAGCTACGCGGCGTGCGACATGTGGGCACTCGGCTGCACAATGTTTGAGGTTGCCACGGGTACCATCGCTTTTTTCGGCAAGACTGAACTGCAGGTACAGCTACAAATTTTTCACCGCATGGGCAGCAGCTTCGATACGTATCCGTTCCAGGCGGCCGCGCCGCTGTTGTTTGACAGCATGAGTGTATCCCCATCATTTCACGACCTTCTACAGCACCTACTCGTGCTTAATCCTCAGGCACGGTACACCGCCAAGGAGGCACTCATGCATCCGTTTTTTGCCGGTCTCCGACAAAAACACAGTGAGGCCTCGTCCCGGCTTGGTCAACCAGTTGCAATGAGCTTTCCACTGCGACTGGTGACGTCTGGTGCGATGGCACACGGGACAAAGCTAAATCTCCCTTTCACAGCGGTCAACCCCACCGCACGTCCGAAGCGAAAAAATGGCGCATGCAGAGAAGGCGAGACAACGCGTCCCTCTCTTTCCCCGATCGAAATGAAGCGTTCCCCAATAGTGAAGCTGAACTCCCCAGAGAGCAACGAATTTAGGGATGTCGATGGTCACAACTCCCTGCTAAGCGACGGCACAAGCGTGCACTGGAGCCAGATAAGATCCATGATAGCCGATGGTTCATCTCTCATGGACACCAGCGTAGAGACACGTCCATCGGGTGAGTCACCCGTGTCACTCCCACGCCGAAGCAACGGCAATGGTGGCACGGGCACCACAGCAGCAGTATTCAGCGCGGTGCGACGGTTGCCCACACCGTCAAAAAAACAGTCTCCGGTGACAGGTGTCACTGTTCCGCCGCGCCTTAGCAGTGATGCGCAAGGCTATCAGACCACATGCAATCACAACAACAACAACAGTGGTTCGCTTGGACGTTCATTGAGTGGCAGTGGAAGCGACAGCGGCAGTTTCGCGTTGCCGCGCGTCACGTTTGGGAGCGAAACAAATACTCTTTCAGTGGATCGCGATCGTAGTGGGAGTGTACCAAGTGCGCACGGCCAGTGTGGCGAAAATCAAGAGGCTAGGGAGATGCACGCATCGATGCACGGCAATGTCACCATTGTGGCACCTTCATCCGGGAAAAACGAAGAGGCGGCTGCGTCTTCTACTCAGCGCGGACGCGTGCCCGTATTGCAACAGCCAGCGAAATCGAGCTTTCCCACCCCTCCGGTACCTCCACCAAGGCAACCTCCTTTGGAGGCTCCCGCCTATAATCTCCCCGGTAGCCGTCAGGCTGTTGACGCGTTTTCTCGACCTCAGGTGCCTGTAGTGGCTGCCTATCGTGGTCTTTTTCTCGGTGATGACGAGGAGCGACCATCAAGCTCTGAGCAGAGCTCACAGGCACACTTGCCCGCTGGTAGTGCAGCTCAAGCACAGCAATTCACAGCGTCATCTAGTGCGGCCCGGGCTAACGACACTGGTGGCAGTCCTGCGTCACCCTCGCACGCGTTCAAGTTCTTGCAATTTGAATCGCCGCGTCCGTCCTCTGGCGGTGGCTCGTCAACCGACGGCAGCAGCGCACGCGCGATGGATACGGGCACAGCCACTACGGTGCGGCCTGCGGTGAGACCGTTCGTCGCACCTGCACACACGATAACTGGACGCACTTCCAGTCGTCACCGCTCTTCCGGGCGCAGCTTGCCATCTCAGCGTCACACACCCCATCTTGGCTCGCGCGATCCGAATTGTGAGACGCCCTCAGCTCGAAGTGAGTTCATGGTGTCGTGCTGCTCCACTGTGACGTGCTCGCCGAACCGCGCAGTCGGCTCCGCCCGCGCAATAAAGAGCTCACGAAGCGAAACGGGGTCCTTCTTTTCCGATCCAGCTTTGGCGTCCACAGCTGCACCACAGGCACCATCACCTCAGTTGGACGAGACGGATCAGGAAACGGCCCGCCACCAAACGTCTGAATTCGCCCATGTCGCAGCACTGCCATGCCCTGATCAACAGGGGCCGGCATTTGTCGCACAGCCGTTTCCGCTTCCTGTTCTTCTGACGCCCAGTGCCGCAACGATGGGCGACAAAGGCGGTGGCGAGGCCGGCACTGGCCTGCCTCATATGCCGCTCTTCATGCCCAGCTCATCTTCCTCATACGGAACAGCACTACCGCGTCCAGTGCACTTGGCTGATGTGGTGGGGCCGGCCTCTTCGACCTACGCACCTCCGACTGTGCTGGCGGACCTCACAAATGTGAACACATCACCACCGCAGTACAACCTTTTCTGCGTCAGCTCGCGCCACCGGGGCATCAGCGCACCCAGGGCGCGACTGGCAGGCACCGTGGAAACCAGCGCGTTGCGCTCCCCCAACCCACGCTTGCCTGTCGCACCGACCGGCACACTCCACACAAGTGCCGATCGCGACACATCCAAGAAACGGCCGCGGGAGGAAGAGGAAACAGAGCGGTCTCCTCCAAGTGTCAGAACGTGATACCAATAGCAGCTGAATGGATGCAGCGGAGAGTGGGAGCCTGCTCCGTCTCCTTACCCCCCACCAAATATATATCAAAAAGTCTCATTTCAGCGGAAGGTGACTTCTCTTTCGATTCTGTGTGCGTTTTTGTTCTTTGTGTGTTGCGTTGTCACTGCTAGTTTCTGGATTAGTTTTTAGACTTTGATTTGTGTGTATTTGGCACGCTCATGCAATCGGGTGCGCGATTCATCGATTTTTTTTTTTTCCTTTTCATCACGTGATCTGTGCAGATATGGGTTGCGCACACGCAAACACACACACACACACACACGTACACAGACTGCGTCGGTATACACGCTGCTACAAGGTACACCTGCAGACTGCACTCCCCGCAGCAGAGCACACTGAGCGAGCAGCGAAAAAGGAGAGTTAAGTCTTGTCCGATTGATTCAATCTTTCCGCGTGCGCACTTTCTTTGAATCTTTGTGCTCTTAGTGTGTGTGTGTGTGTGCGTGTGTGTGGGCTACGCCGTTTTGTCCCGTTATTACTGCCCCATTTTCTTTTTCTTCCCCACCAAATGCGCCATGTTCACACTGCTGTGTTCACTCAATTGTGAGAGTCTCTCTCTCTCTCTCTTTGAGACATGTCAGATCGGAATAGCAGATGCCGTAAACCGATGGTAGTTGAACGCAACCTTTTGGTAATTGGCGCTTCCTTACTTTTTCTTTGTTCACCTTCGGTGTTGTAGTCATATTATGACGCACGGTGTGCTCTTGCAGTGCTGACTGTGAACGATGTGGAAAGACCGTGTCCCTTTGACTCCTTTTATCCGCTTGTTTTGTTTTCTTTTGTTTTTGTTTTTGTTTTTGTTTTTGTTTTTGTTTTTGCTTTGTGTGTGTGTGTGTTCTGGGACAGGCGCTGCTGATGGTGTACAAACGCCGATGTGCTGTGAGCAGCCTATACTTTATTGGGTCTCCTTTATTCCCGTTTTTCTTGTTTCGTGTGCCCCTTTCGCGGCTCAGATGTGGAGGAACCATGTTGTCATGGGCGCGCGAGCTTGTTTAGTCATTCACCACCTCCTCCGTGTTGATGTTAATGCCTTTTTTCCGTGTGCGTTTTGCGCGTGCTTAGAGTGAATCTTCCGGTGTACTTTTTTTTCCATGTCAAGAAACAACACATTTCAAAAAAGAAAAAAAAACACGAACTCCATTGGCAATGTGATGCGTGCCCACCGCCAACAAGCGATGTCCCGCTTTGCAGCGACGCTTCAATGGGCTGCATACTGCTGTGTCCGTCTCGGAAGCAGCTCCTCCCCCCCCCCCCCCCATATCTTCTATCCGCGCTGACGCCTTCCAATACCTGGCTGGTGCTACTCCTATCCAGTGCTCCCAGCTTCATCTCAGTGCACACACATAGAAGTTGAAAAAGCTGCACTGTTCCACCTCTCTCCAAGAGAGACACGGTTCATATCTTCCTCCATTCATCGCCCTCCTCCGTCTTCTTTTTCACCCTTGCTCCGACGCCCTTCTTTGGTGTACGCCACTTTTTTTTTGTTTTTTTTTTTTTTTGTGTATGTGCGGACGCATTTGTCACGGTACCTTCGTACCTGTCGCGAAGATGTGGACGCAACAATGACAACTCAAAGCGGCATGGCGCGACTGCGGCCTATTGCCATGCCAGCACTGGGTATCGGTACATATCAGCTATCCGGCGAGGTGTGCGCGGAAGCGGTGTGCAGCGCACTCAAGATGGGCTACCGTCTCGTCGACACTGCTGCGAGTTATCGCAACGAAACCTTCGTCGGCAGAGGCATCGCACAGAGTGGCGTTCCGCGCGACGAGCTTTTCGTGGTGGTCAAGATCAACCTCAAGGCGATGGCGTCAGAGAGCGCCATTCGGTCAAGCATCGAGCAGAGCATCGAGCAGCTCGGAATCGGGTACGCCGACTGTGCCATTATGCACTGGCCGGCGTGCGCCGGGCTGCGGCAGGAGGACGCACAAGGCAACCCAGCCGCGCGGGTACGGTGCTGGAAGGTCATGCAGGAACTTCAGCAGGAAGGCAAGGTGCGGTACATGGGCGTGTCCAATTTCCTTGAACGTCACTTCGCACAAATTCCCACGCCAGAGCCGCGACCGGGCGGCGATCATGACGCCGTGATACCACCGTTTGCGTACCCCTTTCCCGTCCTCAATCAGATTGAGCTGCACCCGTTGTGTGTGCAGGCCGATCTCGTGCGCTTTTGTCAGCAGCGTGGTATCGTGCTGCAGCAGTACGCGCCTCTGGCTCAAGGAAACTCTGCGTTGTTTCAACACCCTGCGTTACTCGCGCTTCAGCAGAAACACTTTCGCCAGTACAGTGTGTCTGATATCATTCTCATGTGGGGTCTGTCGCAAGGTTTTTGTGCACTGGTCCGCTCTTCCAGCGAAGCACATCTGCGCCAAAACCTGGAGGCGGGTCTCACCTACTTTGGCACCACCACCACCTCCCCGCAGGGCACGCGGCCGCCGCTTACAGATCTGCAGCGGGGGATCATTCAGAATCTGCGTGAACATCTTGGCATGGATGAGAGCACACCGGACACACACTTTTTCTGGTACAGCTCGCGGGTGGCCTGAGAAGGCACGCGCCTTTCACTGTCCCTATCATTAAGCCCACTCCCCTCCTTGCAACCTCTACGCGCACCACCCACCTTCTTTTTGATCATTCACCTTGCGTTACTTGTTTCGTCCGGTATTACGCTGGACGATCTTCTCCCACTCTACTGCCCGCCTCGCTCGCGAGAGGCTCGCACAATGGCGCGGGAGGGAGCGCGCTGCCCATGCCCTACGTTTCCCATCGAACGTCAAACGAACAGAAACAAGACATTCCCATCATATTTTTCCAGTGGACGAAGTAGCATTCATGGCATTGACCAGAACGCGTTCTCCCCCTCTATGGCCTACTTCATGTGAGAAGAGAGAGCCCCCACAGTTGCTCTTCGTTCCTTTACGCACCTCAACCCAACGCGTCTTCTCAGCGGATCCCCCACACCGCAAGGAACGGGCGTGCATGTCGCCAACGGCGTCAGGCATGTGTGCCAACCACAGGCCAGTGGTGCGATCGGGAGTCGACAGCAGTGGGTGTGAATTCACGACATCCGTACGGTATGGTCCAGGAAGACGGACTGACGAACGTGAACTGTTTCCTGCACCGAAAAAGAAAATCGTGCGTGCGCGGCTGTCACTCTCTCTCTCTCTCTGTTCCCGCGCTCATGCTCTCGCTCCCCGCTCCATCACCCTCTCTCGCCTTATTCGCATTCGTCTCTATTTCGACACGTACACAACCCGCTAGCATCTCGCAGACACACAACAGGCTCTCGTCCTCTGCTCTCTGCACCTTTTCGCCCTTGGCTCCTGTCCATCTTTTTTTTTTTTTCCTTTTCAAATAGCGTAGAATTGGTAGCTGCCTGTCGTCATGCTGCGACTAAGCCGGCTGAGCCTCTTTCTGTTACCGAACTCGCGCTCACCTGAGATGCCCAACTTCCTCGTGACCACAGATGACCACCCTCACGCCGCACGCCACACAGTGGACGACGTGCTCTTCAAAACGGTCATGGAATACGATCACCAAGCACCGATGCCTGACCACTTCGATGCCCCATACCGCACGTTGTCCTTCGCCAATCATTCATTCAGCTCGTCGAAAATTGCACCTGTTTTCGTCCTCATTGGGACGTTCCTTTTCTTTTTCACCTTTTCCTACAACATCGGCAAACCGGTCGTGGACGCACACCGTGAATTGTGGTACGCGCAGCCCGAGCTGACAGATGAGGAGGAGGATGCGGTGCTACAGAGTATTATGGAAGAAGAGGATGAGTTCGAGTGACAGCGAATCACGAAACGGAGCAGGCGGACGTGCCTATAGTTCATGGATCTCTAGATGCACCCGCCGAGCGGCGCTTCAGTGTGTGCGCCCGTTGATTTCCACTTTGCGAGAGAACTTTTATGGATTTCTGGGCTCCACGCACCCTCAGTCGTGCCTGTACACATGTACCCCTTGCTTTGCTTTGACGTGCCTCTTTGATCGATGAGTAGCCTTGCTTGAAAAGAAAGAGAACGGAAAAAGAACAAGAAGAGAAGATAAACACAAACAGTGCCCAAGTCTGCAATGCACCGTGACAATACCGTCTACACCACATGATTGCTGATTGTATCGAAAGAACAATTGGTGTGTGGCAGTCTCTCACCCTCTGCGGTACGAGCCGAACACGACCCCATCACTCGTCTCGAAAAGAATATGCGTGCTTTGTACTTGTCTCTCACGTACGAACCTGCTGACCGACCTCCTGTTGACTGGATTGTCTTCCATTTCTCTTTGCCTTTCATAGCTGTTGTCTGTGCGCGTGCGTACCTTGTGTACGTGCCGGCGTTGGAACCAGTGCGCACCGTCTGCTCGAGTTCGCATTGCCCACTTGGTTGTCACTTTTTTTTCCCTTCAATTCGCTTCCTTTGTTGGTGTCGCATCATCGCTCTGTCGGTGAGTAAGCATGCCCACAACGCCTTCTGAGAGTGTCATGCGTGAAGCCCCTCTCCCCAAGTCCCCTACAGAGGAGAGGGAGGACTCTCCGCCCGCCCCACCACCGCATTCTTCCGCGAGATCCACAGTCATACTGTCGCCTGATCGCACACGGAAGCGCATCACAATTGCCAAGGAGGAAGTCTCTGCAACGCGCACGGTCGTGGCAGCAGTGGTCACACCGGTGGAGATGCCCTCCTCCACACCCCTCAAGGAAAACACTACGACGGGTACGCCGCCTACCGCACGCATCAGCCGAAGCCGGCCTTCGATGTCTTCTTCGTCCCCACGCGTTGCTGCGGTGCCGGCTGTCCCCTCCATCCTCACTTCACAGAACCGTGTCAGCCCCACCAGATCGCGATACGAAGCCACGAGCGTACACCTGCCCTCACCCCCACAGCGGCCATCATCGATGGCGGCTACACAACGATGGACTCCACGTGGGACCCCCAGGATGCGTCCCACTGGTGAGGCCGCAGGGCCATCGACGGAGGAGGCTGAGACTGCACGTCGCTCTCCGTCTTTTCTGGACTGGAGCTTTTTTCGCCAAGGGCGAGCTGCCGCGGAGGACGAGGACGGCGACACTCGCGGAGAAGGTGTGGCGGATGAGGTCCAGTCGGATGGGTCCTCGTCATGCACTTCTTCGGACAACAGCGCCAGGACGTACGGCCAGCGGAGGGAGGAGGCGAGGCTCAATCGCACAGCGCGAGGGAGGGCTCGGCGCGATACGATTGGCCTCCACTGCGACAGCAGAGACGGCACAGACGATGACGTCTCCACGCGCGCATCGCATCGCATCGACAGCGACGCACCCTGGTCTCTTCATCCTGTTCCCGGCGCAAAGCTGAGCGCGTCCGCGCACCACAGCATCCATCGGACTGCCACGCGATCGCCGTACGATCAGACAGTCCTGATACCGTCGTCAGGTGTGCGCCGTTCAGATGGTGGCCACCGCTTGGGGAGTGAAATCAGCGGCGAAGAGGCTCGCGGTAGGGACAACGATTACACGTGGCCATCAGCGCACAACGCGCCACTGGACTCGTCGCAGCTGTCCGGCAGTCGCTCAAGTGGTCACCGGCATCTGAAGCGACAGCGTCAGCGCCGTCAGTACGTGGACCACTGGACGCAGGTGGTGCTGACAGTTACCTCGGCCATTCTCTTCGTGGTGGTGATTGCCATGTCGTACGCCCTGTATCGCATGACGCTGCCGTACTGGCGCAGCATCTGGTCCAGTGTGCTGCTTTCGATTGTGTTGCATCCACGCAGTCGGCTGCGGTACTCACTCTACAAGGGCACGTGTATTCATCGCATGGAGCGGTGTCGTCGTCGGTGGGCACGCCGCGGCCCGCTGTTTGGTGTGGTAGGGTCGTGGTGTTCTTTGGTCCCATTCGCCTCATTTGTCATAATGCAGGGTGTTTTCTTCTTCGGCCTCAATAAGGTCGAGCGGCGTGTTCTTGTCGAGGTCACGACGACGGCACCTGAACGAGAAGGCGGAAAGGACGCACCGCACCCTCGCACGGTCGCTGACCTCTCACCGCCGTCACCGCCGCTGCCTGTGTCACGCAAGAATACGGCCACCACGCCGGTGAGTACGACGACGGAGACGAACGCCACCTTGGAAAACGGCGAGGCGAACACGTCAGCAGGTCACGCCTCCCTTCTCGGGGACACGTTGAGGCTGCCGGAAAACGCTGTCGAGGATCTGGCACGCGTGAGTACCCGCGTTGAAGCTTCAGATGCAGCGCCGATGCCACGAACAACGAAAATGGTGCTCCAACGCCAGCGTATCGTCGCGACGGTGAGTGGACGACGTGTGCTGCGACTCGGCATGGTGACCACCCTCGCCGTGCTTTCGCATCTGTTACTCGGCATCCAGTATCTCTTGCTCATGCATCTTCTTCTCCTTGTTGTGTTCGCGCTCACCGTTCCTTTCCTACCCCCGCGCGGATTTCTGATTGTCATGGGCCGCGTCTGGCGTTTTGCGATCGCCTTGTTCCTTCTTGTCGGCCTCGCCTTCAACCTCGCCGAAGACGTCCTTTCCGTGAGTGGCGCCGTCCGACGCACAACGTCAGAGCTGGTCGCCACGCGCGCTGCCAGCAGCATGATCAGCGGGTCAGGTGTGGGTCTCGCAGCGGCAGCCGAGAGGCACACGACAGCAGCGCATGCCAATGACGGCGTCGATCCCAGCGACCCCGCCTGGACATCTCTGCGTGCCGACGGCGAGCCGCACGCCTCGCAGACGGGCTTGGTGACGAGCCTCTGGGATACCTACAAGGACGACATCACCGACCTGGTGACCTCATATGTCAAGGAAAATCTGCTGTCAGAGCTTTCAGACATGTTCAATCAAACGAACATGACAGAGGCAGCGAGTGGACTGCTGGGCATCCTTCATCTTGGCAACCGGGGGAGCGGTAGCGAAAAGGAGAAAAACCGCGAGAAGAAGTCGCCCGGCTCCACCACAAACGCTGCCTTTTCTCATTCTCTGGACTCTTCCGTGACCGCAGCGGCGGCCCAGGGAGGTGCGTTGCCCAGTATAGCGTCTTCTGCCGACGGTGACGCGTCTCATGAAGAACGGGGCCGCTCAAGGTGGTCGGTGCGTCGGATGTGGTCGGCATGGTTCAGCAGGAATCTAACCCGCACGATTGTGTACTCGTCGATCGGCGCACCGAGCGAGTCTCCCGCGCTGGCTACGCCGCCCTCCTCGTCGGCGTCAGCCACGCATGACGGCAGTGCGGGCGAAGTCGACTGGCTTGGTATCTCACAGCTTCTCGCCAAGAAGCTCCTCCCTTACGTGCAGTACGCACGGCGCGTCTTTGTGTACCTGTGCGGGAACCTACTCAACTTTTTTGACTCGCTTTATGCGCTCATGCTGTTCGTCTTCTTCTTCCGCTTTCTCACCACACTGGAGCACACCGTTCTGTACTACGCGATCGCGAAGGTGCTCAAGGTTCTGCAGCCCGAGTACGGCGAGGTGCAGGCACGGCACATTGAGAAGGACATCACTGTCTCCTTCATCACGCTGCTCCAGTCCTTCTGGCACCTGACGTGGTTTCATTTCAGTCTCACGTTCTGCGTGTTCAAGATGGTTCAGCTTCCGACGTCGTTCTTCTGCGGAGCCGTATCCGTCATTCTCGCGATTTTTCCACTTGTGCCCAAGTGGATGTCGCCCTGTGCAGTCGCCATGGTGATGTGTGCGGCTGGTCGGTTCAGCAAGGACGGGTTCCTTGGTGTTGTGCAGGACCTACGTGTCATTGGCCTGTTTGTGAGCACCGTGGTGGATATGAGCGATGAGTGGTTGCTGTGTGTGTCACGTAGTATTCGCGGCAACTTCATCACTGACGCCGCTGGCTTTGAGCGTGAGCAGCTGCACCCTTTTGTGGTGGGTACCGCGCTGGTGCTCGGGTTTGTGACGTGGGGAGCGGGTGGTATTGTGCTCGGCCCACTGACCGTCATTGTCGCCAAGGTCATTTACGATAATTGGGATAAACTTCTCGCGCCGGCTGACCCAAGCGAGTATGACGATGACTAGTTTTTTTTTGGGGGGGGGATGACAGCGAGAAGAGAAGAGAGGAGATGAGAGACTTTTCTCGGGTGGAGGCAGACCAAGCGACGGTGGAGGAATGCGTTGTGCTGCACAGTGAGCAGGTCGCGCAGCAGATGCCCACACACATTGGGGCTCCGTTGAGCTCGAATACGTGCCAATGAAAAGGGGAAAAAAGCATCGACGTGGCGCGTCGCACACTCCTCCTTTAATGGTGTTCACGTTTTCGTCCGTTGAGCCGGTGAGCTGACTGGAAACAACACTTCAGCAGTCTATGCACGTCCGATATCTCCTTCTTCTTTTCGTTTTTGTCATTTAGCGGTCCTCGAAGAGGCTCTCGTCTGTGTATCCGTCTTGATGGGATACATCCCTTCCCACATTTACATGTGCTGACAGCGTGTCACTCACGTGCGCGCGAAGAGAATAAAAAGCGCGTCCATCTCGTCAGCGAGGTATCGAGTGACACCACTCTTTTGTGGTTCTCTCTTTTGTTTCTCATCGCGGCCTCTTTACCTGCTCCTCCCCGCGCGCGCTCCTCTCTGCGCTCTCATCTTACTCACAGCCTGCACGCAGCTGGCATCGGGCGGCTGCTCAGAACAAGTCTTCATCACGTGCGAACGGCGAACGGGAGGTCATCACCTTGTATAAGCACAGTGCGTTGTCTTTGTCTCTCTGTCTCTCTCCCTTATTGATTTCTTCGTGCCACTGCGTATTTAGTATGGTTGTGCGCACAACACGCGCGCTGCTGCAGCCAAGTGACACGCACGCATACAAAAGCCAGTCAGGCCTCTGAATATCAAGAAACGACAAGGTAGGAGACGCTGTTTACAATGACATCTGGTGCCACTGAGCGACACACGAGCGACCATGCCGAGTTTCGCCCGACATCTCGAGAGGAAAAGAACCAAAGCTACGCCCGTTTGGGGTACCTGCTTGGGTACTTCGCCCTGGCCTCGTGCGGCCCGTACTACAGCCTGCTTCTCGGCAGCAAAGACATGTCGTCGCGTTGGATCGGGGTCATCATGACGGCGAAACCACTCAGTGTTCTGTTCATATTGCCGCCAGTAGCGCACTTCGCGGATAGACACCACAACGCAGGACGCGTGCTTGCTGTGTGTGGTGTCCTCTCCTGCGCTGCACTTGTGCTCCTCACGGCTGTTCCCATGAACCTGATCATGCTGAGCTCTCTCATGGTACTTCACTTTGGCGCTATCTGCACATTCACTTCGTTTTTTGATGACCGCGTGCTGTCGACGCTGACGGCCGCACAAAAGGCAGACTGGGGCTCGACGCGCTGCTTCGGTGGCATCGGTTGGGGCATCATGGCGCCGGTCGCGTCCATTCTCGTGGGGATCAGCGGGTGGTGGATGATGGGCGTACTGTACACCGTCTTCTACGTCGCGTCGATGTGGTGCTACCAGCGGCTGGTGCCGTGCCCCGTGACGACGTCGTTGGCAGAGCCACCCAAAGCCGGTCTCCGTCATGACGGTTTGATGCCGGCGTCGCCTACGAAGGAGCCGGCCACGGACGTCACTGCCGACGACATGTTACCTATCGCATTGATTGACGCGGAGATGGGCTACTCAGCCGCACGCCGCGCCACCGACGCCGCACAGGGGACGGGCGGCGAACTGCGCGAAGGCGAGGACCACCTCCCTACGGACGTGATGGCCGCTGCTCACACGGACCACTCTGTGGTGGTGGCGGCGCCTTCTGTGGCACCAGAAGCGAGCTTCGCGCACATCGTGAAGCTCATCTGCACTCGCCGGCGCCTGGTGCTCGTGCTCATCGTCCAGTGCATCGGTGGCGTCGGCTACACGCTCATTGCGACCTACCTCTTTCTGTTCCTCGGGACGCTGAACCCGCCGGCGTGGCTCTACGGCCTCGCGGTGACCATGACGGTGGTGGTGGAAATCCCGCTGTTCCGCGTGTCTGATCGGCTACACGCGCGGCTGAGCGATTCACAGATGCTGGTGATGGCCCTCGTGGGCTGGTCGCTGCGCGTGATTGGCTACTCGCTACTACCCGCCAGTGCGCCGTACCTTGTGTTGCTGCTGGAGCCCCTGCATGGACTCTCGTTTGGGTTCCTGTGGTTGTCAGGCGTGCACTGTGTGACGCGCGCCTTTCCGTCGGCCTTCGCCGGGTCCAGCATTGGTTTCCTAAACGCCGCGACATTTGGTGTGGGTCCGGTTGTGGGCAACCTGGCCGGTGGCTGGCTTTACGGCGGCGTGGGGCCGCGCGCGATGTTCGGCGTTGGTGGCCTTGTGATGCTGGTCGTGGCCGCCGCGTACGCCCTGCTTGACCGGATGTGGGCGGCACAGGGCTACACCGTCGTGATAGGCGAAGAGGAGAGCCGCGTCGTCGAGCGCGCAGAGAGCTGACTGCCACCCAGATGGAGGAGACGATATACATGTGTGTGTGTGTGTGCGGGGAGGGAGTGACAACGCGGTGTTTTTCTGTTCTTGTCGATTGGCTCTATTTTCCGTCGTTGTTGTGTTGTGTGTCCAAGGGAAGAAAACTTATTCGCCGCTCCGCACGCGTGAGGCAGACGCATGCCGTCCGCTCCGAGCCATGTGCCACTCCGCAGCCTCAGGCAATCATCCTGCACCGCAGTGGGCGTCGTATTCTAAGATGTCCTATGCTGCGAACGCAGATGAACTTGTTTGGACACCCACGTCTTCTCTCTGTGAGCTCTCTCTCTCTCCCTCCTAGCGCGCCTATATACATGCACGCACGCCACACAACTTCTCTTCGTCTTGTTATTCATCTTGACCCCTCGCCCTTCCCTACTTTCCGAAGACGTACACGGGCTGCTGTGCATGTCTTCAGTGACGCTGGGCAGCAGCATACGCTTCACCACTTCCTCGCTGGACCACAGATGAGCATGTCTCTGCCATCTTACCTTCGACGTGTGTGCTGCCGTACAGAGTCGCGTTGGGGTAGCCGCACTGCCGCACTCGTCGCGCCTGCTTGCCGTTTTTCTGAGCCACCCGCGTGGCGTGACTGTGTGCGCACCGCCAGTGCACAGAGAGCTGCTGGACAACGCACGTGGACAGCACCAGCGATTCCCTCTCACTCACACACTCGTGCTCCCACAGCCGTACCTCATGCAATGCACCTCCCCTCAACGGCACCTTCGCACAGGCCACGCCTGTTGGTCAGCGCCTGCCTGCTTGGTCATCGTGTTGCGTATCATGGCCACTCTCCTAGCGCAGGGCAGCGCTCGTCACGGAAACATCACGGCCGTCGTGCCGCAGACATCGGGACGGAACAGACGGAGAGTTGCGTAAGCGGACCGCACGCGGCTCTCGCGCCGATGCCTTTCCTCCAGTACGTGTTGAGTGACTTCTATGGCCTCGTCGACCTTGTGCCGCTCTGTCCGGAAGTGCAGCTGCTTGGTCTCTCCGTGCCACGCCGCCCAATACACTTGGTGAAGACGGCAATCGACGGCGTGATCGACGTGCGGGAGTCGGGTCACGCAGCGAAGACCTTGGTATCACTCTCACCGGGTGCGACGCTAAGATCGTGCGTACCAGCCCACTCCTGTGCGAACAGTGTGCCAAAGACAAGCAATCAAACCAGTTTGACGTGTGTGGATGGAGCAGACGTGGAGGCACTCTTGAAAAGCATCGACGGTGTCATTCTCAAGTCTCGCTCGCCGAGCTGTGGGGTGGGGGACGCACGCCTTTACACATCACGGGGGGCCACCGCGCGCTCATCTGAGTGGGAGCAAACAGATGGCTTCTTCACACAGCTCATGCGGCGTTCCCTCGGGCCAGAACAACCTGCAGTGGTCGTGACGACGGAACGTCAGCTCCTGGTACTGGACGATGCGAACCAAGAAGAAGTCGCGTTCGTGGTGGCGCGGTCGTCGCAGGGCCGCTCATCACACGAGCATGGAGACGCCCTGGACAAGTTTCGAGCGTCGCCTGAAAACACACTGATGCGATTCGTGGAGCACGCACTGACGCATTGTGCAGCGCGCGCCGCTCGCACGGTGTCCAGTGGATGACAGCTACACGTAAGTGTGTGCGACTTATCAAGCGGATACGCGAACCCAAGAGCACACGTGTGGGTAAAAGACACACAAAAACAACAACAACAAGAGATGCTCACACTCACACTCATACACACACAAATATATATATATATATATATATATATATCTGTACCTGGGGTGTCACCAACACGGGAAAGGAGGATCTACTCTCGCTCGCACAATGAACGGATCGCAGAGGGAAAAGGACAACGACTGGCCAAAGCCTCTCCATCGCTCAACTTGATGTGCGCACCCCCGTTCGCCCACTAACATCGCACCGCATCGAACCCTCTCTCACGCTCCCGTCTCATCCTTTCCTCTCTGCACCTTCCGGCTACGCGCCATATGCCGCCCCCATTCGTTTATATATATATATATATATATATTGTGTGTGTGAGTATGCAGTGTGTGTCTCTCAGGGACCCTGCTCTTCCCCCCTTGTCCCCCTGTTCATCTTCGTCACTTGTTTAACTTCTTGGTTGAGTATCGTGAAGATGCAGGCCCCACCCCCGCGCCGAAAGAGCGCCTTCAATGAGGAGTTTGACGTTCTTCGTAACATCCAAGAGGATCGCATGGCGTACCAAGCGAGCCTCGTGTGTCATGAGCGGTGCGTCAAGAGCTACTACGTCAACAACTTCTACCTCGGAGAAAAGAGCTGTATGCAAAACTGTCTGGAGAAGATCAGTCAGGTCACGGTCATTTCCAACCTGAACTTTGGAAAGTTCGAGCAGCAATACGCCCACACCAAGTAGCGTGCGTGCGCAATGTCCTAGCCTACACCACTTCACAGCGCGTGGCTAGTCTCTCTTCTTCCGCCTCGCGTGTCTCTGTCCTCTCACGTGAACATGGTGCTGTGTCCATGTAGGATGCTCAGCCTGTGCTTCAGAGGTGGCAGGTGCGACGAAGGGAAAAGGGTAAAAGGTACAGTGAAGACGAACCGGCGTAGGTGAAGCTAGTCGTGCTTGGGTTTTTTTTTTTCCTGGAGGTGATTGTGTGTGTGGACGTATGGGCTGTTCGGTTGGTTTGTTGAAGAGGCTCTCTCTCTCTCTCTTGATGACCGTTGCGTCGCGGTTGATCTGTCCACAGTAACTTGATTTCGTTTCCGTCTTTCTTGAAGGGCGAAAAAGAAAAAGAACACCGAAACAAAAATCATTGTACCCCCCCCCCATCATCGTACCCCCCCCCCCTTCAGCTGTGCACTGAGTGGCGTGAAGGTGTCGCTGAGAGAACCGCTGGTGCCCCCGCAGTGACGGAGGGCCGTCATCGGGGTGGTGATCGGAGAGCGTGGGTGAGTGAGAGAGAGTTTGAACGGTCTACACGGCTCTCAAGGCACCAAAGGTGAAAAGTAACATACGTGGGTCTGCGGTGTGTGATGAAAAAAAAAAAACACCCATTCGCGCGGTGATGTTCACTCTTTCCTGTCCTCTCGTTCTGCGTGTTTGTCCGCTTCTGCGCAGACGAAGGGAAAAGAAAAGGAGTGAAACAAATGAACACATAGAACTCCACGCTCCACGCCCCCCCCCCGCCTCGCTCGCCCTCCCTGATTGAACGCTCTGCCTTATTGTTCACTGGATTCTTCTGCTTAGAGCGGCACAGTATTCGTGCGAATAGTCAAAAAAAGAGAAATACAATTTTTTTCTTCAAGGAAGAAGCAAGCACCAAAGCGATTCAGTCAATTGAGTACTATTCCGAAGCTTCACCTCACCTCGCCTTTTTTTTTTCTTTTTTTTTCTTTTGTTGCTCCTGTGTATCACCTAAACAAAAATGGTTCTCGCGGAGCTCGGTCAGAAGATTGGGCAGGCGCTCCATAAAATGTCCGCCAAGTCGGTGCTCGGCGAGGACGACGTGAAGGAGCTTCTGAACGATATCGCGCGTGCTCTGCTCCAGGCGGACGTCAACGTCCAACAAGTCAAGAAGCTCCAGAACAGTATTAAGGCTGAGTTTGCCATGTCCGAAGAGGCGGCTGGCCTCAACAAACGTAAGATCCTTCAGAACTCTGTCTACAACAACCTCCGCAAGATGCTCGACCCAGGCGTGAAGCCCTTCATCCCTGCCAAGGGTAAGACGAGCGTGGTTATGTTCGTCGGCCTGCAGGGCTCCGGCAAGACCACCTCGTGCACCAAGTACGCGGCGTACTTCCAGCGCAAAGGCCTCAAGACGGCTCTGGTCTGCGCCGACACGTTCCGCGCTGGTGCGTACGACCAGCTACGGCAAAACGCCACAAAGGCCAAGGTGCGCTTCTACGGCTCCCTCACCGAGGCTGATCCCGTGGCCATTGCGAAGGAGGGTGTGGCGGAGCTCAAGAAGGAGAAGTACGACCTCATTGTCGTGGACACCAGTGGACGCCACCGTCAGGAGTCGGCCTTGTTTGAAGAGATGAAGCAGGTGCAGGAGGCCATCACACCGAACGACATCGTTTTCGTCATGTCCGCAACCGATGGTCAAGGCGTGGAGGAGCAGGCGCTGAACTTCCGTGCCAAGGTGCCGGTCGGCTCTGTCATTGTCACGAAGCTGGATTCAAGCCAGACCAAGGGCGGTGGTGCGCTCTCTGCCGTCGCCGCCACGCACTCGCCGATCGTCTTTATTGGCACCGGTGAGCACTTCGATGACTTCGAGCTCTTCCAGCCGGATAGTTTTGTGTCGAAGATGCTCGGCATGGGCGACATGCGGGGTCTGATCGATCAAATGAAAGACGCCAAGATCGACGGCGACAGCGAACTGTACAAGCGTCTCCAGGAAGGTCAGTTCACCATGCGCGACATGTACGAGCACTTGCAGAACGTGCTCAAGCTCGGCTCGGTCGGCAAGCTGATGGAGATGATCCCCGGTATGAGCGAGATGGCGGGCACGGCTGGCGCGCAGGGTGACATCGCCCTCAAAGGATTCATTCACATGCTCGACAGCATGACCTCCACCGAACTCGATGAGCCCAAGGTCAAGAAAATGATGACCCCCTCTCGCATCCACCGCATCGCACGCGGCAGTGGCCACTCCGTCATGGAGGTGCAGAGCCTCATCGTCAGCTACAGCAAGTTCGAGGAGATGGTGAAGAAGATGGGGAAGATGAACTTCAAGGCGATGTCCCAGGATCCAGGCAGTCTCATGTCCGGTCGCATGGGTCAGCAGCAAATGGCGCAGCTGTCGAAGATGGTTAACCCCAACATGCTCAAGCAGCTGGGCGGCGTGAGTGGCTTTCAAAATATGATCCGCCAGCTTAGCGGTGGTCTTGGCGGAGAGGGCGGTGCGGGTGGGGGTATGCCGGATATGGCCGCCATGCAGAACATGATGAAGATGATGCAAGGCGGCAAAGGCAGCGGAGCTCGCCGCTAACCATCACGCCGCGAGGCCTCTCAGAGAGAGCGAGAGGAAAAGGGAGACCGAAGTGCGTTGTGGCATGCCGCGTATGACTTCGACACAAAGGAGAATAAAACAAAATAATCGAGGGGCTTGGCAGCGTGGCTTTTCGTCGGCTGCTTCTGTCGTCGTTATGTGTCAACGCGTCCACCTCTTCTCATCGCTTTATGTCTGTGTCGAATGTCTTTCCCAGTTGTGGTGGTTGTTCACTGGTGCTTTTCCCCCCATCAACTCGCACATCGTGGTTGTCGCTCGCCGCTGGAGTGACGTGAGTTGTCCATTGTTGGCCTACTAGTCAAATGCACACACAAGAAAAAAAAAAAAGAAGGGGCGGCAGAGAGAGAGAGAGTGGATAGTCCAAAATTTGTGACGTGACTCTCTCTCTCTCCCGCAACGATGGACACAAACGCGCGTGGTACACATGATGTTATTGTGCGCATAGGACAGCGCTGCATCTTCCCTCAGCCCTCCCCCCCCCCCTGGTCACTCACTGGCGGAGGGTGCGTCTCGCACCCTTGCGTTTGGGACACGTGCCCGCTGCTCGGCTGCACCGTTTGTGTACGTGACAGTGAAGAAGAAAAGATTGGTTGTCCTTGTCAATGCATCGCAATCATCCGCACTACACTAGGGGCCTCTTCCTTCTTTTCCCTTATGCCACAGATGGCGCTCTCCCTCTCTCACTCGCCGTCTAATTTCCTCGCTTTACCCTTTCTCTGTTTGCTCTCAGACTCTGAAGAAGCGTGTCGAGGACTCTGAACGCGTCTGAGTGTTTCCTCTTCTCCGTTTCTTTTCTAATTTAGATTTTTTTTTTGTTGTTGTTGCTGCTGTCTCCGTGCCTACACTCTTTCAACTGGTGTCCTCATTCTGACGAATCAATTGTTTACTTTTTTTTTTTTTTTTAGACTCGCCCTCGCTCGCATTCACTCGTGCAGTTGCGTACGACTCATATTTCACAAGAGTCCCGCGTACGCCTGCTCCATAGATACATCCCTCTCCACACAAGGTGGACCCCCCCCCAAAAAAAAAAAAAAAGAGAGAAGGGCCTAGACACCAGAAGGGAACACAGCACGCGCAGCACACTACAGCACACGACGCGGTTAGAGGGTAAACAAAAACACGTGACGCGCATAGGCGAGCCCATAACGCACAGGGAATAAGCAAGGCATCACAGTCACGTCTCCGCGATGAACGACGAAAATCACGGGACGGTGGCTCGCACGCCCGTCAAGAAGGGTTCCGAGTCTGTGCACCAGCAGCTACGCGCGCGGCGCTTCTTGGGTACGAATACAAGTGGGTCTACTGTCACCACGACCACCGTGCCCGCCGCCTCGACACCCATAGACCCGGTGAAATCACGTCCTGTGCGCCGGTTTCACGAAGACCATCGCGTGACGGAAACTGCACTCGATCTGCAGAGCGCGTTCATGAATGAGCAGCTTCACCTGTCCGAATCCCCTCATCGCGAGGCCGTCCCGAGCGTCGCGGTGGCGAAGAAAGCTGCCCGTGTCGAGCTGGCCCCGGCACGCGTCTCCGTCACGCGATCGGAGGAGATGGCGCTCGTGGAGGGACCTGCCTCTCCAGGTGGGCAGTCAAACGTGCCACTGGCCGTTGTCTCTGGCAGCGACATGTGTGAGTTGGCTCACGAGCTGGCGGAAACGTCCGGAGCGGAGGAGAAGGAACAGAAGGCGAGCGGCTGTGGGGATAAAGACGAGGACTCCTCTCTGACGGCTGCCGATTACACCGACCGCAGCGTCGACGCTCTTTGTGCGTCCGACGCAACGCCTCTTTCTGACTCCTCACCGCAGGCACTCGGCGCGGCCGTGCCGATCTCCGCAGCGACCCCGGCAGCGGGACCTGTGCGGCACGTCAGCTCACCGAAAATGATGTCCGCCGCAGCGTTAGTGTCTGCGCGTACACCGTCTGTCGCTTCGTCGTGTTTACCGTCCGACGAAGAGGACGAGGACAAAGAGGCAGAGAGCGGCCACGGCAGCGTGCGCGACCACGTTGAGGTCAGCTCAGTCAAGGAGGTGACCGTGACCCCGCAGCGCCAACGTACCTCCACTGCCCGCAGTGCTCCCTCCCCATCATTGGCGTTAGACAACGAAGCGGGCGTGATGCCCACCATGGTCACCTGCACGCCTGTCAAGGCCGGAAGCACGGCCCTGTTGTTGACAAGCGACGACGGCTCATCGAACGCATGCCGGCCACTCTCCTCGTCCTTTGGTATCCGTCCCAAGGCCACGAAGCGGTTCGACTTTGTCAGGGCCTTCGAGCCGCTTCCCACCACACCGGAAAAGACAGGACCGCGCTTCGCACGGGGAAGTGCCGTGGAGTACCAGCTCGCGTGCCCCACCAGCGCCGCGACGACGGCGACGGGCGCGAAGTGTGGGCAGATCACGATGCGTGAGGAGCGGTGGAAGGACATCGAGCGTCCGTCTGCCAAGGCACCGCCACCGCCACCGCCACCGCCACCGCCCCTGCCGCGCGCGGTCACCTCGGAAGGCAGCGGTGCATTCCAGCGCGCTACGCACACGACGTCGCACCACAGCAGCGCCGAAGAGAAGCCTCCACGCGGTGCTCTCTACCGCACGGAGCGGCGCGGCAGTCTCATGCAAGTGCGTGAAAAGTCCCCAGGCAGACAGGGTGACGGACAGGGGACGGGCGGGGCACACCTGCCAGCGAAGAAGGCACCCACAGAGGCGACGGAGCCCCTCCTCGAGGGAGGGGACGAGCCCGTCGCTGGCGATGCCGCTGCGCCACAGCCGCCTGCGTTCTCATCCGAGCAGGTATCCCCCGCCAGTCCACGCACGCTGCCCTCAACGCAGCTAAGTGGCAGCCTGCGGGCGGTGACCGGCAGCGGCAGCGCCTTCTCGACGAGCCCTTCACCGGATGCCATCACCGCGGAGAAGGCGGAGAATTTCCACTTGTACCGCAAGCGGAGCTTCTGCTTGTACGGCGACAGTGACGTGTACGAGGCCACAAATAGCGCCTTTCAGGGCGGTGCGATGCGCACCACAAAGCCTCGAAGCGCGATGCCGTACGACCCGCCCAGCGAGCGTCAGCGCCGCGCACAGGAAGCCGCGAGCAGGCAAGCCCACGGCTACAACGACGAGGACACCACATCCACAGCCAGCAGCACCTCTTGCACTGACAGCGACCTGGAGAATGAGGCCGTCGACACAAGGCCTCTTCACCAGACGACGGCGGACGGCAACTCAACCCACACGCAGCTGCCTGGCGTGGACAGCACGTCCATGAGCAGCTTCAGCAACGGCAAACACGCCGATAGCACCGGCCGCCCGACGACCGGTGGAGGGGCGACCACGCGGGGTGTGAGCAGCAGCAACGGCTGCACGACCGACGACCGTCCGAGCCATTCTACCTCCCGCGAGTACGAGGAAGACGATGGTGAAGCCGGTACGTCACCGCCTGCGAATGCAGCGACCGCCCACCCGGAACTCTCTGGGTGCCTCGGACTCGCCGCGGTGTCTGAGAGCGACAATGATGATAGCAGCGAGGGCGTCGCCTTGGTGCTGGCCACTAGCGCCTTCCGTTTTCCGCCCAACCAAGACGACATTGTGGAGCTGAGCGCCATTACCTTCGCCTCCCTCGACGGTGATGATGTCAACAGTGCGGCGGTGGCATCAACGTCTTATGAGAATTTCCTGAAAGCCACGGCGGCGCCACTGGCAGCCTTCCGTCTCGATGGGGGTGCCGGTAGTCGTCGCGCGTCGAGTGCGCTGGCAGAGCGTGCTCAGGCACTCATGCGTGAGATCGAGGTGGACTACGAAGCCCTTCTTGCCGAGCACCGCGAAGGCGTGCTGGACAGTTTCCTCACTTTGACGGAGCGATGCCTGGCGACACAGAAGCATTTGAAGGAAAAAAAGATGGCCGCCATTTTCGGTGCCAAGGAATGGCTGCCAGCAGCGATCGCTCTGCCCACAAGCCCGCGCCTTTCTGCCAGCGCACCACCCACCCCGACCACTGTGGATCACGCCGCTCCTGGAAGTTTTAGTCACGCGGGTCCGCCGCGAGAGGGCTTCGCGTCGATGGAGAGGCACACACCAGCCTCACCGTACGTGTGCACCGCGACGACAGTGTTTGGCATGGCACTGCGTACTTCACTTCCGCCATCCGCACCACGCTCCCGGCGCACCTCCGGAGATGAGAACGGTGGCCTCACCATGAGTGCCATCCATGTCGGACGCGATTCGTCGATCGGGCACGGGCCGCTGCCGGCCTCACACCCGCCGCAGTCGCCCCTGACGCGCGCGCCGACGTTACTGCCGAAGATCACACCTGTGTATGATGCGTACGCCGCGACGGAGGCAATCCTGTCCTCGCCCTTCAAGAGCCCTCTGAAGCTCATCTTCAGTCTGTCCACTTCCCACCACGTGGCAGACGAGAAGACGGACACGGTCATGCGTTCCTTACTTGGGGTGTACTTTGACTACCATCTCGAGGAGCACCTCCGCCGTGTGCAGCACGCGCTGTTCGACTTCGCGTACTACGTCATGGTGGCCGTGCCCGGCCTTCGCATGCTCGAAACACACGAACGTCGACTGATCTGCATGGCGCGCGACCTGCTGATTCGCGATCGGATCGAGCTCTTCATGTTGACGCTGCCGAGCGACGCACGTGCGCGAAGTGGTAGTCGCACAGGTGGCGCGGTCAAGCTCGGCGGATGTGCCCCAAGCGAGAGCGGCAGCCACGCGGGTAGTGGCAGCGGAGGTCTGATGTCCAACTTCCTCGCAGCGTACAAGACAAGTATGTCACAGAAACTCACGAGCTGCAAGCAGGAGAAGGAGCGGCGGGTGGTGCAGCGGACGGGCAAGCGTACCAGCACACGCCAGCCGCTGTGCGCGACGTCCGCCGCAGCCGCACCTCTGCGCGCCGTCGAGGAGTACGCCGCGGGTACTGGTTCACGCCCTGGCACCGCCCCTAGCATGCGACTCCCAGAGAGCAGACCGCGTGCCGCGTCCGCGTCTGCGACATCGGCCCAAGTGCTTTCCGCCCAGTCCTCCGCACCGCGACAATTTCCCTCCCCCGCACAGATCGCCGGCGCTGCGACGCCTGCCAGTACTGCCCCAAGCGCGACCAAAACACCCACGACGACCCCAGCCGAGGAGGGCGAGTCCGCGCCAAAGACGATAAGCAGCCGAACACAGCGCGTCGCGCTTCCCACACGGTCCGCGTCACTTCCCACCTTGCGAAAAAAGGTTTCCCAGCAGCCGCAGAAGAGTTTTTTTTCTCTGAAGCCGATCGGGGGTACGGTACGCGGTCTCGCGAGTGAGGAGACGGAATCTGAGGCCCCTCGGACGGTGATGGTGCTGAGCCGCGGCGCACCAGTTACCTGTCAGGATGGTGACCACCGAACGTACAGGCGTATCAGTGGCGAAATCACACGGGAAGATGGCACGTCGCTGATGCGTGCCCAAGAACGGATTCATCCTGGCCCGCGTCTGCGGACCCCACCACCGCCGGCCACTGAAAATCAGTTCATGAACCTCGCGAATTTGGATCCACGATGATCACGTTCCCACGTCGCGCAACGCGGAGAGTATGAGAAGGGAAGCGAGTAGACAGACGCACTCAGCGCTCCCTCTCTCTCTCTGTTCCTCCTCCACGGCATGCCTCACTTCTTTTTTTTTACCTTTTACTCTCTGACCGTTAACACACTCTCACTGACACTCGTTTGACTCAACAACGCGAAAAGGATGGAGATCCTGCTTTCTGTCGACTCTTTTCTTTCTGTTTTTGTTTGTTTAGATCCACCCGCTCAGAGCATCGTAGAGTGTTCAATCAGATGAACAATAGTGACGTGAACAAGACGCGGAGGCCTTATAAGCGCACCTCCGCCCTTTACCCGCACGTCAAAAACAAAAAAAACTCGTTTCTCCCTTCCCCAAGGGGAAAAAAAAAATAGAGAGAAAACGGAACCACACAGAGAGCCACAAACATCGCATCTCAGCACGAAGCCTCTTTGTGAGGTTCGTCTCGGCTAAGAAAAGAAAAACGACGAGAAAACAACGAGCCAAGGAAAAGAAAGATATATGTACAGAAACAGCGACCTGGAACAGAAAACAACGCGCGACGAAAACAACGAAAAACGGCGAAATGATTGAGTCCACATGCTGCGGCGTCAACCGCAACAAGGCTATAGATACTTTGAAAAGTACGAAAGGGTGTCGCGCAGTCACGCCGCGGTGATCTGAATATGACTGCCTTCGCCTTCTTTCTCTTCATGGGCTCTCTCTCTCTCTCTGTCTGTCTCTGACAACGTCCAGTGCTCAGGAATGGTAGACAAATGTCTCTTTTCTGTTTTCCTTTTCTTTTTTTCTTTTTCTGATGTGTGTTTCCCCCTCTCTCGTCTCTTGTGCACAGGCCCGAATAAGACGCATGTGCGTCAACGCCTTTCTGCTGACCTCGGTAGTGCTACCTTTGATGCGAGTAGCACACTTGGACAGACAATGATCGCGTAACATACCATCGTGTTTCTCTTCTTTTCCCCCTTTTTTTTTCCTCGACGAGCACTCAGCTGTTCTTCCCAACGTACTTAAAGATGGAGTTCAACTCGGAGTGGTCTGGCTGGGCCTCCACCGTTCTGACCTCTCTCATTCCCACACATCGGCATGCTTCTTGCTTTGTTTTTTCCCCCGCTGTATATATCTCTACATTTATGTTCTCTCTTTGGCGGCATGCTCACGCTCTCACCTTTTCTGTTTTCCGTTTTTATTGTTTGCTTCTCCTTCATGGCGGTGGTTTTTCTCTCGTGTGATCTTGGTAGAACGCGGGAATAGCTTCGTCCTTTTTTTTTTGTTTTGTTTTTTGACGCGTGTACGTGTGAGTCGCGCTTGCCGGACTAAGACATCTATATGCGTGGCCAAACACACACTTTTAAATGTGTTCTTTGTTGCCTCTTCCTCGTTTTCATCGTTTTTTTTTTTTTTTCTCAGTTCGCGTTTGTCCTTGTTTCCTAGATATCGTGTGACGTATACAATTCCTTTTTTTTTTTTCTTTCCTACAGTCTGTTCACAGACAGTTCTCGTCCTTGTATGGGCTTCCTCAGAGTGCTCACCTGTGATGAAAAAGAAAAACAAAACAAAACAAAAGAAACGACCAGCCGATCCAAGCGAGGAGGGGTGCGAACGGAACGGCCCCTTGTCTGAGCAATGCATCCGAGTATGTTGTGGGAATACATGCAGGCGAGTCGAACAAGAGCGATGTGATGCGTGTGTGTGCGGACAAGACGCAGACAGACGATTATCCTCGCAGCGAAGTGCGTCGATGCGACCGTGGTGGTGGGTCAAGAGCTGTCCCTGATGGCGGTCTTGATGAGGGCGCCTCTTGTGCCTGTGCCTGAGTATGTGTGTGGCTTGTGTGGTATTTGTTGAGCGTGCGCGTTCCACCGTGATGCCACCCGTGCGTGAAAAAGTGCGCCTCACCCCCCCCCCCCCCTCACCCTCACCCCCCTCACCCTCACCCTCACCCCCCTCACCCTCCCCTCTCCCCCCCCCATCCCCTATCTGCCCTTCTCTTTCGTTGACTCCACTCTCCGCATTTGGTCTCTCCCTCTTGATCGTCCGCCCTTGACCTTTTTTCTTTTTCTTTTTCTGTGTTGTTGCGTGCGCAGAAGGAGCACCACCAAGAAACGCAGGTACATCCATAGTCGCGCAGACATTTGTTTCTCTCATCACTATACTCTTCGCCTTTGGCGAGTTGCTGCTTTTCTCTTCTTCCTTTTTCCCCTCCTGTCAACAACATGGCCGCCTCGTCGTCTTCAGAGGCACTGTTAGATAAGTGCGTGATCTTTCTGGACGTCGACGGTGTGCTCCTCCCCGTGCCGCGTTTCCAGTTCGGAGGTGGTGACCTCAGCGGCGCGTGTGTGCACAGACTCGCGGGGCTTGTGGCTGATCTCGGTGGAGTCGACAAGGTCTCCATCATCCTATCCTCCACGTGGCGAAACTCACCGGACATGATCGACAAGCTGAACGCCTTCTTCGCGCAAGAGGCACCAGGTCAGCTTCCGCACGTAGCGGGTGGCACACCGAACGGGACCGTGCTCGTCTCGACAGTGGACTACTATGTCGACGACCCGACAGAGCAGCGCCTGGTGCGCGATCGAGTGGATGAGATCTACCGCTGGCTACATTTGCATGTGGAGGACTTCCCCGAAGGCATTGCCGGTCGCTGGATTGCCATTGACGACATGAAGCTTGATGTCGACGCGCGCATGCAAGGCCACTTTATCCACACAACGACCGACGTCGGTATCACGGACGAAGATATCCGCGGCGCGAAGGACGTCATCGCAGCACTGCCGTCGCCCGATGTGGCCGCGCAGCGTGCGCAGGCCGCGCGATTAGATCCTGCGCTCAAAGACGAGGAGATTCAAATTCTTCAGGTGGAAAAGCAACGTCTACAGGAATCCCTCGACGCGGTCAAGTCGGAGCTCGCCCTCGCACAGAGTAAAGTCAACGACCTCAGCAAAGCAAACCGTGAACAAGAGAAGGAGCTGCGAGAGAAAGACCGCCGGCTAGAGGATCTTAGCTACCGCATGGCCGTTGTCGACTTTTCTAAGAGGCACGAGGCTCTGAAGGCGGCGCTTGATCTGGCTGCGAAGAAGAGCGGTCCTGAAAGGAAGGAGATCGACGAACGCATCCGTCGGTTCGTTACTTTGTTGCGCGAGCGGAAAGACCTCGAAAAGCAGGTCCGTGCAGAGGAGAAACAACAAGCCAAGGCCGTCAAGAAGGCGTCCAGCGCATGATCACATGTTCGTTCGTTTTCCCCATCCCTCACCCTCACCCTCACCCCCTCTTTTTTAAAGGAGGCGTTCTCCGGTGTTCTGGGTAGTCGCTTCCCTAGATGTACTAGATTGAGGAGCCGATTGTGACCGCATATCGATCGAATGTTTTTCTCTAGCACCACAATGAACAATTAGACAGCTGAACAAGAAGAAGAAAAAGGATATCAGAAAAGTTCGTCGGATCCGCTATGCTCAGCTCACAGCTCTTCCTCGCTTCGTCCTCTGGACCCACGCTGATCGCTCCTCTCTCTCTCTTCCCCCCCCCCCCCGCACAATCGTCGAGACTGGGATTGAGTGTGAGCCGCCAATCCGACATCTCACTTCTGATTCAACACGCATGCAATGTTCCGCTCCTCTTCCCCCAATCACTTCTCTACGTTTACGCATGCGCGACATCGGCAACGCGATCACGTGCGCACGCGTGTACGCGAGGAGTGAGCAACCGAAAGCGCACAGAAACGTCGTTTGTAGCGAGATCCTCTTTTTTCACTTTGGGGCTCGGCACATTTCTTTCTTCCTTTTTTTTTTGTTGTTGTTGCTGTTGCTTTTTCTTTTTTTTTTTCTTCTTTTTTTTTCTCACCTGCCTTCTCGCTTTTATTTCAGACACAGGAGGATGCCACTGTTTAGACGATCTGGATCCAATGGCGGAGCCGCACCAGCAGGCTTTCGACCGCCTGCTGAAGCTGGCCATCGCAGGGCGCGTCCACGCCAGGCAGACCCGGTGGAGATCGGCGACGGCACGGTGCCCCATTTCATCCCTCGCATGCGCGTCGCCACCATAACCGAAAACGGAGTGGAGAGCAGCGATCCACCGCCCCGCAAGCTCGCGCGTGTGGTGGTGTACCCGGACTCGGACGGCAAATCATCGGTGAAGGACGCCATTGTGCAGGCGCGGCTGGCCCGGCGCACGGAGATGAGCTACCATCAGCCTGACAACGCCGGCCTCAAGGCGACGCGCCTGCTACGACGCGGTAAGGCCGAGGAAGGGGCGGCGGACGACGACACGAGCAGTGAAGAGGGCGGCTCGCCGCCTGGCACACAGAAAAGTGGTGGTGCTGCCGGCACAGTGGCCGGCGTCGTGAAACTCGATGCCAACGGCCAACCTGTGCCCGGTGTCGTCGTGGGGGGTGTCGGTGTGGCCGGTGCGGCGGTCAACGGCACCACGACCGCTGCCGCCGCCGATGCTGACGGCGTTGCGGAAGAGGAGACACGCGTGGTCGTGCCACTCTATCCCGTCAGTCCCTACGGAAAACTGTACTTCCAGGTCGAAACGGAAGGCGCGACGCGACACGAGTCCGTTGGCATCATCATTATTGACGTGGAACAGCTCGGTGTCATGATGTATGATCGTGTGGGCCGGCAGTTCGGCAACCGCGAAGATCCTGGCTACCCGATTAAGCAAGAGGATGTTGAGCGTGCCAAAGCCGGCGAGATCCTCAAGGTTGGTCCGAAAAGCGTGCTCATCATCACCGCTCTGCGCGAGGAGGTATTCCGCAGTGGCGAGTTCTTCCTCCGCTCCGAGCACGACCTCCGCATCAAAGAAGACAAGGCCAAGGCCAAGGCGGAGGCTGAAGCACAGGAAACCGCCAAAGCCGCCAAGCCTCGCATGAGCTTCGGTGCCTCGCTGTGTGGCAACGTGTTCGCCGCCCAGCTCTTCCGTCGCCGTCCTCGTGATGGCGAGACCGGCTTCATTGTGCCCGTCGCTGGCCGCCCCAAGATGGGTAAAAATGGCATGCTGGAAGACCTCAAGCCACTCCACGATCCAGACCGCGCAGAGGCGGTGGTGCTCTTCCGCGCGGACTACAAGCGTGACGTGACTGGCCGTCGCCAAGTTTCCGTCGTCGTCGACCCGATCATCGGCGACAAGCTGCGTCCTCATCAACGCATCGGCGTCAAATTTCTCTTCGACTGCATCACCGGTGAGCGCATGCCCGGCTATCACGGCGCGATCCTGGCCGATGAGATGGGTCTCGGTAAGACCATCCAGACCGTCGCCACCATCTACACATGTCTCAAGCAAGGAAAGCACGGACGCGTGACAGCCCGCAAGTGCCTCGTGGTGACCCCGTCGTCGCTCGTCAAAAACTGGTGCAATGAGTTCGACAAGTGGCTTGGTGAGGGCGCCGTCAAGCATTTCGCCATTTCCGAATCCACTCCAAAGGGTGATCGCATCATCTCCCGCTTCGACGGCGAAGGCGATGTGCTGGTCATCTCGTACGATCAGCTGCGGAAGTACATTGCGCGACTCTCCACCCTCCAATCCATTGAGCTCGTCGTGTGCGATGAGGGTCATCGCTTGAAGAACGCAGAGGTCAAGACGACCAAGGCGGTGGACATGCTTCCCACGCGTAACCGCGTCATTCTGTCCGGCACACCGATCCAAAACGACTTGAGCGAGTTTCACGCGATGGTGGGCTTCGTCAACCCGGGCATTCTCGGTAACCGCGATCTCTTTGCACGAGTGTTCGAAGATCCCGTCGCCGTTGGCCGCGACCCGGAGGCGCCCGAGCACCTCAAAACGCTCGGTCATGACCGTGCCCACTACCTCTCCTCGCTGACGCAGCGCTTCATTCTCCGGCGTACGCAGTCCATCAACGAGTCCTATTTGCCGCCAAAGGTAGACGTGACGGTGTTTGTGCGGCTTGGCGCGCAGCAAGAAAAGGCCTACGAGAGTCTCGCACGCGTGGTTGAGACGGCGGCCTGCACGCCACTGGTGCTCATCTCCGCGCTACGCAAGCTGTGCAATCACATGGATCTTTTCCACGAGGCCGTCCAACTCTCGCAGAGCCTCAACAAGTCCGGTCGCGGTGGGGGTAACGAAGAAGACGAGGATGGCGGCGGTAAGCGCGGGCGAGGTCGTGGGGCGGCCGCCAATGGCATCCCGCTCTCTGTCATCCCGAAAGGCTTTCGCAAAGGCTCCCTTGACGCCGCGAACGGTAGTAAGCTCCACTTCGTCTCACTTGTGCTCGAGGAGCTGCGTCAGAACGGTGACCGCGACAAGCTGGTCATTGTCTCCAACTTCACGCAGACACTCGACATTATTGCCGCCCTGTGCCGGCAGAAGAAGATTGGCTACTTCCAACTCGATGGCAGCACACCAATCAAGAAACGACAGGAGCTGGTCGATTACTTCAACGTGCCCGGCTCGCAGGAGGTGGTGTTCCTGCTCTCCTCCAAGGCGGGTGGTGTGGGCCTGAACCTCATTGGGGCCAATCGCCTGATCCTTTTCGATCCCGACTGGAATCCCGCCAACGACGCGCAGGCTATGGGTCGCGTGTGGCGTGATGGTCAGAAGAAGCGTGTCTTCATCTACCGCCTCCTGAGCACCGGCACCATCGAGGAGAAGATCTACCAGCGCCAAGTGAGTAAGCAGGGTCTGTCCGCCAACGTCGTGGACATGCAGGAAGACTCGAAGCAGCACTTCACCCTCGAGGAGCTCAAGTCGCTCTTCAAGTACAAGTCCGACACGCTCAGCGACACGCACGATCTCCTCGGCTGCACCACGTGCGAAGCCGAGTTACAAAAGCGCGCGGCAGAGACCCCGAAGAAGAAGATGTCTGCCGTCGACTCGCCCGCAAAGATGCAGTTCCGCAAGGTCGGCGAGAAGAAGAAGCAGAGCGGCCCTCGCATGGACGAGCTCAAGGCTTGGCGTCACATATCCGATGCTGCCAACTTTGCTCTGGACAAGGTCACGCGTGTGGTTGCCAAATACGCGCCTTCGCTGATCAGCTTCCTCTTTGCCGATGAGCGCGACAATACGACCAAGGTCATTGCGGATGCGGATACCTCGCCAATCGGGAACGGCGCCAAGGGCCGCAAGGCCACCGCGGGTACGAGCGGGTCCCACGCGAGCGCCGTGACGCCGAGCATCCGTGTTGAACGGCCTTTTGTCGACGATGAGGCGGCCATCATCTGTGCGAGCCAGGCGACACTGCAGGAGGAAGAAAGCCAAGTGGAGATTGAGATTGTGGACGACAGCGACGACGAGAGTGAGTTCGCCTCTTCTAGCGAGGACGACGACTAACAGAACCCGCGATCCCCTGTCGATCTCTGTCTTTTCATTCCGCACTGGTGTGGTCGTGTGCTCGCACCGCTCTCTTAGCCCTTCATTGAGTTTGCCTGTGAAGCCATGTCTTCTTTTCTTTTTCTTTTTTCTTTTTGCGCTCCTGTCATCTTCTCTCCTCCTTGTCGCTGTTGCAAAGAGGTAGAGAAACCAACCCGCACACACGACCGCCGTCAGTGTTCATATACACTCGCGTCTCATATTTTCTTTTCTTTTTTTGTTTTCCTTTTACGATCTGTCATTCTCGCTCTCCTCTCTCTCTCCGCTCTTCCCTCTCCCGCAGTCCCCTTGTTCTCCTCTCTGTGTGGTTCATATTCGTTGTTGTTGTTTTATACTGCGCAGAAAGGACGGGAAGACGCACGCGAACACACCGGCGGTGCGTGGAGGACAAGGTACAAGAAAAAGAAGAAAAAAAAGAGTGAGAACAGTCAGTCCTCTTGATCGATCATTTTGTTGGCTCACGTTGCTTTACACCCCCCTTTCCTTTGGACACGTGGTTTGTTGCCACGCGCTCGACAAGCGAAGAAGCGCAGCTCACCGTCGGAGAGTGTGACTCGTGACTGGCCAGAGTGGGAAAGCAAGAGAACACGTATAGAGGGAACCGAACAGAAACTTTCAAAAATGGACAACATGTAACGAGAGGGAGGTGTGTGATGTAGGTGACTGCGTCGCCCCTCCCCGTACGCGCATGCGAACAGGGCACCTGCTCGCCACACGCGGACTCGTGAAACCGCACCACGAGTAAAATCCCAACGAGAACGAAACAACAAAAAGCGAGTGAAAGCGCTCATCAGCGCTATTCCATCATCTCATCGACGCCGAAAGAACAACACACACACGCACTGACTGACTCGTTCTTGCCCGCCTCCTCTCATCTCTCCGTCTCTTGTTCACTCGTTTGTTTTGTGGCGTTTTCTTTGTTTTTCCTTTCCTTTTCACAGCTTAACTACCGTCATTCCAAACACCCTTTCCTCTAACGCCACTTGATTCCGATCAATATCAAAAAAAAAAAACTCTTCCAAACTCGCACTCAGCCATGTCTCTCCCGAAGAACCACGACCACGTCCCCGAGGTCGTCAACAGCCGCGGCTCCAGCATCCTGACCAACCGCTACCTCAACCGGGGTACCGCCTTCACGACGGAGCAGCGCGCGCAGCTCAAGATTCTCGGCCGTCTCCCCCCTGTTGTCGAGACTCTCGAGGAACAGGTCGCCCGTGCGTGGGTTCAGCTCCAGCGCTACGAGAAGCCCATCAACCGCTATCTTCACCTCGCCACCATCCATGCCACCAACACCACCCTGTTCTACGCCATCGTGCTGGCCCACATCAAGGATGTGCTGCCGATCATCTACACGCCCACCGTGGGTGAGGCCTGCCAGAACTTCAGCAACCACGTGGTCCGTGAGCGCGGTATCTACCTGAATCGCCTCGTCAAGGGTCGCTTCCTGGATGTACTGCATGAGAACATGTACACCAACACGGAGATCATTGTCATCACAGATGGCTCTCGCATTCTCGGTCTCGGTGACCTCGGTTGCAACGGTGTTGGTATCAGTCTCGGCAAGTGCTCTCTGTACGTGGCTGGTGCGGGCATCCACCCCATGCGCGCTGTCCCGATCGTCCTTGATGTTGGCACGAACACGGAGCGCTACCTTGAGGATAAGGAGTACCTCGGTATGCGCGAGCGCCGCTGCGGTGACGAGGAGTTCTACGCGATGCTTGATGAGTTTATGGAGGCCGTCAAGACCACCTGGCCCGGTGCCGTCGTGCAGTTCGAGGACTTCAGCAACAACCACTGCTTCGACATCCTCGAGCGCTACCAGAACAAGTACCGCTGCTTCAACGACGACATCCAGGGTACAGGTGCCGTCATTGCCGCGGGCTTCATGAACGCCATCAAGCTCTCTGGTCTCTCCCCTCTCGAGCAGCGCGTCGTCGTCTTCGGCGCCGGCTCTGCGGCTGTGGGCGTCGCCAAGAACATTGCCCAGCTCGCTGCTCGCCTCTACAACCTCGCGGTGGAGGACGTCCTCAAAGCCTTCTATCTGGTCGACACCAAGGGTCTCGTCACCACCACCCGTGGCGATAAGCTCGCCGCCCACAAGATTCTCCTCGCCCGCAAGGACGTCTCCGCGGAGGACAGCGCGAAGCTCAAGGAGCTGCTCGACGTCGTCAAATTCGTCAAGCCTACCGCGCTGCTCGGTCTCGGTGGTGTGGGCCCCGTGTTCACCGAGGAGATCGTCAAGCTGGTCGCGGCCAACGCCAAGCGCCCCATCATCTTCCCCCTGTCCAACCCAACAAGCAAGTCTGAAGTCGTACCCGACGACGCGTACCGCTGGACCAACGGCGCGGCCATCATCGCCTCCGGCAGTCCCTTCGGCGCCACCGTGCTCGACGGCAAGACGTACGCGCCGTCTCAAGGTAACAACCTGTACGTGTTCCCTGGCGTCGGCCTCGGCTGCTCTATCGCGAAGCCCACGTACATCCCCGACGAGCTGCTCATCGCTGCGTCTGCCAGTCTTCAGCTCATGACCACCGACGCACAGCTTGCGGACGGTCATCTGTACCCGCCGCTGGACGATATCCACAACATCTCGGCTCACATCGCCGCGGATGTCATCCTGGAGGCCCAGCGTCTTGGCATCGACGAGGAGAAGTCCATTCCCCGCGAGCGCGAAGCCCTCATCGCGTACGTCAAGGAGCAGCAGTGGGTGCCGCACTACCCGAAGGATCTCAACATCAGGCTCATCGAGTGAACCGCGAAGGCGTGCGCAGCAGAAGTCAAGATGGGACTTCCGCGGGCGAGCTCCTCACTCTGAGGACTCATCGAATAGGCGCAATCGAAAGAGAGATGAGGCCAAGGGAGATAATCTCTCGCATCCTTACGCTGCCTTTCTCCCACAAAGTCTTTTTTTCTTTTCTTTTCTCTGTCCTCGCGATGAAGTCTGTCTGGCGTCGGCTGCCCGCCCCCCGCCCCCCGCCCCCCGCAGTATTTTCCCTCTACTTCACACATACTGGTGTTGGCCTTCTGTTCCTCTGTGTGTCGTGCGCGCGCTCTCTGGCACATTTTTTCGTCGCTGCCGTTCTGCTCTCGGCGTCTGTTGTTTTGTTTTGTTTTGTTTTGGAGCGCCGAGAACAACAACAAAAAGACGTGAGAAGCAAGCGTGGCGACACCACGAAGAAAAAAAAGAGAGAGAGGGAGAAGCGGAAAGCAAAGAAGGGGAAGTGGCTTTCCAAGAAGAAAAGAAAAACTGGAAGGGCATTCAAAAGTTTGATCCGACCACGTCTCGCGTTTTTGTTCTTTGTGTATGCTCGTGATCGTGTTCATGTGTTTACGTGTGGGTGTGCGTTTTTCAATCCGCTTCTTCATCATAACCACAGGAACGAGGCTGTTGCACACACACACACACACGCACACACGCACACGCTCAAAAGTAAAAGTAGCCAAGTCACATCGAACAAAAACAGAGGGTGCGTCCGATCTGTGTTTCTCACTACGCCAATCAACTAGTCTTCGTATTGCCGACCTTTTCCGAGTACGCGTCGGTGTGGGCCTGTGTGCAAGAGGACGAGATGAACGAAGTGCTAGCGTCTTAGATGTGTGAGAAGCCATCACAATTGACTTGAGGTGACGGTGAGAAGAACGCGCTTAGGATGGACGAGAAAACTGCAGTGTGGTTAGGAACTTGTCATTTTGATTTTCCAAGCCTACGTGTTCGATCTCGGCATTCCAACCTCTTCTTGTCCCACCCACAATGTTCTCTTGTTTTGTTTTTTACTCTTTTTTTTTGTTTTTGTTCTCGTCGCTTCATCCATATTTTTTTTTCTTTGAAAGGTGTCTTTTCGCTTCTCTCTTCATTTTGTTTTCTCTTTTGGACGTCGACGCGGCGGACGGAAAAGGGGAAAAAGAAAGGAGAAGGACGCGTCGTTTCGTATGTCGCATGCATGTTTTTGCCACACTTCGCGACGTCACTGGCACCGGCCTTATTCAAAACGGGGGAAAAGAAAAGCGCACAAACAAACAAACAGAAAATTATCGGTAAACACGCGCCTTCTGTTTTGCAACCACATGATATATCGATAAACGACTTGACCTTTTTGCTTTTCCTCTAATCTGCGTTTGTTCTCGTCGTCCGCGACGTCGTGGCAAGGCAGCCGACTTCGGGAACACAAACGATTCTTTTTTTTTCCCCCACTCGTGTCGCCTTCAGCATGTTCATTGGGTCAGTGCTTTTTCTCCTAATGGCATCATGTTGTCGGTACACACAGGCGTGATGGACGTGCTGACCAATAATAGTCACTCACCGAGAACACCAGCGACAGCAAACACCGATTGAACTGCCATTGAAGTGTATGCGTCGTCATCAAGCGACTCGCTGTTGTGTTGTGCCGCATTTGGACTTCTCATCTCTTCAACGCCTCGTTCCTCATCCGAAAAAAAAAAAAAAACAGACTGAGGTGCGAACAGGCATGAGTGCACGTCGGTGCTCGTGGTGTCTACGCTAACTTCAACGTAACCAGCACGGGAGACTATTATAATATTTTTTTTCGATTTCCCAATTCAATTCTGATTCACATGGAGAGAAAAATTAGAAGGATATCGTATCTGTTCTGCAGAGAGAATGAAAAAAGGAGAGAAAAAAGAGCATACACAAAAGAGGAGGCAGAGGGTTGTGGACAATGCTGTGCCGAGAGATATGTGGTCCACAGAGCACTCGCGAATGGCGCAAGGAAGTCGAGATGTCGTCTCCTCTCGTCGTCTTGTGCTTTAGCGCGCTTAGATATTTGGTCTGTCTCTTCTTCCTCATCTCATCGCGTCTACTTGGGTTGTCAGTCGTGATCCTCATGCTCCTTGATTCGCATCCTCTCGCTACTTCTCACGCACGTGCTCTCCTTGTTGACTTGTAGATTTCGCACTCGCATACACACATAAAAAAAAATATTCAAACTCTTCATTACTACTTCGTCTTTCGATCGACCACGTTATTTGTGATCAAAGAAAGAAAAATTGAAACGTGAGCCATTTATCTCCTTGTTCTCTTTGTCGAGGCCTTCCCGTCGTCAGTACACCAAACACTCAAGGAATACGAAAAAGAAGAGAAGAGCAATGCTCGCTCGCACCGTCCTTCGCCGCGTGCCAGTCAACCATCGCCCAGTGCGCGGCGTGGATTTTCTCCGTAACCGCTTCACCAACAAGGGCACAGCATTTACCCTCGATGAGCGGAAGTTCCTGAACATCGATGGCCTGCTGCCTCCGAGCGTGGAGCGGATGTCTGATCAGGTGAGTCGTTGCTGGGAGCAGCTTCAGCAGTTCCACGAGCCGATCAACAAGTACATGCTGCTGCGCAATTTGCAGGAGACCAACGTGACACTCTTCTACGCTATCCTCAATGAGCACATGCAGGAGTGTCTGCCCATCATCTACACCCCCACCGTCGGTGAGGCCTGCCAGCGCTACAGCGATCTCTTCCAGAAGGACCACGGTCTGTACATCAGCCTCAAGGATCGCGGCAACATCGCGAAGCTGATCCGCAGCATCCGCAAGCCGAACATTGACATCATCGTCATCACCGACGGCTCACGCATTCTCGGTCTCGGTGACCTTGGCATCAATGGTATGGGTATCAGTATCGGCAAGACCTCCTTGTACGTGGCCGCTGGTGGTATCCGTCCCAGCCGCGTGCTGCCCGTCGTGTTGGATGTCGGCACACACAACGAGATGCTGCGCAACGATTCCCTGTACCTCGGTACCCGCAAGCGGCGCTGCCCGGATGACGTCTTTTACGCGATGCTCGACGAGTTCATGGAAGCCGCCTCGACTGCCTGGCCCCAGTCTGTCATCCAGTTCGAGGACTTCAGCAGCAACCACTGCTTCGACATGCTCAAGCGCTACCAGACTCAGTACCGCTGCTTCAACGACGATATCCAGGGCACGGGTGCGACCGTGTCCGCTGGTTTCATCGCGGCCATGCGTCTGTCCATGCTCGAGTTCACCCAGCACCGCGTGCTCTTCTTCGGCGCCGGCTCCGCGGCCACGGGTGTGGCGGACAGCATTTGTGAGGTGCTCAGTGAGACGCTGAAGATGCCTCAGGAGGAGATCCGCTCGTACATCTACCTCGTCGACTCCAAGGGCCTCGTAACGACCAACCGCGGCGACACGCTGGCCGAGCACAAGGTGCCGTACGCCCGCACCGATATCCCGGACGCCGACCTCTCCAAGCTCACCAGCCTAGAGCAGGTGGTCAAGTACGTGAAGCCGACGGCGTTGATGGGTCTGGCCGCGACCGGCGGTGCCTTCACGCGCGAGATCGTCGAGGAGATGTGTAAAGTCTCGGAGCGCCCGATTATCTTCCCCCTGTCGAACCCGTCGTCCAAGGCGGAGATTACCCCTGCACACGCCTACGAGTGGAGTAATGGCAAGGCCATTGTCGCCTCCGGCAGCCCCTTTCCTCCGTACACGTACAAGGGCGAGACTCTCGTGCCGTCGCAGGGTAACAACCTGTACGTCTTCCCTGGCGTTGGCCTCGGCTGTGTCGTCGCGCAGCCGAAGCACATCCCTCAGGAGGTGCTTGTCACCGCCGCGCGTACCCTCAGCCACGCCGCATCCCCGAAGGAGCGTGCTGCCGGTCAGCTGTACCCGGCGATCAGCAACGTGCGGAAGGTGTCCCGCGATGTCGCCGTCAGCGTCGCGCTCAAGCTGCAGGAGATGGGCATGGCCAAGGAGGGGCTGCCCGACAACGTGCCTGACATGTGCAAGCTCGTGGAGGACCGCATGTGGGAGCCCAAGTACTACCCATCCGAGTACTACTACGCCCACAAGCTGATCGACGACGAAAACAAATAAAAGAACAGAAGGCCTGTGGATTGCGAGAGAGAGAGACAGCAAACCGAAAAGAAAAAGAGAGATTGAGAAGAATAGAAAAAGTAACCACAAGAAAAGCAGTACACACCTCATGGAGAAAAAACGGAAAAAAAAAAGAACACGCATGGAGCCAAGGAGCACAATAACAGTACTCTCTCCTGCTTCCGCCGGGGTTTTGTTTCTCACCCTCAAGCGGACACGAAAGCACATATACAGTGCGAGGAAAAGAGCAAGAGGAAGATCGGAACGGCTCGCGTCTGGGTGAGTGCCGTACCATCAAAGGAGTGTCTTCAAGTAAATATTCACTTAAAGACCATCACTGTTTTCCGTTTACTGTTTTCAATAAATTATTAGATTTCCGTTTCTCACCCCCCCCCCTCTCAGGCAAGCGCACCAGCCAGTCACATTCCGTTCAAAGAACTTTTTCTTTTTTTCTTTGACTGTGTGTGTGTTTGTGTGTGCGTGTGCGTGTGCGCCTGTGAACTCCATTTTTTTTTTTTTTGGCCGCTGACATTACCGGATGTGTATCGCGTTATGTTTGCAATGATGCTTGCTGGGTGCTCTGCTTTTCTCTCTCGGCCACTCGCCATCCACAGTGTCACCTCACGTGATGTTCACGCTGCTCAGAGTTGGTGAAGAGGCACAGTCTGTTCACGTTGAGCGCTGCGTATGAGGGTGACATGTGACCCTCGCGGAAAAGAAGAAAGGAAAAAAAAAAAGATGCGCAGCAGAAGAGAAACGATCAATGGCGGTGTCGGAATGGGCCAACTGCCCGCACTGCAAAAACAAGTCAACAGCAGATATTGTCAACAAACGGCAACACACACGCATGCGCATATATGAAATACGCTTGTGTTGTGTTATTGTTTTTTTTTTTTCTTTTTTTTTTTCTTTTTCTTCTTATGCGCTTCTTGTTTTTCTGCTCTCTCTCCACGACGGCTTTTTCAAGTACGCCTCGGCGGGACATCTATCGTTAGTATTCTTCTCTAATTTTCTCAGAAGAGTTTTCTCCGGTGGTTTTCATCGCGTGCGTCTCCAGCGCGTTTTCCCTCGATGGATGTGCGTACGCGCTGATCGCCCTGGCCGAATGCGAAAAAATGGAAAAAAAGGTCTCTGCCCCTTACGTGTCTTCGCGCGCTTCTGACGTGCTTTCCCAGCGGAAACAAACTTCCTCTCTCCTCTTCTTCTCACAATGATCGCCATGGTGACGGCTATGACAGTAGCCGACTCGAGAGGAGCGATCGCGGCGACCTGCACATGGAATCGACAAGAACAGTTTTTTTTTTTTTAGTACTTTTGCTTTCGAAGAAGAAAAAAAGGGAGTCAACACTATCTCTCTCATTTTTTTTTCCCGACAGCAATGCCTGAGTGGACAACCAAAGAGACGCGTACGCGTGTGCGCGTGTCAGGTACTGGGTACAATAAAAGCGCATGTGTTTTTTTCCACGTTTTGTTGTTGTTTCCTTCTTTTATGTTCTTCCGTTCTTTTGCTCCTGTCTTCTTATTTCTATTTCGTTTGCTTTTCAGTCATTCAAACGGTTTGACTGCCACACTCTCTTTTTTTTTTTTTTCTCTCTCTCTCTCTCGCTCCTTTGGTTTTTCTTTGGTTACTCTCCGTGTTTTGCATTGTTCCCTGATTTTCCTTTTTTTTTTCGTTTTGTTCTTCATATTGCCACAGAAAACACTGTTGTCTCTCACTGCCGGAAAAAGAGAGCGTGAAAAAAGTACATTTTTCCAGCAACGCATGAGAATACGCGAACGCGGCAACAAGGCCGCTGATGGTGCGCGTCACCGTGCTGCCCACATATCTTCGGGTCTCTACCACAACAGCTGTTCTGTGCAGCATAGACCTGGACGGCGATGAGCAGGCCCACGCACGCGCGCACGTGCTGGAAACGCGTGAGAAGTTCGAGTAACACGAGACACACAGGCCCGATAAAGTGTAATTCTGGGGGTATCACTGCTTCTAAGCAAAGTAAGTACGTGTGCGCGCTTGTGCGCAGTGTCCATCTTAAAAAAAAAAAAAAACTTAGCCTGACGCTCACGACGACACCGCCTCTGACATACCTCATCCTCCGTCCCATTGGACTGTCCTTCACATCTCTGCCTCTCCTTTTTTTTTTTTGTTTCCATCCACGCTTTCTCGCCTCGATGTGTATGCACGTGTGTGTGTGTCTGTTTTCAACACTGCGGCTATTGTTGGTGCGGCTGCTATTTCTCCTCTCTTAGTTAGTTGGAACATGTCCGTGTCGTCGTTGTCGAACAGCGATGAAGACTCACTGCTTGACTTCCAGTACATACCAAAAGCGGAGCGTGACCGGCAGCGGGCGAAAAGCGAGGCGATCGACTCACACGATGTCTCTCGTGACAGAGGCTCAACCGCACCAGCATGCGGAGAGAGACTGACTGCACACAGCGCTGCGGGACGGTACTCCACCACCACCACACCAGTCTTTCGCAAGCGGGCGCGCACGGTGTATGAGCAGGAGCGCGACGCTAAGGTTGAGGCCGTGCTGGCACGCACGGGTGCTGCCTCACTGCTCGAGCAGGCCCATCAACTCGAAACGCAAGAGGTGCACCTCCATGTCGATCAGCACATTTCGTCAGAGCATGTTTATGGTAACGATGAACATCAGCACCAGGACTTGTACGATGCTCAGACTTCGTTCGGCGGTCAGCCTCGTCAAGGCCAGCGCGTGCGCCATGACCACAACGTGAGTGTAGCTGAGTGGAAACAACAGACACTCGAGCGGCAGTACCGGAGGACGTCGATGTTGATGCCACACAATTACAACCAGGCAGATCGATACGTGCGCGGCGGTGGTGGCTTTTATAGCGGAGGCCAAGGCCGCGGTGGTGCCGGCTCCGGGTACCCGATGCGCGGGGACATGAGCAGACAGGTACCCCACCACTCCTTCGGTTCAACGCCTCGGCAACCGTTCTCCCATATGGACCGCGGTATGCGGCGCGGGGTACGCGGTGGAGGGTACTTCCGTGGCGGTGATCGCGGTGGAGAAGGCCCCCAGTGAGTGGCGCGTCATTTCCACCGGCTCCTCTCACAGCGGTGGAGCACAGTCAGAGTGTGTCTATGTCATTTCTTCTGCTTCGTTTTCGTGAATCGAATAAAAAATAAAAAAAAGGAGATGAACAAACTACAGTCAAGAGAATCGACCTGACCACGACATGTGACGAACGCACCAACAGCCGACAAGAAAGAAAAAAAAAAAAAGAAATAGACTCGCCCAAGACGTTCATGGCAGGCTAACTAACGTGAGTCAATCGCTCTCTCTCTCTCTCTCCCTGAGTGGCGCGCCTCTCCCTATTTCCATTTCCGCATCCCTCGCGTCTGTCGTTCCTTACCTTTGCGTTTGTTTTTCCACTTTATCTGTTTTATCTTTTTTTTTTTTTTCAATCTTTTTTTTTCCTTTTTTAATTCATTGAACGTGTAGCCATGTCGCAAGACGCCCCAGCCACCAAGAAGCGCCTCGTCGAGGCCGATGACGCCACACGCAGTGAGATGCCAACAGCATCGCACTACGCGCACGCGCAGGCCAGTGCCGCCGCGCGTGACCGATTCTTGAGCACACTGAACGCCTACGCGAGCGACAGCGACAGCGAGACGGAGACGATGGGCCTTGCGACGGCGAGCCACTCTCTCTTCGCACGCAGCAGCAGTGTGTTTGAGTCGATGCACGATGAGCCGCCGCACGGGCACAACGACCTTGATGGAAGCGGTGTGGGCGCACCGCGTCCTGTTGTGACCGCACAGGTCGGTCGCCATCTACTCCAGCAAATGTTTGACCAAGAACGGCCTCTACCAGATGCACAGACGCGTGCGCGCGCGGGTCACAAAGGGCCTGGTGTCTCCGCAGACGAAAACGGGCGCCGCGTCGTGGAGGCGTATGTGCCGCTCTCCACAAACGGTTTTCTGGACACCACCGATGAGTCCATCAACCTGGCGCATCTTAAAGTTGGTGCGATCTTGTGTCAGAAGCCCACGTTTACACCGACCGCCTCCAGCGTCGCCACCTCACCTCCATCGGCACAACCGTCGAACACGAGCCCAAGCCCATCGGTCGCACCGGCTTCGCAGACAACGGTGGCACCGTTCAAACGGCCTGTCCCCACGCTAAACCGATTTAAGAAGAACTCTGATCTGACGGAGGAAGAGCGTCTCTACGGCAAAGCTCTCACACCAGATATGGCCGATCACCTCTTTGAAGTCAGCCGTGTCGATCTCGCGCAGCACGTCGTCGAAGGTATCTTCTTGGATGGCACACGCTGCAAGATGCGTGCGCTGGAGCTGCGGTCCGCCGGGTTCGTCGAGCAGGAACTCTACCGGAAGTGGAAGGCAGACCCTTTGAGCCGGCCTGCTCAGCGTGTGGTAGTGCCGCCAGCCGCACAAGACACCGCGGCCGCCGCACCGGCGTCTCCCACGTCCCCGCCTTCGCCAACAGCACCATCGGCGCCGAGCGCAGCGTGGTGGGTGTTGCCCAACTTGATTGTCCGCGTTGTGGCCGAGGCGGCTGGCGAGAAGTGGTTTGGAAAAAAAGTCGCCGTGGAGTCCATCAAACGCAAGGAGAACAAAGTTCGTCTGCGTGTGGCGACGGAGGTGGAGGGAACGCATGTGTTGTCTTCGGAACTGCACGACGTGCTGGAGATCATTGGCCTCGACGGCGTGGAGACCGTCGTTCCTAAAAAAGGCGGACGGGCCATCATTGTCAGTGGTCCGCACCGAGGAGAGATTGTGACGGTGCGTAAACGCATTCGGGACGGCGCGACGGGTGAGTTCAAAGGCATCGAGGTGGCCTCCACAATGCCGGCCGACAAGGACACGACGGTGTTCTCGGTCGGTCCACATGAACTGTGCGAGATGCGTCGCGCATGAGTAACAGTGTGGCTTCTTTGATGATGAGGAAAAACAAGTGTACATGCCCGTGTCGTCCACCGAGTTGGTGTGTGCGTTTTGTGCGAGAACAGCGCGTGTTTCACGAACTCAATACACAATTCAGTCTTCTCCATCGCTGCCATCTTATCATGTGCAGCAGCGAGGTGTGCGGAACGGAACAGAACTATCAAGAGTACGGAACGGCATTCTGCGACCGAAACAAAGAAGGAAAAGAGAACCGAACATATGTGCGAATGCGGGAAAAGGTTACTCGTCGGCAAGCCAACCACCACTGCGACTCTGATTTCATCCGCAGGAAGACACACGCACACACACAACAACAACAAAAGAGAAACAGACGGGATCGCTGTGTTCCCACCTTATAGAGCAGCTCCTTCCATCCATCCTTATCGTACACCTCGTCTTCCCTCTCTCTCTCCCTCTCTTTTTGTAGCAAACGCATGTGTGCGCGCGAGGAGTGGAATTGTAGAGATACATGGTGAGAACACCACACAGACGCAGACACACACACATACATGCACAGCCGTTTCTCTGGAAGCGCATCGCATCGCTCTCTGGCCTTCCAACGCACGCCTCCGCAGTTGGTGGATGCAGAGTCTTTCCTGAGTGAAGGCCGAGGTCGAAGACTCTTTCCGGAGAAGTATCAGTCCCATATTCAATTCGGCGATGGCGAGTCACGGTCGCTCGCGACAACAGCGCGCTTGGCGACTGCGCGGGCCTCATCCCTACCTGCCGCTGGCCGCGCGGCCTCGGCAACGCGACGCGGCGCGGAAGAAGATATTTTTCCACCGCAACAACACCGACAAGAGACACACGAACAAAGCGTGCGACGAGGAGAGCCGGAGAAAGGACAAGAGAGCCACCGCACCAGGCCACAACGGCGACCGCGCGGGCCTGGCACAGCGTACGCGCGGTACATTGAAGCGCACGGCTTCCCTGAAGCCGCTGCACGCCGTCACCATGGCGACGACGTCGCCGCACGCGAAAAGCTGCGGCCCTTCTACACTGTGCAGCAGCCGAACGACCCGGGAAGCGAGTCGACGCGAACAGCCAAGCGCATACATAAGATACCATTCGGACGCGATCGGACCGATGCGCGTGAGCCGCTTAACTTATTTGATAGACAAGAAAATCTGCGTTGGTGGGTGGGCTCCGACACGTCCATCACACCCGATGTGATTGCCACAGAGCCCCGTCGCCTGGGAGACTCCACACCGGCGCAGTCAGTGCATCAAGCAGCGCCGAGCCCGGAGCTGTCCGCACCCACTCGTCTCGTCGATGATGCGCGGGTACAGGAAGAAGACATGGCGAAACAGGCGATGCGCGTGGCGTACCTGCAGAGGCTTTTAGAGGTCGAAACGGAGAGGTTACTCTCCATGACGCAGCATGTGCCTGACAGTGAGAGCGACGAGCCTCATGACGCGACGCACGAGAGTGGCACAACAGCACAGCTTCCGCAACGCACCCGCAGCACTCCGCGTCGCCGTCGCCAGCGGCAGCTTTGGGAGAGAGCGTCGCTTGTGGGGTCTGCCTCCGACGAAGAGAGCCAAGAGGACGGCACGCAGGGGCGGCAACGTTCCGCTTGCGACAACACCACGTGTGAGCGCGACGCGTCGAGCCGTCATGTACGGGCGTCGCGCGAGTACGCCATGGCGCACACGGATGATGCGAGCACGCGCACCGCGTCGGTTCCAGTGTCGTTCTCACCTCCACGTGCGTCATCTGCGATTCGCGTGATCTCGCGGCACGTGGCATCGCGCACACCCTCAACCGCGCGTACCTCATCAGTCGATGCACCGTCACCGTCATCGTCACCGTCATCGTCGCCACAGTCAGCGCACGAAGCGTCAACTCGCTGGCGGCGGCACGATGATGAAGACGCGGAGGCGATCAGCGCTCACACGGTGCCGGCACCCTCTGAGATGCACATACCGACGCGGCTGACTCGGCCGACCTCCACGCCCGCACCGTTACCTACACCGCACTGGAAGGCGCAGCTCCTTGCGAAGGCACGCGAGCGGGACGCACACGGTTTCTTCGCTCGGGCCACGTCGAAGCGAACGGAGCTGCCGGCCGACGATGTGCACAACGCCGCAGGAGCATGGAGCGTACCCTTTCCCGTGGCCTCACACGGGCCGACGCGTCGCATGGCTTCTCCCCGGCCCGCCCCACAGCAGTCTGCAGCGGTGCTTCCCGCTGGTCGCACCGGCACGTCTCCAACGGCCGGCCGCGCGACGATGCGTGATCGCCGCTGTGACCCTTACACCAGCGATCGAGGCCACACTCGCACGACCACCGTTCATCCTGGTCCGAGCGCACGGCTGGACGCAGAGTCGATACTCGATGACACAGCGGAGGAATCACCACAGCAGAACGAATCTCTCGCCGTACGTACCTCCGCCGCCACTCCACCCACTGGCCGTTCACTTCTCGATGTGCTCACGCAAGCAGGGCCGCGGCGTCGTGGGAGTGAGAGCCGGCAGGCCGCGCGTCCACACGTACGGGGCACTGATGCGGAGGTGAACCGATCGTTTGTCAGCTGGAATAATGATAGCGTGCAGTCGCTACGCGATGTGCTCGAAGCGACCTCCGGCACACACCGACGACTGTAAAAAGGAAGCCGGAACAGCACTGAGGTTGTGCGAGTGCGCTTGTGTTTTCTTTCTTTTGTATTTCTCCACGTGCGTGCACTGTGGATAGATCGTTAGATTTGTTTTACTCTTTGGTTTTCTTCCAAAGCGTTTTGAACAAAAAAAAAGTGTACGGCACAGTGATGACCAGAGATGAGAAGCGGCTAGTGTGAATTGGCTGTACTTGGTCAAACCAAAACCTCTGTCAAGATCAATAGGCGTCCTCGATAGCTCTTCCTTGTTGTACCTCTCGCATCGTCACAATGACTCTCCCGATCGCTCCTCGCTTGATCTCTCTCCCTTCCTTCCTTCCTCTGTCTGTCCCACATGTGAGAGAGAAAAAAAAAAAAGCAGCCTTCACGAAAACTCAAAGCGTCCATCCATCGTCGTACCGTGCACTTCCACGCCGTGCGTACCGCGTCACTACGCTCAAGTATACATATTCTCCACGTTTTCTCATGTCTGGTGCATGCCGCGCTGGTTCGGGCTGGGGTGCGCGAGGGAGGGGCGGTGGTAGCCCTGGCGGACGACAATGGGCAAGCGCGGACGGCGGGAGTCGCGGATTGGGATCGATGCCCGCCGCGCCCGCTTCGGGTCTCGATCAGGACGTTGTGCAAAGCGTACTGGGGCGTGCGACGACGTCGGCGAAGTCCCCCAACGTGACCGCCCCGGCACGCCCCGCTGTGCGCGCCTCTGGTACGTGGTCGTCACCGCCCTCTTTCGGCCCTTCAACCGGTTCCGCCACCCCAGAGGTGCGCACCAATACCCCTCTCTACGATGTGTACGTGGTGCTCGACTTCGAGGCCACGTGCGTGCGTGAGAAAAAGATTGAGAACCAGGAGATCATCGAGTTCCCCATGGTGCTCGTTGATGCACGCACGCACACGATTGTGGCAGAGTTCCAGCGCTATGTCAAGCCCGTGGTGAACCCGGTTCTTTCGGCATTTTGTACGGAGCTGACCGGCATCACGCAAAGTCAAGTTGAACACGCGCAGACATTCGAGGCGGTGTTCGCTGAGGCCAAGCGTTTTCTGGCCAGTGCAGGACTCGGCGACGCCCCACCACATCGTAGCTACTGCCTTGTCACGTGCGGTGATTGGGACTTGAAGACGATGCTTCCTGCGCAGCTGCGTCTCAGTGGTCAGCTCGGTCTCCCGTCCTCCTTTCAGCGGTGGTGTAATTTGAAGGCTTTTATGTCGGCGTGTGACCCCCCGCTGTCGCCCCACACCACCGGCGGCCCTCACCGTGTCAGCGCAACGTCATCGCGGTGTCCGCAGTCGAAAAAAACGCGCGAGATGCACATCACGGGCATGCCTGGCATGCTGGCGGCCTTAGGGCTCTCTCTCCAGGGTCGCCATCACAGTGGTATCGACGACTGCCGGAACATTGCCCATGCCCTCTGCGAGCTTCTCAACCGTGGGTACCGTGTGCGTGCGACAGCGGATGCGGGTAGCGAGCCTGCCACGCCGTGGCTCGCGCCTGAAGACGCAGCATGGGCTCCCCTGAGTGCGCTTCACAGCTCTCTTGCCACTCACTCGGAACCGTCGGCCCCAATCGTCCCAACAGACGTGCAGCCACCCGCGGCGGAGGCCATTGCATCCTCTCCGCAGTTTCGCGATGCCGCACATGAAGGCGTTGCCCAGAAAAAGGGGCGTAAGGAGGAGGCCTCGGAGGGCGCCGCACCGGAGCGCCTGCCCGCGCTTATTGTGGATACATCGCGGGATCCGATGAGCGAAGGCGCGATCGACGGACCGGTGTCGGAACCGTGGAAGCAGAAGACACTCTCCAAGTCGCTCAGTCATCTCCTCCGGCACGGTGCAGATGAGCGTCATATACCCATTACTGTGAATGGCTACGCGCGTGTGCGGGACGTCCTGAACGAGCCGACAATTCGCAAGCTCAATGTGAGTCTTTCCGATATTATGCACATCGTGGCGAGCAGTGATAAGCAGCGATTCCGCCTGGCGTACCGCACCAGCGGAGGCGACGACACCCTGTACATATGCGCGGCGCAGGGCCACAGTCTTCCAGGGGTCATGCCCGATCTCATCCGCATCACCAGCATCGAAGCGTGTCCACAAGCTATCCACGGCACCTACTGGGCTGCCTGGAAGCAAATTCTCGAATCAGGTTATCTGTCGCCCATGTCACGCACCCACATCCACTTCGCGAAAGGGCTGCCGAAGGACGCGTCCGTCATTAGTGGGATGCGGAAATCGGTGGAAATTGTACTGTACTTGGATGTTGCTGCCGTCTTGAGAGATGGGATCGAACTGTTTGAAAGCTCCAACGGTGTCATTTTGACTGCCGGGGTCGGAGACACAAGACAACTCCCCCTCAAGTACATCTCAAAGGTGGTCGATCAGAAGACCAAGAAAACAGTGGACTTCTAAGTACACAAACACAAAGAGAAAGATCTGTTCAGCTCGCCGATGGCTGTCAGGTGTGCTGACAGACGTTTGTGGCTTTTGGAGTCTTCGCGGTTACTGTCGACCTTTTTTTTTTTTTTTTCTGTGTGTGATTTTTTTTTTTTGAAGTATTTTATTCAGCCATCTCTCATTTTCCTCCTCTTCACGATGTCTTATGACGACGACTTCATCAAATGTTGTTGTCGTTTTTTCCTCCCGCTTGCTGGTCTGCAGCGTTTTTTTTTTTTTTTCTTTCTTTAAACTGCTGGAAGGAGCTCATTGGGATAATTTTCAAAAGAAAAACAAGAGCGACAAAGACAGAGAGAGGTACGACGAACACGTCTATGAGTCAGGGAACCCCAATAGGGTGCTCTGTCTCGCGGCGATCCAACACCGCGTGGAAGGCGTGTGGTGCTCCAGGTCCACATGACAGCCTGTATATATTTACACGTCTGTGTATGTGTGTGTGTGTGTAAGTCTTTCCTCGACTTCCTAGTGTGTGAACCATCTGTCTTCACTTCCTACGTCTGGCTTCTCTTTTCATTGTCTTTTTTTTTTTCTCTTCTTGTCCCGCCACGCGTCACGTGCAGAATGTGATGTGAACAGAGAAGTCAAGTCCCATCTCACCATTCAACGAAGGAGGAACAACGGGAAAACAGCAACAACAACACATATACAACGTGTGGAAGAAAGGGAGAGAGAAGGCCTGGATCCGACCGTCATGTCATCATCGGCGTCGACGTCAGGACAGCAGCGCGATGGCATGGAGGGTGAGACCACTGCACAACCTCGCAATGAAGCGATTAGACGTGCGTGGGCATCAGACCGCCACTCGTCATCACGTTCGTGGCCATTGAGCGGCGCCGACGAGGAGAATAGTGAAGTAGCATTCAGTGGCGACACAGACTCTGCAGCACCGTCCGAATCGACGGCGTCGCTGTCATCGTCGTCGGCCGCAGCTGTCATTGCGCTAGATCCGATTTCGCAGCCTCTCAACGACCAGCTGCACTTCTACGAGACACCCACGCACGTCTACCTCCTCGCCTCGAACCGACTGCGTACCGTCTACCACGCCCTCACATTCGTCAAGCACACTTTGGCGGACGTACAGGCACACGCGGAGGCGGCCACGGTGACACAGCACGGCGCCTCTGCAGCAGAAACAACGCGCATGAAGGCGCGCCCCACACACCCCGTCGCCGGCAGCCTCGGCGAAGATTACGACGCCGCGCACGAAGGATTTCTGGGTGAGGACACCGATAGCTCCCAGCCGTGGCCGTGGTGTGCGCGTCTGGCGCCGCAAGCGGCTGTGTTAACCGCAACGGAAGCGCAGTCGTTTGTTGACAGCCTACGGCATGCTCACGCGTCACCTGATGTGCGCCTGCCACTGCGATGGGGCCGTGCCAAGGCTCTTGTGGGAGCCGTGCGCTTCACCGCCGGCTACTACCTGCTGCTTGTCACAGCGCGTCGTCTAGTTGCCCGCATCGGCTCTCATCGGATCTTTGAAGCCGCCGAGACGGAGCTGATTTCGCTCCTGCAGCAGCCGCCTTCTTCCACGTCCTCAGGCTCGGCCACAGCGACGTCTTCTTCCGCTTCGTCGTCCCCCTCAGAAACTGCAGCCGCAACAGCAACGGGCTCTGACGGCCGTCAGCGCCTATCGGGTGCGCGGTACCTCGCGTCGTTGGCCAGCGCCGCCATTCCCAGTCTCTTCCGTCGCAGCACAGAGGAGGAGACGTACGCAAAGCAGTTTACGGACATTGGCTTCCATCGACACGCCTTCTACTACTCCCACACCTATGACCTGACCAACACCCTGCAGACGAATATGACGGTCCCGTCTGTCCGCCGCGAGCGTCGACTCAAGTTTTCGTGGAATGAGTTCCTCCACGAGCCGTTCGCCGAGCTCTGGAGCGAGACAGAAGACGAAGACGGAGACGAAGGCGAAGGCGGAAATGAACGCGAGAATAGTGCGAACAATAGCGGGCACGACAACGGCGAAGACGTCGACGCGAATGGTCGTCGTACCCGCGAACCCGACGCAGAGCACGCGCTGCCGCCGCCGCCGCGGGCAGAGCTCGACCCGCTGAACGCAGATCCATTCGAGGAGGAGGACATGCATGACGAACACGACGAGTATGACGATAGGGACGCGCACCGGCGACACTTGCGACGTCCGCGGTACGCCGGTGAGGACGAACTGCCCATGTCGAATTATTTCCACGCCTCCACCTGGCGCATCGCGTTCATCCACGGCGCTGTTATTCAGAAAGTGTTGTGGCTGCAGCACCGTAGTGTTCTGCTCACCCTCATTGGCCGTGTCAGCCGTGAGCACACGGGTGCGCGTTATCTGCGGCGTGGGGTCAACAGCGATGGCCACGTCGCCAATCACGTCGAGGTGGAGCAGATCGTGTGCGACGAGTCATCGCTTGGGCGGCATCACACCCGCGGTGCGTTTAGCGCGTATGTGCAGGTGCGCGGCTCGATTCCCCTTCACTGGTCGCACGCCCCATCCTCGCTGCCAAAACCCCCTATCCTTCTCGCCCTCCATGTTGATCCGACGTATCACGATACACGCCTGCACTTTCAAGAGCTGATTACCGATTACGGGGTGCCGGTCGTGTGTATGGACTTTGTCAAGCTGCAGGAGAAGCGACCGCGCGAAGTCCCACTGGGCACAGCCTACCGATCCGCAGTAGAGCGGCTCGCCGCGCTGGCGGTCGTGGACGGCAGCCAAGGAGGCTCCGACGGCGATGTGGATCGTCACACAGCGGCAAAGGCTGTGTGGCCGCGCGCGCGTCGCGACATTGTGCAATACCACGCCATTGATTTACGCCGTGCGGCCGATCGCGCGTGGAACGCGGTCACCGCCGCCGCGGAGAGCACAGCCGCGCGCGTTGGTTTCTTTGCGTGTCTACCCCCTCACGCCGCTCCACTTGACGGCGTCGGTGTGGATCCTGCGAGGGCGGACGCGATGCACACGGCCGACCAGCACGGCGCGCGCCTTGTCCGGCTGCAGCATGGTGTGGTGCGTAGTAATTGTATTGACTGTATTGACCGCACAAACATTGGCCAGTACTTCTTGAGTCTGCACGCGCTCGGCCATCAACTGGCGTCGCTGGGGCTGGTGTGTGCCGCGCCCGATCTCGCCCTGTCGCCGTCGGTGCAGGAGCTGCTTCTTCAAATGTACCTGTTCATGGGCGATGCGATTGCCATACAATACGGTGGCTCGGCACAGGTCGGGGCGGGCGTGCTCCACCGAGGCACGGGCTGGGATCAGTGGATGGGTATTCAACGGCTCTACCACAACGTCCTCGGCGATCGCGAGAAGCAGATGGTGGTCAACCTCTTCCTCGGTCGTTTTCAGCCGGCTCCATTGTTCTGGTGGAAACTCTTTGGCCGTGCGCGTGCGTACCGATCCCGTCAAGGTCGTGGAGGAGCTCGCCCACTGTTTGTCTCGCCGCTGCAGCAGCAGCAACAGCAAGAGGAGCGCGAAAAAGAAGACGTGACTGGTCCACGGACATCAGCCGAACATCTTGCGGCGAAGGCGACGAAAAGCCAGCGGAAACATGGCGCTGCCACCGCCTCACGCGTGCTTTTTCCACGGTTTGTATCGCGCGCGTTGAACCCAAACATGTCACTGATACCGAGCGTGCTCATGCGAGGTGCGGTCGCTGCGGCTGGGGTCGATGGCCGGAGCTGTCCCCCGGTGCTTCTCCCATTTGTGTTTCCGCGAGCATCACAGGCTAGCGGGGACGGTTACGTCGGGCTGGCTGCGCGTACGCGCTCAACGAGCACAAGAGCGTCCGCAAGGCAGACCGCCGCGCGCACAGGTGAGTCGCTCGCAAAACTGCTTGAGAACGCCTACGCCGACCCAGGCTCGGATTACTATCTCCTCGTTCGTGAGGCTCCACGTCTTCGTCGCTCACCGCGTGTTGGCCCCGACGAGCACGCCTGGTGGCAAGGCCCGCTATTATGGCATCTGACATATCGTCGATGTGCGGCCGGAGGTGCGCACCCGCACACGTGTGGCATGACGTCGTGCGAATCCTGTCGCTTTCTCGACAGAGATCTGGAAGACGAAGAAGGAGAAACCGAAAATCATGAGAGACAGGGCGAGGTCTCGCCAACGGAGCGACTGCGGCAACATCAACACGTGCACGGAAGAAGCGGCTCGTGGAACACCAGTGACGTTCTAAACGACGTGAGCGCGGAGGTGGTACCATCGCTGCCTTCCGCGCTTCCGTCACGTCAACCCCTTCCGCTCCCGAAAGACACGTACGACGCCGTGCGCCGAAGTGAAGTGCAGCGGATCGAAATGGCAGCGCAGGAGCGACAACTCTGCATCGAGCCTCCGCTAGATGATCTGGGCGAAGAGGTGACGACGGGCGGCGGGAATAAAGCCACCCTACAGGAGGCGATCGCCGAGGGTTTTCAGCTAGAGCTCGGTACGGCCGTCATCACCGCGCACACCGTCTCAGACAGCGAGACTACACGCCACAAGACGATGAAAAAGCCGGCAAGTGCGTCCGTGCGGGGACTCGATGTGGTCGAACTGGCCGGCACCACACGCGCCACCTCGCCGTCTGCAAGCTATGGTGTGCGTCGTGACGCGTACCGTGGCGGACAGCATGACGTGCCCACAGCCGCCACGGCAGCATTTTCGCTGACGTCGCGGTCGCTGTCACAGCCACCCAGCTGCTGGTGGGACGATGCCGCGCGCACGCCTCCCGGCCTGTGCATGGCGGATGAGAGGACGGTGTCGGCGCGCGCGTGCGTACGCTACTGTCCACGTGTTGCCACATTGCTGCGTGAGGTCAAGGAAAGCGTGTACGCGCGTGAGCTGGCCGACCGCGCGCTGTGGCGTCCATCGTTCGGTGTCTCGCTCGGCCATGACGTCGCTGGCGACGCCATAACTTTCGCTGGAGACCAAAATGGAGGCGGGTTACTCTTGACGAACCTCGACGGACGCACAGAAAGCGAAGGGGCGGATGAGGAGGCGGAGATGCAGGATACACACAGTACCGTTGTCCTCGTCGCGCAGGCCTTGGCGGCACAGTACGGGGCTGCCCCAACCCTGTGGTCCACTGAGCACGTACGCGGTGCCTTGCGCGCGTGTCTGGAAACCGCCGGCGCCACTCCGCTGACGGCGGCACAGTGGGCAGCGTTTCGGGCCAATGCCCATGATGGTGCGTGGCTCTCGCGGCTCGCAGAGCGATACGAAGAACGGTGTGATCGCGGCTATTGGGCAATGTTCTTCTCACGGACGACCAAGCTGCCACAGCAGCAACCGAACAAGTGGTCAAGCTCTTCGCGGTATCGTCGTTCGCGGTCGCCGAGCCGGTCGCCTGCGTGGGGAGATGGCGGTGCTTACAGGGAGGTGAGTGGCGCCGCACGCCGACTCTCCGCAGCCTTCGTCAAGCGTTGGTTCGCTTGTATGAGTCACGACATTTCAACGACATCCACATCACCTTCTTCTGCGTGCGCGGAGGCGTTTTCTTGGCCAGAGGAGCAGCACGACGGTCTGCAGCTTCTTCTGCGCGTGACCCAGTACCTTGTGCACGTGGCGAACGGTGCCGTCAACGGAAGTCTGTCGTCCAAAGTATACAGAGAGGCGAGCAGAGACAAGAGCCTGGGTACTGTGACGTCATCCACTCCGTCGCTGGAGGTGCTTGCAGAGACGCTCACACGACTGCTGCATCTCGGACCGCACGTTGTGCACGCCGACAACGTGGAGAGTGTTATTGATTCCATGCTCGTGCGGATGACGTCTGCAGACGACGCCGTGCCTGAACATCCGCGACTGCGATTCTCAGACGCCCCAGTCAGCAGCACCTCGCCGCATGCGCGTGTCCAGGCCTCCTTTATCCTTCCGCCAAGTGTTTTACGCAGTGAACTTGTCCTGTGGTGGGCTCAACCGCGTGTGCTGACGAGCCGCGCAACATCCCAGGCGTGTGCGAGAGCTGGTCGCATGAGCTATTCCCACTCGGACGTCGCCACCATTCGCGTTCATCTCTCTGCGGAGGAGGCCGCGCTTCTCGTATCGTGGTTGCTGGACACGCGCCATGTCTTGCCTTTATTCGCGCTCCCGAGGGATCAAGCAGTGGCAGCGGCAGCGACGACATCGACCACAGCGGCCACGGCGACGAATTCATCATTTCCTCGAGGCACACGAGGTTTTGGCGTGCGAGAAAGCGACGAAGACAAGTTGTACAATGAAGACCCCACCGCACTTTTCTGTTTGCTTGCCTCCCTCGAGCCATGCGTACTGAATGCCGACAGTAGCAGCAGCCGTGATGAGGCACATACGATGAGCGTCAACACATCGACAAACAAACGAACCGCGTCAGCTCCAACGAATGCTACCGGGCCAACGCCTTCGGTGTACATCCAGGCTGCTGCGCTCGCCGAATCACTAGCCAGTGTCGCCGTGGGTATTGCCCAGTCCCTACCGCAGATCCTCGCAGAGCCCGCTTGCGGTGCGGCTGAGGACGACAGCGCGTCGGCAACCGGCCACGCCCATCGCGGAAGTCGACTGGTGGCCACACTGGCGACTCTCGAGGGGCGTCTGGCAGAGCTCGCCGCTGGCTTGCTGCACATTGACCTGGCACGTGCCATACAGGACCTCGAGCAGTCGTTCATCAGCAGCGAATGTAGCGTGGATGACGTGAAGAGCCGTGACGACGACAGTAAAACAACATCGGCGTCTCGTCCCGCTGCGTCCCACACAGGTGTCTCGACTGGCCGGCCTCCACGCTTCTCCACCTTGCCCAGCAGTCTCGCACGTCGCGATCGGTTTCTCTTGTGCTTTTTTGTGAACGTGTACAACGCGTTGTACGTACATGCGTGGCTGCACGCGTTGCGTCAGCAGCTGACATCGGCAGGTGGTGTGGCCTCCTTCACGTCGCATGCGCATCATCGGTCTTCGCTGACGGTGGCGCCCGCCTCGTGTCGATCAAGTGTCGCCTTCTACGAGAAGCACGCCTACCGCATTGGACCGGACAGCGGTAGCGGTCGCACTAGCACGCGCCTGTCGTGTGGCAACGTCTTTTCGCTTAGCGACATCAAATATGGTATTCTCCAGGGGAACAGTCCACGCCCGTACAGCGGTCTCGCGCCATTCGTGACGTGTCGCCAGTGTGGCGCCGTGTGTGATGCACGCGCGCGGTACATTCCGTGGTGCCTGCGCGGACGCGATGCTCAAAGTGGAGCCTCTCACAGTCGTGGTGGTGGTGGTGCGGAGAACAGTGCAGATTCTCTGCTTGACACAGATGTGTCGAGTCTCACCATGACGGACTCGTGGCGTGCGGTGCTCATCGCACACGCGCACCAGCACGCGTCGGAGATGGACAGCACTGCGAGAACGAGCGCCTCGCGCACCGCACAGTGTGCAGCACACATCCGCGCCGGGTGGCGACTTCAAGAAGACGACGCGCGCTACCTCTGCCAGCGTGTTGTGCTGAGCTTGTGTGATGCGTACCTGGCCGCGCCGTTTTTAGACAACACCGCATTTCCAGCCCACGCTCCGTCACTCTTCACGCGCGCTGCCTCGCCGACGCAGCCAAGGCCTGGCCGCGCAGAGAGCACGGTGTCTCCCTCCTCTTCCATGGCCTCCCCTACGGCAGATGTGAACGGGCCTTGCTTTCCCACCAACGCCGCTACGGCTTCCTTTGCGAGCGTCGCACTCGACGATTCATGGGCCACACAACCAGCGATGACAGTGACGACGACGGCCACCACCTCCACGGCGAACATCGACATCTGGTCCGTTATCTCTCACTCGACGGCGACGGTTGCCTTCACACTGGTCCCACGTGTATCGGAAGAGGTCACGTCATGGGCTACTGTGTGGCGTGCGCTGCCGCCGATCTTCCTGGAGAGCACCTTTGAGGCCCAACTACGGCAGGTTGAGCAGACGGTGGTGCAAAGACTCGCATCGGTACGCACCGGTCGCCCGCCGCACACCGTCCACAACAACAACAACAGCAACAGCAGTCCTGTCGGTACGCGCAGCAGCGACAGAAGTAGTCATTCGTCTGTGGTGACAACGTACACGAGACCGCTGACGATGCCCTCACCACACAGCGTACCAGGGCCGACCGCGACGACAGCTGCCGCCACAATGGCAGAGGGCCGACGTCTGAGGTTTTTGGTGCGGCTCGCAGCAGGTCAGCCACACGTGTTTGTGTTGCGCGGTCACGGAAACGTGTCGGCGTCTCAGGACGTCACGAGTTGCATTCAGGCTGGACACGACTCATCACACGCGTTGGCGTTCTGGGAAGACGCGATGCGACAGCTCCACGATCACTTCCGATAGCAATGGTCCGTGAGTGTGTGTGTGTGTCTGTCTATGTGTGTGTGTGTGTGTCTGCTTGTGCATCTGTACAAGGTGGCTCTCTTTGTTTTCTGTCGAGAAGTGCGCTGTCAGTACCCGAAAAAGAAAATCGTCCATACAGGCCCATTTGTGTGCATGGCACAACCACATCATGTGATGACACGCATCCACCAGTGCTCACATCCCGCGCCCGAACGCACACTGTACGCTATCGTCTCCTCTTTTCCTTGTCTCTCGCTCCCCTCGCTCGTTGATCCAAGTAAATCTCTGCCCTCTGACTTGGGTGTTTTTTTTTTCCAGTGCTTTTTTGTTTTTTTTTTGTTTTTATCCCTGTCAGGTTTCTTCGTGTAGCTCTTTCTTGTTGTCTCTGTTGTCGTCACTTCTGCCGTCGGCACCATGCTGCGCCGTACCAATCTCGACTATCACCGTACCGGTAAGGCGCGTGCGTTTGTCTTTCGCGACCCGTCACTCCGCCTCCTTCGCGCTGGCTCCGGGTCACGTCAGCTGAAGCGCATGGGCATGAACCCACAGTTGGGCCTCGGCTACCGCAAAGTGGACAACTTGAATGCGAATGCGCAGTACCAACACGCGTGGCCGCTGCTCTCCCACGATGATCTCGGCAACAGTGACCAGTCGAATAATACCAAGAACATCATGTACTCGATGTACATGCCGAAGCGCAACAAGGGTACGGCCCCGTGGTTTCGCGGCGCCGACACGTACTCGGTCAAGTACTGCGAGCAGGGCCGCTATGAGTACCAGCGCTACCTCATGATTAACCGGTTTCCCAGCGAGTACAAGAAGCACTTCGCGCGCTTCCTCGGCAACATACGCGGGTCCCGCGCGTCAGGCCGCCCCGACAGCGACCCGCTGCGTGCGAACAGCGCTGTGCTCCCGCAGGAAGCTCTGCACTGGCTTTTGCGCATGATTGTCGACAACTTCAACCCGCAGCACGTGCACTACATCGCCGCCATGCAGACCTTGCTGGACGCCCAAGAAGTTGACATGGCGCGCGATGTGTGGAAGATTATGGAGCGGCAGCAGACCTGGCCTGATACCACCACGCTCTGCGCGTATCTGGACGTGTGCACCGCGGCAGGTGAGAAGACGTGGGCCGTCGAGGCATGGAACCGTTACGGCACAGAGTTGACCTTCTTGAAGGACGGCGAGGTTGATCCCAAGCCCATCACACGCACACCCTTCTCACTGACCCGAGAGGAGTTGTTGTATCTGCCAAAGTGGAAGAAGCACTTCGATCACGATCCAAACCTCGACGTGCCTGACCTGAATCGGTTCAATCGCACACGTGAGGTCTACCTCCGCATGGCGAAATCAATGCTGGCGGGTGGTGATGAAGGACTGTTCACGCACTTCTATAGCGCACTCGAAGAGGCGATGCTGACGACGCCGACGCCGGTGCCGGAGCCACCAAATCCGCACTTGGTGCGTCGCCCGCGCTGGGCACCGTATGAGCACCTGCCGTCGGCTCACGCCTCACCCTGGCGCGTGACCAACAACGGTCGCGTGATGGCCCTCGGTCCATACCACGCGGAGGAGAACGCCATGCAGAGTCGCTTCTTCTCGAATGAGCAGTTCCTCGTGCACGCGGCGGCCGAGGTGCTGAGCGTGGCGCTGCGGCGCTACGAAGCGGCGTCGCCGGAGGCGACGGCGTGCACCGCGGCACATGCAGAGGACAATGCCTTTCTCGACGTCGCCGCTGCCGCCGGATCGGCGGAGGCCAAGGCAGTGCTCGCCCTCTGCGACGACCTTGTGAGCCGGCTCTACGCGAAGCTCGACAAGCGCATGGCGAATCTGGAGACGTCGACGTTGCTGTCGACGATCCTCGCCGTCCATCGTGTTGTCGGCAAGGACGGTGGCGCGCAGCTCCACGAGCGGGCAGCCGCCTTCCAGCAGCGCAAACAGAAGGCGTCGGCTGGCGCGGCTGCGGCACCGCAGGAGTCCCTGACGGCGACGAACTATTTACACATTCTCACCGGTTTCGCCGACGAGAGTGCGTTCTTCTTTGACCGCAGTACGAACACGAACACGTACCGCACGGGCTTCGATGCGCGCCAGGTCATCAAAGACATGTCCACGGTGCTGAAAGAGATGGCGAACAATGTACACGTGTCCTGGTCCGCGGATATGCACCTACAGGTCGTGCGCACGCTGGTGAACTGTGGTACGATGCAGGCGAACGCGTACTTTGTCAAGAACGTGCTGCGCCAGTACCCGTGGGATAGCGCCTTCCTGGAGTCGCTCTACATGGAGTACCGTCGTCATGACGATGCGACGCTGTGGGCAGAGCTCACGAAGCGCGCGCTGGTGTGGACCGCGCGCTACGACGTGCATGCGTCTGAGAGGCTGAAGCGCCTCATCGAGGACGATTACGACGTCATCGGCGTCCAGACCCGCACATTCCGCGAGCTCGCCGTATTTCAGTTCCGCGATGCCGAGGAGAAGCGTCAGGCGCGTAACATTGTCAACGAGCTGCCCAATCCTTGGATGGACTACGTGTCACACGCCCTTCCCTTCCCCGACCGCGACGCCGGCTATCCGGACGAGTATGGTGATATCGGTCAGTGGCGTGCGCCAGGTGGTCCGGGCTCGCCTGTCAAGGGCCCAGGCTACTACGCCCCCGCCATGGAAGGCGAGCACCAGCGGGGCTACACCGCAGAATGGCGTGATCTCAAGAACCCGATGCGACCCCCACCGTTCCCGACCCCGTGGGAGCGGAAGTACAAGCAGTACGCACGCGGTCAGCACCCGTCCTACGATATGGTGTACGCGGGCCCGATGCCCGAGATCTTCCCCGGTCGACACGACTTCCGCAAGCCCACCCGATGGGATTACCACGACATCGAGAAACAAGGTAAGTACAAGATCAGCGGACCGTACTAAGGTGGAGCATGTGTGTGTGTGTGTGCTATCGCTGCGGACTGCGGTCGCGACTGTTGTTGTGGTTGACTTGTCGTGTGGCGGTGGCACTGGATGCGTCGCTTGTTTTTCAAAACCGGTGACGCATGTGGTCGGAATTGGATGTACGGTGGTGACAAGCTAGCTTAAGTGCGCGCGCGAGTCGACTTGGCGCGTTGCGTCGATGTCAGATGCTGCGAGTCTGAGAAGAGTTGTGTGTGGGTTTGTTTGTTCTGGTGAAACGAGAGTGCCGTTGTCCTCGTCCTTTATGCGGTTGATCTCCGTCCTCGCAGGGGTTTTTCATTGACCCGTGTGACTCATAACAACAACAAAAAAAAAGACAAAAAAACCGAGCGCAAAGCATTGTGTGCACAAAATGTGGGAAAAACGTGTGCAGAGCCGTCGGCGCACATCATCACACACGAACTCATTTTTGGGAACAAACAACAAGAACTTGACACGCGGAGCGGGTGCGCATTCGTGATGTAGTCGCCCGCATACCGTCGCAAGAAGCCGTGTGGTGACTTTCAAAACTTGAATTTTTCTCCGCGGCGGGGAATCCTCGGTTTCACGCGACACACCAGCGCTCTCTTCAGCTGTGCGCTGCTCACTACACCCACGCTGAGGGGACGGCGCGCGAAGCGAAAGACGCTCACGCGCTCCACGTACCGCACCCCACCAGAGCCCAAGCATCATCTTACGCACATACAGCCACATAACTACCACCAAAAAATAATAATAATAATACCCCTCACGCCTGTTCTCCTCTTCTTCAATTCTTCTGCTGGCTCTGCAGGTCTATTTCTTCCTTGTGTGTGTGTGAGTGTGTGTTGTCATCCACCTCTCTCTCTGTCTCTGTCGCTGTTCTTTTTCTTTTTTTTTTTTTTCGCATTCCTCTGCAAGGAAGTGCAAGGCATACAGACGGGCGTGCGTTCGTAGGCATACACTCACAATGTCCACCGCTCCACCCTCTCTCGTCAAGTACGAGTCTCCCGTACTCTTGTCTGATGCAAAGGCCAAGAAGTCGACGAAGAACAAGGGTGTATCCCACGCCGGTCCCGGCGCCGCGCCAGCTGTGCCCCAAAGCGAGGACGTGTTGTACAGTATTGTGCCGCCTCGTGAGTTCGAGGCGAATGGTCAGCGGTGGGTGCAGTACCCATCCAGCACCCCAGCAACGCGACTGGATGTGATCAATCTGCAGGAGAAATTGGACGACCTCTTGGTGGAGCGGCAGGCCCGAGAGACGGGTGTCTGTCCCATTCGCGAGGAGCTGTACGGGCAAGCCTTTGATGAGCTTATTCGTCAAGTGACCATTAGTTGTGCCGAGCGCGGTCTTCTGCTGCTGCGTGTGCGTGATGAGATTCGAATGACGCTCGACGCGTACCGTAGCTTGTACGAGAGTAGTGCAGCGTTCGGCATGCGCAAAGCCCTGCACGCGGAGCAGTCCAAGGTGGAGCTCGAGGCCAAAATCCGCTCACTCGAGCGCGAGAAGGAAGAGCTGCAGCGTCAAGTCGAAGAGCTCGAAGCGCAGTGCGACACGATGGAGCTCGAGGAGGCTCAGAGGCGGGAAGAAGAAGACCGGAAGCACGCGGAGGAGGTTGCTTTCTTCAAGCGCACGTACCAGACACTCACCTCCAACTTACAGACGGTGGTGAACCCATCCAAGAGCTGAGTCTCGAAGACGAGAGGCGCGCGGGGACGTTGGCGGGTTGTGTGTGCATCGTATTTCTGGTAAACGCGTCGTCTTTGAGCGATGTTCCGACCCCTCTGCCACGCCACCTTTTCTCTTACGCTTCGTGTGTGAGTGTGTCTGTAGGGCTGTTCGTGTGCGCGCTCTCAACGAAAAAAAAAAAATAGAGAAAAGTAAAGGTAAAGGTCACGAATGTACTTTTTGTGTGCGTACACACGCACACACATCCACACATCCACAACGTCGCGTGTCAATATATGTACATAGCGGACGGTATTCCCATGTGTATCTCCCTTTTTGTGAGCTCTTTTTTTCCCTCCATGTTGTCTTTCAACGTGATTCCCACCGCTTTGTGTGCGTGTGGGACAGCGATTGAGCAACAGCAAAGAACATATTGAAGCAAACAAAAGGAAAGCACACTTGAGACGTTGCACAAAAAAAAAAATAGCGAGCACAAAGCAACTCAAAAGCTGGAGGAGGTCATGGCGAAAGCTCCTTTTTGTCTGGATGGATCACGGCAAGACAAAGCTGCACTAGCTGAATAACTGTACACACGCGTTTCTCTCGAACTTCGATGTTACGTATGGAAGTCAAGCAGTTGCTCAAGTCGGGACGGTCAACTTTTCTTGTGTGCCTCAACTAATGGGCACGCACACACTTTTTTTTTTCTCAAATTCCTCTCCTGCCTCGCGTATGCAGCTACTGTCCCCGGTCTCGATCTGTTTAGACGAGCCGCCGGGCTGGAATACACTCTCACGCTTTTCATCACGTCTCTGCTCTCTCTCTCTCTCTCACCTCTCGCGGTACTCGCTCCCACCACGGTAGAATCCCACTTAAGCCCAAAGCACCCTCTAACCAACAACAACAACAAAAAAAAACTCCTAAATCGCATTTCATCATGCCCGCCAAGCCCCAGCCCATCGCTGCCGCCAACTGGAAGTGCAACGGTACTCAAGCCTCCATCGCTGAGCTCCTCAAGTGCTTCAACGCCCACCAGATCAAGCACGATGTGCAGTGCGTGGTCGCCCCCACCTTCATTCACATCCCCCAGGTGAAGGCCCAGCTCACGAACCCCAAGTTCGCCATCAGTGCCGAGAACGCCATCGCCAAGAGCGGCGCCTACACAGGCGAAGTCTCCATGCCCATCCTGAAGGATATGGGCATCAACTGGCTTATTCTGGGTCACTCTGAGCGCCGCACGTACTACGGCGAGACCAACGAGATTGTTGCACAGAAGGTCGCTGATGCGTACAAGCAGGGCTTCATGATCATCGCCTGCATTGGCGAGACACTTGAGCAGCGCGAGGCCGGCCAAACCGAGAAGGTGGTGCTCACGCAGACGGCAGCGATCGCCGCCAAGCTGCCCAAGGAGGCGTGGTCCAACATTGTGCTCGCCTACGAGCCCGTGTGGGCCATCGGCACCGGCAAGGTCGCCTCTCCCGAGCAGGCGCAGGAGGTGCACGGCGTCATTCGCAAGTGGGTGCACGAGAAGGTCGGCGCTGAAGTCGCCAGCAAACTCCGCATTCTGTACGGCGGCTCCGTGAGCGAGAAGAACGCCGACGTTCTTTACAAGAAGCCCGACATCAACGGCTTCCTCGTCGGTGGTGCGTCCCTCAAGCCCGAGTTCACGAAGATCATTGATGCGACCAAGTAAAAAGGTAGTCACATAAAAAACGAGCTCTCTCGCTCCCAAGACCCTCGTTTCCCTCGTGTTTTCGCTGATCGTCGACAACGACGGTAACGAGCGCACGTGAGAGAGAGAGAGCTTTTGTGTCCTATGGAGCGCGAGAGATCGAACGATTGAACGTGAGAGAAATGGTGAGTGAGAAGCGGCACGTGAGGTATCCATAGGTGTAAGCGCAGCCACGTGCCGACTCTCTCTCTCTCGCTTAAGCCAACCATTCGTACTAACGTTGTTTTTCTCTCCTTTTCTCCAATCAAAAGAATGTCGTGTATCGCAAAAGAAAAGAAACAGCCAAAACCCACACGGGCACAGAGAGAGAGAGTGGATCCTCGCAGAGATGTCGTCTCCGAGTGCTCGTTGTGCGCGGCAATATGCACGACGTAATGTTTTTCGCATTTCCTACTTTTATGTTTATCCCCGCGTTTTCCTTTCTCCAATGATATAAGTTCCCCCGCCGTCGTGCACTCTCCTTCGCATGTCCCGTGTTGGAGTGATCTGCGAAACCGAGCAGAAAGAAAAACAGCATCATTCAAAAAAAAAAAAAAAGTGAGTTGACGTGATAAAAGGAGTGACGAGCAGACACCGCATTATCTTTGAGTTGTCCGCGCGAACACATTTACAGAACGAAGTACGGAAAGGTGTGCGAGCACTTGACTCCTCTCCTTCCCTTTTTTTTTTCTTTTCGTCGCTCACTTGAGGAGGTGGCTGCCAACGAGTCGCTGCACTTTTCGGCCAATCGCACACACGTGTCTTTTGAGATGTGGCTGTTGTGTGATCGGCGCTCCGTTTACAACGCAAAGTGTGCGACCCTATGGATGTTATGTGACACGGGCACACACATCTTCTCATATATATATATATATATTACCAGCCTCTCCCTCTGCCGTCTTCCCCGCCCCCTCCTCTCCGTTTTCTGGCTTCTGTTTGCGTCATTGGTTCTCAAGTGCTCGTCAACACTCGTAGAGGATATACTCCCCGTCACTTCATGTTGCTCGCGTCGTCGGCGACGATCCACGCACGGCGCGTGGCCACACTATGCACAGTGACAAAGCGCTGCGGCGGGGGACTCAGCGCGACGATCACCATCGGCAGCAGTCATGGCTTATCCTCCTCCTCCTGTACCCCGCATGCTCTCAGTACCGCCCGTCGCACGTACTTCTGGCCTTACAACGACGACTTTGTCCCTAAGGGTGAGTCCACATCGCGATTTCAATCGAGCAGCGTTCCCAGCGTGCGTCAGCGCATTATTCGTGAGTACGCCTTGGGGCCCCTTTTTAGTGAGCGCGTGCCGTGCTGCGTACTGGGCTTCACCGGGTCTGCGCGTGATGTGATAGGGCACAAGGCCGCTCTACGAGAAGCGCTGGCAGTGCTGTTCTCCGCGAGCACGCCTCACGAGATCACGTTTGGTCCTTTGCAGCAAACCAAAGACATGCTCTTGTTCCGTCCGAATACAAGCGAGTCGCCGCGACTGGGTGATGGACCTCGCAGTCGGTCAGACAGTGCGCGCCGCCGACGCAGCCAATACGCCCGCGCACCTGTGCAGGCGCGCACGGTCGTCGAGATTTATTTTGAGCCGGTTGACAGCGCACGCACACCGTCGGCATCGTCGTCGGCCTCATCCTTGCGATCGCCGTCCTCGGCGACGCTCACCTCCGCGGAGGAGGCGGAGGAATTGGAGGAAAACGAGGACGAGTCACACGTTGCTGCCACGGCGCTTGGACGTCTCGTACAGGAGGCGCTTGAGAATTTAGATGCGCACGACCATATGTCTTCGTCTTCAGTGAACCCGTCGTGCACATCCAGCAGCACGGAAGCGCAGCAGCAGCAGCAGCAAGAACAACATCAGGCAGCCGCACGCCTGCGGGAACTCGGTGTTGTGTACTGTGAAATACCCGAAGAGGACGTGAGTGATTACGTCTTCGACACACTTCACGGGGCGCCTGTCGACAGCGATTTGATGGCGCGCGTCGTGGACAGATGGGAGCGTCGGCTGCAGCAGCTCGAAGACCAAAGTAATGAAGCACGCGTGGCAGCGACAGCTCCCTTGCCGCGTCGTGTGGAAGAGTAAAGGATACGAGAGAGAAGATAATAAAAAAGGAAGAAAGCGGTGCTAGACGTTTTTGTCAAAAGTGCACGAAGTCATCGTCACACACGCAGTCGTGATTGTCGCATTATCACGATGAGCGACGCATTCAACATCACAGATAATTATCACAACAACAAAAAAAGAAAAACTGTTCTTTGACACCCGTGTGGTGTTGCGAGTGAAGACTTTGGCACTCAGCTCACTCTGCGTCGGCATACACACAAACATACATGTGCACAATGCATTCGTGCATACGCGCGGAGAATACAAAAAAAAAATGTTATGTACTGACCTCTACGCTCGTCGTTACTTCGCCGTCTCGTCAGCGCACCAATCAACAACCTCATGGAGCACTCAGCGCTCGTGTCATCTCCTCTCTTCTGGCTCTCACATTTCTTCTTGTACTGATCATCATCGTGTTTTTCGTGTTTTTTCCCCTGTTTTTACCATTCATATTGATGCGTAGTGCGAGAAAAAAAAACCCGAGGCAGTAAGCCAACGCGCTGCAGCGAACAAAATTTAAGAAAAGAAAAAAACACGGAAAGACGCCAAGGTATATATCTTATCCGCAACAACTCGTGCGGATACATCTCCCTGTGGCTTGACTCACCTGTCGCTCTCCCATCTGTTTTTTTTCTTCCCAAACATCTTAGTGAGCTCATCGACACAGTCAGTGAACTATCTTCTGTAGATACGTGTTCGTTTCTCTCTCTCTCTCTCTGCCCATCGTACTTTTTGTTTCTCTCTGTTTGTCGCTACTGACACAGCTCTAGTATCACCGCCCATGATGATGTCTCGCACCACTCCCCAACGCGTCGTCATGACTGCTCTCCTTGTTGTGGCGGTTGTCTTGTGTGTGATGAGTCCGGCCGAAGCTTTCCGCTTCACGGTGCAGCCCGGCCACGCCAAGTGCTTTACCCGCCGGATCCAGGAAGAGGGTCGCTACGAAGTGCGCTACCGTATGGTGCGTGGCCTCGCCCCATTCGTGTCCGTCGCCGTCAACGCACCAGGTGGGCGTGTGTTGATGGAGCATGAGCCTGCGCGACCGGAGTCGAAAGAGATCATTACGATCAAGCGGCCGGGTACCATTGCCATTTGTTTCAATACGGCAGCACGGGCCTCTGAGGCGGTCTCCCAGAATGTGACGCTCGAGATCATGGATGCTGAGGACGCGGAGCTCACGCGCATGAAAAAGCAGAGCTACAGTACCAGCAGCCCCATCGCTCTCGGTGCCGGTCAGGGGAGTGGTGCGATGCAGCAGATCAAGTACATTATTAATCGTCTCGTTCTCCTGCGATCTGCATCGCTGGATATTATCACCAACACCGAGGCGATGCACATCACCATGGACGAGACGCAGATGCTCTCGTGGGCTTTCTTGGCATTGTACCTCGGCTTTGGCATTGCGGTGGCGATTTTGATGTATGTGCGGATGAAGCACTTCGCTCAGAAACACGGACTTTAGTCGTGTGCTGTCGCGTGAGTGGTCTTCGAGGCAATGCATGTGTGTGTGTGTGTGCGTCTCTACGTCGAAACTATGGCAGTGCTCCTCTTCCACGCAAACAGAAAAAAAAAAGTGAGATGATAAAAAATAAACCAGACAAGAGACCTGTAGACGATGCGCATCGATAGGAGGCCGGTGGCGGGTTACGGGGCAGCCAATCACATGTATGATCTGTCCCGGTTGGTGAATTTTCCTGTGAGTATGCCTGTGTGTGCGCCGTGCGTGGTGCTCTCGGCGCATCAGATAAAATGCAATACACTGGATAGCCTTGTGTGTGTGTGTGTGTGCGTGCGTGTGCGTGTGTTTCAGTCGCCCACACGACGTGTACGCGACCCGCTTCAGAGACATGCATTGGACGCCACGACAAAACGGGCATTGTCACAGTCGCTCGTTCTTATCTTGTTTCTTTGCCACTCCAACCTATTGATCAACCACACCCTGATCTTCTCTCTCTCTCTTACTCTCTTTCGACTGTCTTTACTTTTTTTTTCTTTTCCCTCCTGCTCAGCGTATCGCTCACGCACCTCTTCCTCGCCTTTGTCTCACTCACTCTTCCGCGCACCTTTGTCGGGCAGGGTACGAGTGTGCCTTGGAGGTTCTGTTCCTTTGTTTACGGCACTCTGCCATTCATTTTATCCCCTCGTCCTTTTTGTTTTGTTTTGTTTCCGTTTGTTGTTTCGGATTCACCTCCGACGCGCCTATTCGCTCTCCTCTTTTTGCTTTCCCTCGCACTCCGTCTCTCTCTCTCTCTGGTGTGTGTACTTCTCTTCTGCATCCTGCTCGCCATCGAGTAGCCATGAGTCTTCCAGCCGGCGTGATCATCCTCATCGTAGCTCTGTGCCTCTTCGCGGTCTACTTCATTGTTGGTAGTATTGTGCGCTTCCGTAGTGGACTGCACCGTTGCCCAGAAGTCTTGCCGAATTATCAGTTCTGGTGCCGTCTCGTCGCTCTCATCGTCGCCGCGTTCACGTGCGGGAGGGTGCGTATGGGGGCTCCGCGCGGCGGGCGCGATGCGGAGTACGATGGCTTTGGCGACCTGCCGTCTCGCCCGCGCGCGGGTGTGGACCGGCGAGTGCGCTTCGAGACGTACGACGTCGATGATGATGGCGATCTGGACGTGGAATACTACTCGGACACCACCAAGGGTATGAAGCCTGCCGAGGTTGTCGTGCGCCGTTAACGTGGCCGTGTGAGAGTGAGAGATGTGTTGCGATGCACGTGCCGTTTCTCGCTCTTTGAATCATGATGAGGTCACTCTCTTATCGTTTCAAGGCGTTGTGTCTTGTTTGCTTCGTGATGATATTTGTAGTTCTCTCTTTCTTTTCCTTTTCTCCAACCACTCTCCACGTTCTCGGGTGCGTCCTATTGAAAAGACAAAAAAAAAAAGGATCACAAAAATCAAGCATGTGTCTCTTCTCCGGAGGAAAAGGCTGCTTCACGGCTTGTAAGAAGAAGAGGACGAGAGGGCGAGCGATTCAAGTGATATCAGATGGCGCGCACTCGTACCGACGAGCTGTGCGGATAGACGTGAATGGGTGGTGTGTCCATCGTGGCACGCACGTGCTCCCACTGCCGCCTTCACTTTGGTTGTTTTGTTTTGTTTTTTCTCCACACCCACTCTCGCCGTCCCGTGCGTGGATTGAGACGAGCGCGTTCCGCCCTTGCGTTTCGATGTTAGCTATCGGCTGGCCAAAGCCATCCGTGAGCCCATCACTGCTGTTGAACACTTCGCCTGAATCCAACCACTTCCTGCGTGTCACGTGAATCCCATCTGCCACCACACACGCTTGTCATTTGGTCTCCTCCACTTTGGTCTTCATATTTTCTTCTCTTCTTGGCGATGAATCTTCTTTTGTTTTCTCCGCGCAGTGTCATAGATAGATAAGGTCACATTTCATTACGTCTCGTTGTTCATATTTTTTTTGCTGTCGCGTGTTTCTTTTCTCTCGGTATCGCGGCTGTCGTTATTCCAGCTTACCATCTCTTTATATTCGAACGCGACATAGACATAGAGACACACAAACAAACAAACAAAAAACGAGGCACTTGATCAATGGCACCAAAGAGAAAGAAAGCCGCATCAAAGGTCTCCCCGGCGTCCACAACGGCTGCTTCTCAGCGTGGTGCCTCGACGTCCACTTCGGCAGCGCGCACACGACTACCGATTGCCAGCACGCCGGACGATGAGGTCGACGCTAACGCCAGTGGGTCTGCACGCGCGAAAGAAGCCGCGCTTCTTTTTTGGGTGAACAGCGCACTGCGACGCTTTGGGACGCCCGCGAACGCTGAGACCCGGACAACGACACAGGAGGAGGCACCACCCACGAGTGCAGCGGTCCCCGACAAGACTGCTGCCACCGACCCAGTGACGTGTACAAAGGAGGGAGAGGAGGAGGGCCAGTCACAACGCGCGAACGCTAGTGCGGCAGATCGTACAGCGACACCTGCAGCTGAGATGACGAACGAAGGCGGGCGCGTGGTCTCTAGCGATGAGGCCGCGACGCGACAACAACAACAAGAGCGGCAGCCGCAACCAGTTGTCTCGTCCTCCGCGGTCACCGCCGCGTCATCATCGGTGCAGATGAGAGATGTGCTTCCTGTTTTCGAGGCGCTTGTGGAGGGCCAACTCGGTGACGTCGCGCTAGATGTGTGGTTGATTGGTCAGGTGAGTCTCACACGCCACCCAGACTCGTTCGCACGTGTGCTTGATGACCACGAACAAGCCGCGAGCGGTCCTCAGCGCGCTCTCCTTCAGAGTGTCGTGCCCTATTTCCTTGTGCGTGGCGAGTCGTTCTACACGATGGACGCCACCGTGTACCCGACGCTGCCTTTGCTAGCGATGCTCCTGCGCTCGCCTAAAGTGCGTAAAGTTGTACTCCATCCCGCGCTCCTGTACAAGCTCCTCTTCATGTACCTGGGCACGGACAAGGTTGACGTGGCGAATGTGGTGGACCTCGGTACGTGGCTGACGACCGCGCGGCAGGGCAGCAGCGTCCTCGCGGTCAACAGCACCCTCGACGTACTGCCCTACGAGACAAGCAGCCATTCTCTCTCTGTCGACGCGCTGCACAACGCGCTGCCGGAGGACGTCCAGCGTCTGTTGAAGGTTGCCATCAGCAACGTTCAGAGTGCCTTATTCGCACGCGCGCGAACAACGCGCACAACAGAGGAGAACGAAGAGACCGCCGTTGGTGGTGAGCAGAGCTCGCACCAGAGCGAGGAAGAAGATGCGACATCCTCTGCCGACACCGATACAGATGACGATGCGCACGACGGCGAGAATACGGATGAGGAGAAGTCGGACGCCACGCATGGCGCACCGAACGACAGCGGCAGTGGCGACGATGGTGAGGACGATGCGAGCGCGGTACGCATATTACAAGAGCTGGAGCCGTGTGATCCAGACAGTCATGTGCACGGTGACGCACAGATGAGAAGACGGAAACGACGGCAGCGGCGAGAGTTGTTGGAAGGGGCCGCCGTGCTTCTGTCGGATATGGAAGCGGCGGATGCCACGCGTGCGCTCGATGCCTTTGCCGCCATGTCGAGTGTGTACCGTTTCTTCGAGCTCGTGCTGGCACCGGAGGTACCCACCGCCGCGAGCACCTCGCCGTCGCAAGGGACAGCGACAGGAACGTGGCTCGCGGACGCGTGTGTGCGGCGCACATACGGTGTGTTTTTGTGTGCCCTCATGAGCTACCATGGGGTGTTTGTCAGCCGGGAGCGTTTCGAGGTGATGATAAGTGATCTCGACCGCCAAATCGGCGATCTCGCCCGACGCGCGGCGGCGGTGCTGGAGACGACGACGTCACCACACAACGCGCACCCGGCCGATGAGTCGACGGCTGAATCGCAGCCCTCCGGGTTGCTGGTGGCATTGAGTGCACAGGAGATTGTCGAGTACGTGCAGGCGGAACTTATTGATGCCGAAGCCCGTAGAGCCGTCGACGCGGTGGTCTCAGGTGTGCGCGGACCGATGTCGGCCGATGGCTCCCCACCGCGGCTGACTGTCGCGCATGTCGAATCGTGTCTTGAGATTCTGGAAGCGCTTCGACACAAGACGACAACAAACACAACGGTGAGCAGTCCCGTGGCGAGTTCGGCTCCTTCCTTGTCATCCTCCACAGCCAGCACGGCCACACACATACGTCTGCAGTGTTGTTGTGAGTTGGTGCAGCTGTGGCTGGCTGTGCAGGAGCGGCGTGCCTTCAAGAAGCTACTCGTCGCACAGTGGGGAACCGCCAACGCCAAACTTCACGTACACGTTCTGCCCTTTTCCTCCGCGTCTCGCGATCAAGTGGAGCGCGCCACCAGTACACCCACGACAGCGGCAACAGCAGAAAAGGCTCCCGACACAGACAGCTCCGCGCCGTCGTCGTCATCGCCCTGGACACACGCATCACCAGAGGCGACGATAGATGAGGTCGCAGCGGCAGACCCCGTCGTACCAGTCTCAACGCTCAGCTACTCTGTGCATCCGGTGTGGGAAATGCACCTGAGCACGACCGGCCGTATCTTCGCCTCACGACCGAACGTACAGACCATCGCGAAGCAGTCCCCCGCCGCGCTCTATAGCGTTCCGCCGTGTGTGCCACCACAACCACAACAGACCACATCTCCACAACCGAAGCCAAGCGAGGAGGAGACGCGTGCTACACGTGGCGAAGCAGCGGCGTCCTCAGTCGATACGCAGCCGTGCGGTCACACGTCGTACCCGATGCTGCGCGAACACCCGACGTGGACTCTCCGTCACCTGTACACAGCGCCGCCTGGCTGTGCGTTGGTGTCCCTTGACTTCAATCAGGTGGAATTACGGGTGCTGGCGCATCAGAGCCAGGATCCAACGCTGATTGCGCAGCTCTCACACCACACCGACGTACTCACACAGATGGCGCAGACGGTGCTCCGCCTGCCAACACCACAAGCCGTGCGACCACAGCAGCGGCAGGCGGTAAAGGTGATTGTGTACGGTCTGCTCTACGGCATGGGACCCGACCTCATGAATATCCGACTCGCCCAACTCGCACAGCCTCCATCGGGCCACAGCACGCTATCCTCCTCCTCCTCAACCACCAACCCCACGCGTGCCACAGCGGCAACCGTGACGGAGGCGGAGGAGGAGGAGGTGATGCCGCCCTTGAACGCCAAGGATCTCCTCGATGACTTCTACGCCTCGTACCCGCTCGTCCGTCAGTACTTACTCCAGGTACGCACGACGGCCATGCACGAGCGCACGGTTCTGACCCTTGGCGGGGTCAAGCACCTGTGTGGACCGGCGCACCAGGATCCCAATAAACGGCGCCAAGCCGCTGTCGCCTGGGCTATCCAGGGCGGGGCCGCCGACCTCCTGCACGAGGCCATGCACCGCGTCCATCAGCAGCGTCACAGTATGATGGCCTTCTTGCCGGCGGCACCCATCGCGTTGGTGGCCGCCGCACACGACGAGCTCATCTACGCGGTGCCGGAAGCGGCGGTAGCGTTCCTCCTGCCGGCCATGCGTGCGATTATGGAGCGTGATGTCGCGGAGGCCCTGCATCTCCGCGTCCCTCTGCGTGTGACAGCCCGTGTTGGTCCTAGCCTCGGCGAGCTGGAAAAAGTGGATGTGTAGTCGAACGAACGGGGAAGACGTGCTCGATTTGTGTGCTGGATACGCTCAGTGCGTCTGGGAAGCGTGCGCCTCGCTACGGGCTCCAGTTACCTCTCTTTACTTCTTCTTCGTCGTTCGCAGCCCCGCACTGGCTTATTACGATGCCCGCAGCGACCAGAAGGTCGTGCGCACAGACCAACCATGATAGATTAGACTGTGTATTGATGTGCCTTCTTCGGGTTTTTTTTTTGTGTGTGTGTGTTTCATTCTGTCTTCCTGCTCACCTTTCCTAGTTCTCTCAGAAGCGACGTCGTTGGCGCTGTACAGTGTACATGCTGACGTTTTCCTCTCGCAGTCGTGACTGGCGAAGCCGTGAAGGCTCCTTTAAAAAAATAAAAAATAAAACATGAGAGTCGCCGAGTATTCAAGGATCATCTTGATAGCAAGCGCTCTCTCTCTCTCCCTGTATGGTGTACATATTCACCATCGGCACCAGCTGCTTTCCGTGACCCTCTCACTTCCTTGCGAGCGGCGCCACGACACGACAAGGAAAAAAAAAAGCGTGACGGGGGGGTCGGCCAATGTTTGCTATTGTCTTCTCACAGGCCCAGCAGACGGATGGCGTTCATTTCCCCTCTGAGCGGACCCCTTCGCGCATGTCTGTGGACTCTTGTGCGTCCTGCTTCGACTGTCATCGTACGCGTCATCACACCTATCACTGCTGTTTCTTTATTTCTCTGTTTAGTACACAGTTTGTTTTGATTTATGAAAGGACAGCTAAACGGTACGCTAGATACACACAAGAATAGGTCCACCACGACCACGCGTACGCACGTCCGGTAAATGTTCACGCCAGTGACCTCGGCCTTCGGCAACCTTAGCAGTGGTGGTGGCAGCCAGCCTTCTCAAGGGAGTCGCAATCACAATCCACAGAACAACCACAACAATAATCATGACAGAAACACTCACCACGGACGCCAGCAGGGCGGCACGAATCGCGGTCGTGGTCTCGCCACTGGGCGTGGAGGTCGCTCGGCTTCACCGGTTGCGCGCAGTAAGGGAGGCGGCGGTAGCGGCGAGCGCGGCGCCGGTGCGCCGCACGGAAAATCCTCTCGCGGTGGGCGTGGAGGTGGGCGTGGCGGCGCTGAGGCCAAGGAACATCGCCGTACCTTCAAGATCAATCAACCACCTGTGTTTCGTGGCATCCTCGACGGCAGTGCGAGTAACAGCAACAACGACAATAGCAGCCGCCACAGCAGCCATCCGCCCAACAGATTTAGCAGCGTGCTCGGAGGCACACCACTCCCGCGGTCGATGCAGCAGCAGCAGCAGCAGCAGCCAACGAACGCGGGCGGGACGTTTCCCAGTCAGTCGACACCGCCCGCGTCATCTTCATCCGTGTTCGGCAACAGCGCCGTGCTGACGCAGTCTCCTCTTCCCTCCGCACCCCTTCCGTCCCCATCCCGCGCAGCCGCGCAGGTGCAGGATGGGGTACTAGGAGGGGGTCCTGCGAGCGGTACTTCATCACCATCGCCGACCGCTGGACTCCCGCAGTACTCGGCCATCGCGCCAGGCTCGGAGGCCTCGCTGTCGTCCATGCCATCGCCCTCGCCTTTCTCAGCGAGCGCAGCGTTTTCACCGGCCTCGTCAGGTGTGCTGCCATCCGGTGCGTCGCCAACTCCCTTTGTCTTCGGTGCGGGCACGGCTCGCCCAGCTGCACCCGCGCCATCGCCCACAAGTACGTCCAGCTTCGCAGCCTTCGCCCAGTCGAGCACGGGACAAGGCACACCATCGCCGGGCGGTTTTCAAGGGCTGCTGACGTCCACGCCGCAGCGCACACCCGCCGGCGCGGAGACAACTGGGATGCCAGCGCCAGCACCGCAGGTCTCTCCAGCAAGTCACTCGGCGTTCGGCTCATTATCTCAGTCCGCGGTCGCCACGCCGCCAACGCCGGCGGCAAAGGTGTCCGAGCTGAGTGCACCGGCTCCACTCTCAACAGACACGACGAACAAGCGTGGCCGTGCTGGTGACGACGATGCGGTGGAAAAGCTGGAGTCAGACCCGGGCGTGCGAGCTGAAGACCTCACGAAGCGACGTGTGGAAGGCCAATCTGTCTTTTCGGCGGCGCAGCCCGCACAACCCCGACGACAACAGACGTCACAGGGCGCTTCAGTGTTTGCTTCCGCACTCGCACCTGCGACGCCCACCGCGTCCAGCTCGGCGTTCGGTGCCGCCACGCACAGCGCGGTCGCGAAGCCCACGGCAGCGCCGACCCGCCACTCACCCCCGTCACACAGCGGGGCGGCGACTCGCATGGGCGTGCCAAGCGCACCATCCATCAAGGCCTACTGTATTGCCGCGCGTCTCTTCTCGGAGTGTGCATCGATCCTCCTCTCGCCATCGCCGAGCGAACACGAAAAGGCGGGGCCGCTCCTCGCACGGATCTTTTTTGATCCCATCATTGGCCGCGCGGGTGTGTGCGTTAACTTTGAGGAGACCGCCAGCGAGATGCTCGCTGTGTGGCAGAGCGCACTGCACCTGCGCGACGGTGGCCACACGAATCAAAGTAAGAAGGCAGACGCCAACAGCATGACCGAGCAGGTCAGTGCGGCCTGGGCGGCAGCTGTGGCTATCGGCGCACAGCTCAATATGGTGTGTACCGCTCTGCAGCGCGCACGCTCTATAGAAGGGTCCACAAGCCACCACAATAACAACAACACCGGCAGTAGTGGCTCCTCAGAGCGTGACGCGTACATTAACGTCGTTGTTGCGAATCCCGATGACGCGATGCGGGACGCGTGTAAACAGGCCAACCGCCTCACGCACATCATCAAGTTCTTCTTCACCCACCAGGACGTGTGCTTCGTGCCGTTCTCCGCGTTGTCACCTCTCATCCGACGTGTCCGGGCGACGTTTGAGGAAGCCCAACTGCACGCGGAGGGTGAGCCCGCTATCGCCTCGGACCTGCCGTCTGCATTACGCACGACATTTCGCACAATCAACACCCGCGTGCGTGGTATGATGAAGGGCCCTACCCTCGTCGTCACCTCCCCTGTGGAGCAGGCGATTGTCATGGCGTACGCACACTTGGTGCTCGAAATGATGGCGGCTGACATCTCCAACAGCGAGGACGTGGTCAGCTTCATGGCGGCCTTCCACAAGGCCTGCCCAGACGCGCTTGAAGAGCGCTTCAGCATGTACTACCACGTGGCGAACAGCTACTTGACTTCAGCGTTTGCCTTTCAGGCACATGTGCATGAAGCGGCCAGACTATTGGCGCACGCCCTCGTTCTCTGCCCGGCGGACGCCCCTGATGCCACACAGCGACGCCTGTTTGGTCAGCTCGCCGCGGCAAAGCTCGCTTGCGGTGCTGTGCCTCAGCCCGATGATCTGCGCCGCTATCAGATGCCCGAGCTGCTCGACGTTGTTGCCGCTGTCCGTGCCGCGAGCTTGGACCTCATGGATGTGGCGCTACGTCGACACGCGGCGTTCTTCGTCGAACTTGGCGTGCACAACATGCTCGAGCTTGCCCGCGACCGCATCAGCCTTCTGCTTGTCGTCAAGTATTTCCAACACCGCAAGGGCGAGCAGCAGCTTCACGTCAATGACATGGTGGCTTATTTCGGACTGCCCTACCGCAGCGCCGTTGAGGCAAACTTCTGCTGGTTGCTGCCGCTCTTGATGAAGAAGTGCATCAACGGTGTGCTGGATGGCAGCGTGCTTATCCTAAGCAAGAAGGATCCCTTTCCTGAGTATCCCAGGGACCTCGTTCTCGCAGAACAAGGGGAGGTCATCCGTTAAACAGAGAGAGAGGGGGGCGCGATATGAACAGGCGAGAAGAAACAACGAAACAAGTAGGATTGCCAGAGTTGTGTCTCTCTTTTTTTTTTTTCTTGTACCACGACGTTGCTGCTGGTGCGGATGCCCTAAAGACAGTCGAAAACCACAACGGCCCTTGGACGGTTGACACTGGGGAGTGAAGACACAAAATAGAAAATGTAGGCGCGAGCGGTGTATGCTCGCTGGAAGAGGAAGGTGTATTGTCACGCACTCCAGAGAGTCCTCCTCTTCTTTTTTTTTTTTCTCTCTCTTGTCTCTGCTCCCGGTGTGAGAATACAGAATGCGGACTCGCCTCCTTGTCAAATCGTCAGAGGGATGACCTACTAGAGGTCCTCAGCGTCATATATGCAGCTCGTCCACGTCTCTACGTGTGACTTACAATATCTTCACACACACACACACACACTGGCTGATCTCTTCTCTCACACACTTTTTGTGTCATTAACACGTATCGACTACGCATCATCGGGTGTCAACGCAGAAGCGCGAAAAGGCTGAAAAGGAAAGAAGGCTGGCAAACGTCAAGTAAAGTGCTGCCGTACACCAGGCTGTCTTTTCCTGACACGTACACTTCTGCTCGCGCTCGCGTCTCAAGAGCGGTGGCTTGTGTTCATTCCTATAGACCTGATTCTTTTTTTTTGTCATTAATTTCCTTGGCCACACGCTCTCTTGCACTCCGCGTCCGTGAAATCGTTTGTTTGGCTCCTCGCTTTTTGGGTTTTTTTAGCAAACGATGGAATCTGATCTGGGTCTGGTTTACACGTCCAACACGCACGGCTCGCGTGCAGCAGGCCTGGCCAACAGTGGTGAAGCGGAACAAATAAGGGCGGCCGATGACGCCGGCGACCTGCGTTTGCTTACGAAGCAGCTCGTGACAAAATTTCGCATTCAAACCGACTTTTTGTACATGGAGATGCTCCGCGGCAATCTCGCCGCCGGACTGTTCTTTATAGAGATCCAAATGGAGCACGTGCAGCAGTTCAGTGGTACGCTTGCGTACGCCGTACAGCACAGCCCGACAAAGACGTTGCCGTTGATGGAACACGCAGTCTGGGAGCTCGCTGTGGAGCGAAAACTGTTTCCCACGTTTAGTCGGCAAAGCACGATTCAAGTGCAGGTCTTCTGGGGCGTGAAGCCACTCGCCATCCGCCACCTCGCACAGGCAGCCGTAGCGCGCATGGTGTGCGTCAGTGGCATCATCGTGAAGGCGAGCGCCAGTCACGCGCGCTGCATTCGCGCGGCGATCCAGTGTACAAGCTGTCGCAGCAAAACCTTCATTAGCGGTGGCCGCGCCATTGATCTCCCTCCGCAGTGCATGGAGAACGGGGGCCGGGGTGGTGGCGCGGGGGGTGGGGGCCTCGGTGGCGCGGCGGGGAGTGGTGGAGGTTTGGGCAGCGGAACCAAGTGCCGTCCCAATCCGTATGTTCTCCTGCCAATGGAGTGCGAGTACGAGGATCAGCAAGTGCTCAAACTGCAGGAGCTGCCTGAAGACGTGCCCACGGGTGAGCTGCCTAGACACCTCACGATCATCGTCGATCGCTACCTGGTGGACCGTGTGAGCCCAGGGTCTCGAGTGCAGATCGCCGGCATCGTTTCGGTTCAAGATAAGCGTGGCAGCGCCGAAGGCGGTGGGAACAACAAGCGCTCTGCCGGTGGACGTGGTGCCGCGGGTCTGCGAGCGCAGTTTCTTCGCTGTGTGGGCCTCATGCACATCACGCACGGTGAGAAGGGCGCGATGGTGGTGAGTGTGAACCACAACTTCTCCTCGCGGGTGCGATCGCGGTCGGCAATGGTGTGGCAACCGGAGGAAGAGGCCTCCTTCAAGGCTTTCGCAAAGCGTGGTCAGGTGTACGAGCAGCTGGCGCGCAGCATCGACCCGGCTATCTTCGGACTCGAGGATCAGAAAAAAGCGATTGTCTGTCTCCTCTTTGGTGGAACACGTAAGAAGAATGGCAACAACTACCTGCGTGGAGATATGAACGTGCTGCTTATTGGTGACCCCTCCACCGCGAAGTCACAGCTTCTCAAGTTCACGGAGCGGGTCGCCCCCATCGGTATCTACACGTCAGGCAAGGGCAGCAGTGCAGCAGGTCTGACGGCGTCTGTCTTGTCAAATGGCAACGGTGATTTCGTTCTTGAAGCGGGCTCGATGGTGCTCGCTGACGGTGGCGTCGTCTGCATCGACGAGTTCGACAAGATGCGCGACCAGGACCAGGTCGCCATCCATGAGGCCATGGAGCAGCAGACCATCTCGATCGCCAAGGCCAACGTCACAACAATGCTCAACAGCCGCACCTCCGTCCTCGCCGCGGCGAACCCGACCCTCGGCAGCTACGATCCTCTCCGCTCCAACGAGGACCAGATGGACTTCCAGAGCTCGATCCTGTCCCGTTTTGATCTCATCTTCAAAGTCATTGACCCTCGCAACCCCGACACAGACAGCCGACTTGCTCAGCACGTGGTGAATCTGCACAAATCGGCTGGGGCGACGGGGCGGGGCGGGCGTGGCGCGGCCGCGCGGGCGGCGCTTGGTGCAGGCGGCGTGGATGGCAGCGGGACACAGAGCGGCCCGCTCGTCGAGCGCAGCTTCTTCACAAAGTACATCTCCTACGCCCGCTCAATCTGCCGTCCACTCATCTCCGAAGAGGCGATGACGGTGCTGCTGGATTTCTATGTCCAGGTGCGCCGCGATGCCCACAAGCAGACGCTCGAATCACTGACCGCATCCACTTCTGGGTCCTCAAATTCGGCAGGTGGTGGTGGCAGTGGCAAGGGCCAGGCACCGATCATTCAAATCACCGCTCGTCAGCTGGAGAGCTTGGTGCGCATCACAGAGTCCATGGCAAAGATGCGGCTCGATGCGCTGGCCAGTCGCAGCGATGCCGAGGAGGCCATTCGTTTGTTCAAGACCGCAACTGTCGATGCCATTCGCAGTGGCGTGGCCGAGCAGACCCTCACGGAGGCGCAGAGTGAGCTCGTCATTCGCATTGAGGAAGCCCTGCGTCGGCGTGTCGCGCTAGGCGCCACAGTGGAGCACAACCGTCTCTTGTCGGAGATGGTGCGCATGGGCTTCGACACCAAACTCGTCGATCGTGCGCTGTACGCGATGGTAAAACGCGAAGAACTTGAGTGGCGGAAGCAGCGCACACTCATCTACCGTGCGCGTTGAGGTGAGAGCTCATAGAGTTTCACAACGAGTCAAAGGGGAGATCGCGGCACACGCGGCGCCTTCGTTCTTGTTGCTCATGGTGCTTCTTGTGATGAAGCGCTATAAGATCAATGTGTATGTGTATGTGTGTGTGTGTGTCCGCATGTGCATTGATGTCACCCCACCCCCTTTTCTTCTCTCTGCTGTTGTTGTTTTGATCTGGTATAGAGGTAGCCGGAATTTTTTGTGACGTGCGTTACATTTAGAGCACGTGGATGGAAGCAAGTCCTAGACGCATTGCGAAAAGTGAAAGAATAAAACAGAAAAAAAAAGAGGGGGATGTGCTGCTTCTCTACGTCTTTGATCCTCTTGACACGAGAACGTGTTTTGACTTTTTTTTTTGTTCTCGCGTTGAGTGGTGATGGGAAGCTGTGCAGGCAGTGAGTGAGGGAACGGGGATGGCGAAATCTGGTGTACACTTATCAGGCGTCCCGGCGCACATCTATCCGCTCTGGCAGACACACGCGTGTCATATTGTCAGGCGAACCACATGCGCGTGTGTCTCTTGTTTGTTTGTGTGTTCCTTCAACTTCTATTCTTCTCATCTCTCTCTCTCTCATCCGCTTATTCTGTTCATCCTCTCCCTCTCTCTCCTCTCTCAGACAGAATCACCTCGATGAGAGCATGCCCACATCACCATCATCCACACCAGCATCAACAGTAGATGGGCATGCCGACCAATTAAAACTGAGTGCCGCGGAGCGCAAGCGGTCCCGCGTTGTCTCCACTGCACCTACCGCCTGCGAGGCGCCTGTACACCGCACGCGGTCGAAACCGTCGACGACCTCGGACGCAGCGATGATGTCGATTGTTGACGGCGCTGCACTACCACCCTCCACCGCCTTGATGACAAGCGCCATGAAGAGAGAGCTGTCCGCGTTGATGAGCTCGGCGTCTGAGGAATGCGACTCACATACGGTGGGTACTCCGGTGAAGACCAAAAAGACCAAGATTACGGCGACAGAAGAAGAGAGCCTCGCTCACTTCCCGACGCACAAGGTTGGCGCGCTCGAAATGTACCACCGCTTCCCTGACGCCTACGAGCTCTTCATGCGTAGGCACGACTGCCGCGCGCTGGAGCGCTTCCTCGTGCACGAAGTAGTTGTCCCTCGCATTGTTACCAGCGCAACCAGCGCGCACGACAGTCGTGAAGAGCACGGTGACAAGGCGAGTGGAGCGGCCTCGCACGCCAAGACGCCGTTCCTCCGCGTGGCAGACTTCGGATGTGGTACCGGGCGCATCGAGCGCATGCTCGTCCCTCACACCGCCGTAAAGGCCATCTACGCGTACGATCTGGAGGTGCCGATGTTGAAGCACTGCTTGGTCAACGTCGCGGGTGCGTGTCGCACACACCGACTGCGGCCAGAGCGTGGTGGTCTCAATCCACACGGTACGGTGGATGGCGTTCGTCTTCTTCCGACCGCATCCGACGTGACCGGACCCGTCATATTTCCTCCCGCCAACGCCACTGCGGAGACGCAGACGACGTCAGACGCCCCATCATCTTCTGTGAGCACCATCGATCTCTGTCTGCGCGCGTGTCCGTTCCAGCTCATTCAAGCCGGGTTTTTACGAGGGCACGCCGCCGAACCCGCGTTCGCGCCGCATCCCCGCTGTCACATGGTTGTCTGCGCGTGGTCGCTCTCGTTCGTCATGCGAATGCAGTGGGGAGAGGATAGCTGGCACAATGCCATCGACACGGTCGTGACGGAGATGCTCGCGCTGCTCGACAACAGCACGAGTGACGCCGCCCTGGTGATCATCGAGACCTTGGGGAACCTCGCGCCGACCCCCACACGCCAAAATAAGCTGATGCAGCGTCTAGAAGACGTGCACGGCTTTACGCAGGATTGGGTCCGAACCGATTACAGGTTTCGGGACGTTGAGGAAGCCGTTAAGATGACGCACTTCTTCTTCGGGAGTAAGATGTCATCGCACATGGCGGAGGCGCAGCTGTCTGTGCTGATGGAGTGCACTGGCATCTGGGTCAAGTGGAAGCCCAAACAGGGCGTGGCGAAGTGAGTGCGTGAAGAGTGGCGTATAACACTATCCATCTAAGTTTTTTTTTTTTTCCGAAAACGATCATGGTAAATGGACGCGTGTGTTTCCCTTCTCGACCGTGTTGTAGATGTTGCTGTCTACGTCGAGTTCTCTGTGTGGGTGGGTGCACCGATGGGGGCGGTAGGAAACGGCGTGTGCCGTGTCATGGTACATTGGCCTTGCTTGCGAGTGGATGCGTCTCTGCTCGCGTATTTCTGTTCATACAGCTACTCATACACACACATACACACTCTCCCTCTCTCCCTCTCTATATATATATTGACTTTTCTCCCACGCTGCGCGCTCGTTGAACTAATAGCATCAGGAAAAAGAGACGGAGTGTGGTGCTGTTGGTCACAACCGAATCTGTTCTTCTCATACGTTGGTGCGCGTGTGTTCTTCCATAGATTCAACCTTTCTTCTTTTAGACACCTTAGAGTACTGCGCATCATGAAGGTTTTACACAGTAAGACGACCGCCGAGCCCATTCTCTTGGTGTCTGCGTGTCCGACCATGAACCTATTTGCCATTGTGACCCATCGCGCGGTTGTCGTGTATCGCGCCACCACGCTCACCGCACTCGTGACGATCGCGCTCGCCAACGTCGATGTCACGCCCACAACAGCCGCGACGAACACGTCGAAGTCGACGGACGCATCCGATGCCAGTCTTCTCCAGGCCTGCTGGACCCCATCTGGTTCTCTCCTCACGCTCGCGCTTACCTCTGGTGTCGTTTTGCTCATCGACGTGGAGAGCGGCGAGCTCATCCGCCGTCTGGTGCCCACACGCGATGCGCCGGCATCAACCTTCGCATCACAGAATGCGCGGCCGACGTCGTGTGGCTCGACAGGCGGAGTAAAGCATGCGCTTGGCGTGCTCTACGGTGACGACGACGTGATGTTTTATCATCGACCGCAGACCCACACAACGAGTGCGACTGAGGAAGAACAGACAGGTAGCTCTCAGCACGCAGCAGCGGAAGGCGAAGAGGACGCAGACGAGGAGGTGTTGGCTTACCATCGCCGCTGCCGCTGTGTGCTGTGGCGTGCGCCGGTCATTCCACTGTCAACAGTCATTGGGGAGCCCATCTGTGCCCTGAGCTGGGTCCGCGTCCCCACGCCATCAGCCACGGCGAAAGCAACACGCGACTCCGGTGTCGCCCCGAGACAGCGCCTTGTTTGTCCGCCGCTGCAGAACAGTATTTCAGCGCCACTCTTAGCAGAGATGGGGGGCGTGTATGCCCTGAGCAACACAGCCTCGGATAGCGCAGACCGGGACGCCCGTGGTGTGGCGACGTCCGTGCTTGTTGTGCTCGACGCCGCAGGCACCGTCAGTCTTGTGCTGGGTGGTTTGTACGAGGTGGACTGTCTACGTGTTCAGCTCCCATCCGCCTTGCATCCGCGCACTGGCACGATGACGGTCCGCCAGTTTTCGATTGTTGAGAGTCCAGCACCCGTCGGTGCCTTACCACACGAAGAGATCCCTCGAGCGCGTGCATCGGAGGCGGTTGTAGCTCCCGAATTCGTCTCCTTCGCCGACCTCTCCACGAACTGGCTCGCCAGTCGACTTGGAAGTGGGTCAGGGGCATCGCAAAAGGGACGCCCTGCGCCGTCGACTCCTTCTCCACTCGCGGGCGATCGGCCCCACTCGCATTATGGTGTGTTACACCTTGGACCACGCCAGCGGCGACAGGACGCGCCGTCCCCGCCATCGCATGCCGCAGCGCTCATGTTGCTGCCTCTCTCACACCACATCCGCGTATTGACGGCGGAGAGTCCCAGCGCGGCGCTTTGCTACATTGGCGAGTGCACGCGCGTGGCGGAAACGTGTCGGCGTACCGCAGCTCAGCGCTGGCAGTACACGCTGCGTGTGCACACACGGCGAGATCTGCAGCTGCCGGAGAAGGCGGCGCTCCTCCATGATGCGCTCGTGGAGGAGGTGGCGCAGCCCAACCCCGCCGCCTTGTTGGCGTACTATCAATCCCTGCCGCGTGAACGGCTGCGCCACGCTAAGGAAGTACTGGAGACGACGCTTGCGAGCATCGGTGTGGATATGCTTTGGGTGGTCCAGAACTGTCAACGTGCCGCGCTCCAGGTCGCACAGCAGCAACAACGGCGGGCACGGTCAGCGATCACATCGCCATCCCCCACACCTTCGCCCGCCCCTCGCAAGGGCGAGGTTACGTGGAGTGCGCTGATAGTCGCCCTCGCGCGTCAGCAGCAGGCCTGCGAGAGCTGGGCAGCACGGGTGAAGACGGAGGCGCTGGTCGAAGCCAATCTCGCTCAGTGGGTGCTGCAGCGCGCCTCGTTGACGCTTGCACTGGAGGGCCTCATCGAAGAAAAAGATGGCCCTGACGGATCGCCGATCCCGATCCCGCCGCCGCTGCCCGTCGCGCAACACCCGAGTCTGCTGCGTGCGCTGGTGTGTATCCAGCAGGGGAAGAGTACGGCGTGGGACACCGTATTGGCACCGTCTACACACGACGGCGAGAACAACAAGGGTGGGGTCACGACAAACTTGGCGGCAGAAGGTGAGGCGCGCGACGAAGACGGGGCCCCGCTGGCTGTGTGGCCAGCATCGTCGTCTCCACTCCAATCAAGGACGCGATCGAGAGGCGCCATGGAGTGTAGTAACGCAGTAAGCACGGCTTCGCCACCACCCGCCTCGTCCGCGTACCACACAGTGGAATCCCTCGTTCAGCGCTTGTGGGCCAGTGAGCAAGGGAGGAACGAGGCGACCGCTCAGGCACCGCTGGAGCTCGTGCCCGTTGCTTTGGGGGAGACGATGGCGGACGAAGAGTCTGTAGCGCATGTACTCTTGGACTACCTCGAGGCCATCGACGACGATGCTCATGAAAACGACAACGCTGAAGAGCAGGAAGAAGAAGAGCATGGCGAAGGGGCCGGCAACGCGTGCAGTGCCACTGTAGCGCGACCGTTGCTGTGCATCTTCACGGCTGAGTCGACACAACGTGCCAGTGGTTCGGATACGGCTCTTGTGATGCGTACGTCAACCGTCGCGCCCCCGCCTTGTCGTCCGGCGTCTTCACCGCGCGGCTCTTCGGCACTCGCGCCTCACGTATCCGCGGTCTGCACACGGCGTGTCGCCGCGGCGTTGGCGGAGGTGTACACCGGCGAGCCGCCGCAGACACCCCTCGGTGCCCTCACGTGCTTCACGACACTCGGGGCGGATCGACACCTCCTGTTGTTCGCCTCGACGAAGGCCGATCAAGCGAAATCGTCCGCCGGTGTCTTGACGGCTGTTGTCGTGCAATCGGATGGGCACGTCGAAGTGACCGAAGCCGACGACGAAGACGATGCGGCGCAAGAGGGAAAAGGTGAGGAACATGGTGCGCTGAAGGCGGCTCAGCCTCGCACCGACCAGCACGCGGACGACGAAGAAGAGGACGGCGAGGGCGAGGGAGAGGACGAGGCGTCTGCCGCTGCAGAGAAGCCGGCTGTGTTGACTATTCCTGGCCTGGAGGCCCCTCTGCTCGTTGCTGTGAGTCGATCTCGTGAGTTCAGTGTTGTGGCGTCGCAGAACAAATTCGTCCTGTTGGACCTTTTCAAAGAGTGAATGCCCTAGATAGAGGTGCTCCACACACAACAACAACAACAACAGCAACAGCAACAACAACAAAAGTATTAAAAAAAAAAAAAAGAACAAACAAAAACTGCCACTCGTCGCGTCGAGGGAGTGCGAAAGAGAGAAACAACAAACACACGCACGGTGTGTCAGTGAAAAAGCGAAGCGTGAAGATAAGAATCCAGCATTATCGACGATGCGTATGTTGTTTTTCCGGTTTTACTTTTTGCACATATCTGAGTGTGCTTGCTGGACACTCGCTCACACCACTCGCATGGGGCGGCGGCGATGAGCTGTGTCAATCACCAACGGAAAAAATGAGATTGTGGTGGTGCCAGGGATCCTGCACGTACACCATGAGTACACACACTTATCTAGTAGCCTCTCTCTCTCTCTCCATCTGTCTCGCTTCGTTCTCTGTCTATGTGTGTGTGCGTGTGTGTGTCTGGCACTGACGTCACTCGCCATATAAACTAAAATAGAAGAAGAAATCGAATATTTGACATTGTGTCCATCGCTCGTCACTACGCGGTTCGTTGTCAAACAGCACACAAAGCAGCACAGTCCGAAATAAAGAAGGAATTGAAGCATGCAAAGTCTCTCCGATTTCCTCGAGAAGAGCCACCTCAAGAAGGGCTTCTCGATCGCCCTCAGTACCGTCAAGACTGTCGTTTCCTGGACACAGGAGCGTCTTTGGCCCATCTACTCGGCTGCCATGGTCATCTGCGTCTTTCAGATGATCGCCGTGTCGTCTGAGAAGCAGATCCTCGCGGATCACTACTACGGTGCGTCTGCCGCCGAGGAGCTCAGCGACGAGAAGCAAGACGAGCTCGTGAAGGACAGCAAGAAGTTCTTCGATGAGGAGGTGACCTTGGCTGTGAAGGAACGGGTGTGGCAGCTGCCTACGCCGCAGTTCAAGCGCGAGTACGCTGGTCGTTATGGCGCCTCCGTCTAATTCTCCCCTCACTCGAGCACGTCTGTGTTGGTGGGTTTGCAAACAAAAAAAAACTTTTGAAATGAAATCAATCGAAAAAAGGGTTTTGGCGAAGAAACATACGAAAAAAGTATTTTGTGATGCGTAAATTGTAAGTTGGCATGTTCCTTCTGTCTTTGTTGGTGTCATGGTTGTTTATTCCTAACGATAAGTATTGCCGTTGTCCTCTTTGCCCCCCCCCCCTCTCTTGTTTGAGTAGCTCCCGTCATCTCTCTCTCTCTCACACACAACTTTACGGTAAACACACAAAAAAGTATATACAGTAAAAACAAAACAAGAAGAAGGCGTACCTCGCACCCCCGCTGTCGATACGAAAAAAAAAAAAAGCTATGGGTGTGTCAGTACTCTCGCGTCACCCAGGACGCGCGCTGTCGACGTCAGCCAACGTGTTTGTGTTTGTGCTTGTCGCGACAACCGAGTAAGAGGGCTCCTGGGAGCATGTACACACATGCACACACACCTACACGGAGGGACGTCGGTGGATGACGCCATCGGTCCTTCTTCATCGTCGTTGGTGGCTAGAACTAGTTTCTCTGCGCCTCAGAGTAAGGGTCTTGACGCATCCATGCGTCAAGTCGGTGTATGTGTTCTTTCCAAAGCCCCACTACGGCCACTATTGTGTCTGTGCATGAATCCTACCTCCTACATCGTCCTCCCCTGCTTTACTCTCGATTGTAACACAGAGAGAGAGAACGTGTGGGCATCAAATGCCGGTGCCTGGTTCCCTGCATCCACCAGTTCAGCGCCGCCACTAGCAATACAAGACGAAAAAGAAAAAAAACGAAACGCTGAATCGAGAAGAGAGAAAAAGCGAGAACAAGCGCCGGTGATACGAAAGAACGGCGTAGATACACGGAGTCATGCGCCGTGTCGAATCTGAGCTACGTATGGACGGCGCGTGGCCCCTGCGTGGCGTCATAGCCTCCCACCTCGCCACCAACACGAGCACTGCGGCACCGACGATGACGACGGGCACGGTCCTACCTACTGCCTCCACTGAAAGCAGCGCACCAGCCACCACCACCACCACAACGGCCGCAACAGAGCAGATACCGGCTTGTCGTGGCACTGACACGGTGGGAAATGAGTCAGAGAAAATCCACGACACGCACGACGATGTCGGTGTCCCGAGTGCCCACGCGTCTTCAGCGCCCTTCTCCGCGTCCGCAGGCCCCGCAGACCCCGCGGACCCACTCGTGAACACCGTGAGCAAGCCGGAGGCGGGCCCTTCACCGCCATCGATGCCACCACCACGCGCAGGCGTCGCGCAGCAGCCAAGGATGAGCCTCAACAACACGGTCAGCACCGTCATCAACACCCATACCACGAGCAGCTCGGGGGCCGGTGCGCGATCACCAGTCGCTCCGGGCTCACCGTCGGCGAACGCAGATGAACGGGTGTTTGAGGAAATCCTTGACGCTGAAGTCGCCGTGAGCATCACGAAGCTCCGTGAGGCCGCTCGCTCCCTCGGCGTGCCGCACAGTCTGCGCGCCACAGTGTATCGCTACCTCCTCGGCGTCGCCTCCATGGACAAGTCTAGTGAGATGACCTCGGAGCGGATGCAAGAGAAGGACGTGGAGATGCTGTCAAGTGGCTTCCTGCGGCTTTGGGGACAGGATATCGTCTCGACAACGACGGGCCGGTTTCGATCGGACGACGGATCACGCGAGGACGCCGGTAAGACCGGTGCGCGACGGCCTGGCGGTACAGAAACCGACCGCGGCACCTTCATGCGCTACTACGGTCTGTCTCTGTGGCCCACAGGGAGCGACTCGGGCTCGCTCATCCGTGCCGATGAGAGTCCGTGGGCGAACGCGACACGCCTCACATCCTCCGGCACCGTCGACGCCTTCTCTGGGTGGTCGCATGAAGTCGAGTCGGTTCTGCGCATGGAGCCGTTTCGTCGTCACAGCGCCAGACACGAAAAGATGGAGATGGCGATGACGGTGCTGTACATGACGCACCCTGATCTCTCACCGGAGGAGATCCACTACCTGGTGGGTCTGGCCATTCCGTTCGAGGGCGTGTGCAGCACGAGTCGCGATATCTTCTTCTGTACCTACACTGTTTTCGCCGTGCAGAAGATGTTTGGAAATGTTCTACAGGACGACGCGTGTCTGCAGCGGCACTGCGGACAATTTTTGATGCTCCTGCGGGACACCAATGCGACCTTGTACAACCACCTCTACGCCCAAGGCGTTTCGACCTGGGAGTGGGTGCCTTCGCTGCTGATCATGCTCTTCGCGGATCGTCACATGCATCCGAGTGATCTGCTCCGCCTGTGGGACGCGTACATCGCGGACGTCTGGGAATATGTGGGCTTTCCGCTGCACCCGTTCATCTGTCTGGCGGTGCTGTCGGAGCTCACTGAAGAGTTGGTGGAGTGTGAGCGTGAGGAGATTCTTTTCCGCATCCAACATTTTCCCCGCTTACACATCCCTGGTATCATCCAGCGAGCTCTCGCAACGCGCGAGTCTGTCATCTCTCGTGGCGTGTTGTGAGTATACACACTGTTACACCTCTTTGGCGACATCGACGAAGAGAAGGCAAAAGGAATGGAAAAGTGATAGTCCCCCCTCCCCCGTCCTCCTTCAAAACAAAAACAAAAAACGGCGACACACGGAGAAAACAACAACAACAACAGAGGATCACTCTTGTCCGTGGACATTTGTGTCCATGCAGTTACACAAACACACACAGCGTATTGGGCAAGGCGTGCGATTGATTGCATCGTTGAGATTCGTGGATGCGCAGCCGACACAATCTGGTTTTCCTTGTTGGAGAGAGCGCATGTGCCCTCGGTGCGAGCTCTCTCTCTCTCGATCTTTGACTCACACGCCTATACACACACCTTCTCACTCCAAATCCTCATGACACATCGATTCGCCCTCTCGCACCTCGGTCTCCGTGTGTGCTACGTCCTTGGTAGTGCAGAAAGGATAGGCTGAGACAGAAAGAAAAAAAACAAGAAAAGAACGAGAAGTGGGGTGCGTCGCTCTTCTTCCATTCGCCGTCCTCGGCCACGCCACGCTCAACTAGAGTATTAGATCATATTTTCATCGCAGTGTGTTGCGTCGCTCTCGACCTCTCTCACTGTGGATCACGTCAAACTTTCTTAACAGCAATAGACACACACGCCACTGGGGATGAGTTTCGATCCTCACGCGTATCGCGTTGCGCTCCTCGAGCAGCTGACGGCCGGTCGCAGCTCGCCCTCTTCTCCCTCGCCGCGACAAGGTCATGCGACACCGACGCAAGAGGAGAAAAGGCACGCCATGACCATGTCGTCCACGTCGGGAACTGTGTTCGATCAACTTCACACATCTGCGTCATCCGCGTCACAGGCCCCGCCTGCTGCGACAGCACCGAGACGATCCAACCCGAGCCATGACGGTCGACGCGGTGTGGTGATTGACAACAGCACACTCTCCATTCCTGGTTACACCGAAAATTGGTCTGCAATACCGCCCGCGCGTCGACAACAGCCCTCGCACTCCGCGCACCGCACAGCGCGTCCATCGACAAGTGTCGACGGTCTGGTGCAGAGCCATATCCAGTTCTCTTCACCGCCAGACAAGCAGAGTGTCGCGCGGGCAGCGCCGACGGCGACCGTCGCCCAGGACCCAAGCCAAGCCATGTTCTCGATTCTTCAAGAAAACCCACACTCACTGATCGCGGACTTTGTTGACCGCTGCATCTCCGCCGATGTGCCGGACGATGTCATTGCCGAACATGTTCGGTTCATGATGTACGCCATGAGGGAAATCGTGACGCTACACGAGGCCTTACATGCCCGCTACCAGCACGACCGTGTTCGCGACTTTGAGCTGAATGCGCTCACCAACATGGTGGAGACGCAGTACGCCTCGGCCACCCGTCAGCGCGCGGAGAGCCGACGACATCCCGATGCGGCGTTTGACTTGACACCTGCGAGTGCGAGGAAGTCGGGCAGGACGGTCGATGAGCTCGCGCCACGGCACTCGCCTTTGCCGGTGCCTCCACCGTCAGCACCGCCACGCGGCACCTCCTCACAGGTCAGAGATGATCCCTCACAGACCGAGCGCCGCTCCCTCGCATCGGCCCTGCGTCACGCCTCGGAGGGTGTGGAGGAGGTGGAGGATAGTGAATCGAGAGACGGGGCGCGTGCGAGACCACGACGTGCTCGGGCGTCACGAGCGGATCGGCCACGAACAGCGACAGATCACCCGAGCGCTGACGCACGCAAAGGACAAGCCCGGCAGCGGCCTCGAGTGATCGTGGGAGCAAAGCTCCGTGAGCCCGATGTCGCCAACACGCCATTCGATGTGGGTGGTGATCGCGGCCGTCACGGGCACGTCACCGTACGCGCGACTTCGACGTCATCGTATGACCCCTATGGGGCATCCTTCTCATCGTCGTCCTCCGACCTCGATCTGGCGTCTCTGCAGCGAGAGAAGTCGAATAAACAGGTGCGCACGAACGGGCTCGAATACCACCACACCACTGATCCGCGATCGACGCAGAGGCGCGGCTCCTCCTCCTCACCTAAAACGCTTCGCGTATGTGCATGCTGCCAGCCAGCAGCGCAGGACAGTCGTGGTGTCTCGCACAGCGTCACGCGGAGGACGAGAGCTCAGCGACAGCCACAACGTGAACTACTATCGCCACAGCGTCAATCCACACGGAGGCGGCCTACCGCCACGCTGAAACCCAACATGATCACGCCCTCTTCCGTCGCTGGCACGCCCGGCTTTATGGCTCCCACGCACCTCAGTCGCACACGTGAGAAACTCGTCGTGCAAGACCGTCGCGCTGCACAGGAGGAGGCACGTCTCATGGCGGAGCGGTCGCCACCACGTGGTATGTCCGCAACGCATGCCGCCGCTACGGCACCCACGTCCGCGGCCATGAATGGACAGGTACAGTGGGGGCCTCCGCGCTCGACGCGCGCCAGTGAGCTGCGTGCCGCGTTCATCTCTCAAATGAGCAGCCTCAACAAGAGGGCTCTCACGGAGGACGAGGTAGACACCGCAGAGGATGTGCGGCCCGCGGGCGAGGGATCGTCACCGACTCGCGGTGCGCCATCGCCGCCATCGAACCTTTCCTCGCCTCCCTCACGTCAAGCACCGTCACCACCAGATCGACATCGACACGCGGGCGGTGGCGGACGCTCCTCTCGGGAACGCAGTGCGACGCGACCACCACCGCCGGCGTCACAGCCCCACGAGCGTGATGCTGATCCTTCCTTCTCTCTCCTTGACGCATCACTCCGCTCGCACCCGAGCTCGCGGCGGCTCTCACAGCCGCCGCGCTTCGAAAGGTTGGATGATGGTGCACAAGATGAGGCGCCGTCGTGGTCCGCGCGGCGCGGGAAGGACGAACGCACGTCTGTCTCCAGACCAGCCATGCCCGCCACCACCACCGCCGATAAACGGGCAGCGTGGCATCGCTCACGCACCCCGACCCCACCGGTGCAGATCACCAGCCCACGTCTGCAGGTCTTTTTGGAGCGTGGCCAGCAAAAGGTACGCGAGGTAGAGCGCGTGCTCACGCAGACGTCACCAGTCGCCTCACTGAACTCATCAGGTATCGCTTCCCGTCTTTGGCAAAGCGCCGAACCGACCGTGAAGCCACCGCAGCCAGCACACACACACGCCACCGCGACTGGTGTGCTTGTACCCAGCGAGGACACGTTTCCCATCCACGCACCTCTACCCGACCGTTCTCAGGGCGTGATGCGTGAAAAGGACAGAGCACAGACAGACGGCATGCAGACACCGGCGATTACATCTCCTGTCACGATCCGCCAAGACGACGGGCCTGTCGTCAGCGATCAATCGCCGCTCGTCATGATCTCACCCACTACATCATCATCATGTGAGAATGCCTGGGAGACTGAGAAGGAACAGACGGGGCGTGGTGAGCACGCGCAGGAGGATACAGTGAAGCAGCCGCAACCGCCTGAGGTGCGATGGCGACTCCTGTACGGTTCCCCCATGCGTGACACAGCGTGAAATGGGGGAACATGTGCTCGACTTCACCCTTTTTTTTTTTTTGTTGTTGTTGTTCGTTTAGTCCTTTTCGCTTTCAATGTGTGTGTGTGTGTGTGTGCAGACAACCGCAGTAACTCTCTCAGGGGTTTTTTTCTGTTCGCTTTACTGGCACGAACGTCTTCGCATGTGTTTGTGTTGGTGTTAGAGCTCTCCTCAGCTAGAGCCAAAGGACAGCAGGATAAACAAAAACAAAGCGTGTGACGCAACAGTCGATGTCGTTGAACACGAGACGGAAGAGAAGTATCTTCTTCTTCTGTGTGTGTGTGTGTGTGTGTGTGTGTGTGATCGCGCTATGCATGCCCATTTCACTGGCTTCTTTTTCTCATTCTCTCTCTCTCACTCGTGTTTTTGCTTTCCCATTCCGCTCTCGGTTGTGTCGAACACTTCAAGGAAGCCACGGCACAAGAGCGCTTCACGACAAAAAAAAATAAGTCAAGCAATACAATAATAGATTGAATAGATCGTTGACACACGTTAAAAAAGAGGCCTGACTTCTTCGGTTCTGTACTTTTTTTTCTCTTTTTCGTTCCGTAGAGATTGAGAGCCGAGAGATATCACAACACATACACACACATACTTCCCGCAGCGTGCTGCCATGCGTGAGTATCTTCGCGTACTTGTCTACCCGTGTGCAGTCGGTCTGCCGCCAACGTATGCGGACAGTTACAGTGAAGTCCCCGTCGTTCTCGATGCTTCTGTCGAGATACCGACTGCATCGACCGCGCTTAGCAGCGGCGGTGGTGGGGCTGAGCTTCTTGCATCAACAGAGCACTTGGACCCGCCAGGTTTTTCTGCGACGAGTGAGGCGCGTATTCGTCCACTTGGATCCCATGGGCAGATCATGATGACACCGCCTCACACGGGCCCTTCTCCCAACAGTGCACGAAGCGATGTGCTGGTGCCGACAGAGACAGACAGATCAGGAGCCGCGACGACGACAGTGAAGAACGGTGAGAAAGCCGTTACGTCGCGTCTCCGCGCTGGACTTGATCGGCTGCGACGCAGTCATCGCACCGCCAGTCCTCCCCTCTCCTTGAGCGAGCGACCTCTCAACATCGCACTCAACACCACACCAAAAGCGACGGCCACTGTGGACGACAACAAGAGGCGACCCGCGCTGCCTGTTATAGCCATCTCAGCGCGCACACACCCGCGTGTGGTCGCTGCGCAGCTTCACTACACCGCCGCCAGCCTCCTGTGTGAATTGGAGCACCGCGGTGTGCCTCTGCCGACCCGGCTCGCCGCGGGTGTGGCGCAGTCAACGATGACGCACTACACCACCAGCATGGCCGTCCTGGCGGGACGTGGTGGTGGTGTCCGTGAGTGTGCTGTGTATCCGCTTGAAGAAGGCCGCTATATGGCCACACTTCTAGTTCCACCGACCGCCTGGCACGTGCTCGGCCCTGCTGTCGTGCCGCTCATCGTCGAAACCGCCATCAGAGGTTACGACATCAGCGGTCCCGTGGCGGCGGCCACAACAGCGCCGGTGTACTTCCCGCTTGACGCGCGCCTGAAGGAAAACGCGCAGGCCGTGCAGGCCGCGCTTACGAGTCGTTTGGAGGAAATAGCAGGTCTTATTGGGCTACTGCACGCACAGAGGCGAGCGCAGGCGCCAACAGCCGCGCAGGCCTCGCGCCGCTCCAGTCGTCATTCGTCTGGCCCATGTGATGCGGCCGACGCGGAAGCGGTGGTACGGAGGCTCGTGTCTGCGCGGCCGTCGCCTCTGCAGTGTGGTGGTGATGCTGTGAGCAGCGTCATGAGCCGGCTCCTACGGCAGGCGATTGCCCAAGGTGGTTGCCGCACCAGCACAGATCTCGCACCCGCACCGGCGATGACCAGCGCCACGCTTACCTCTTCGTCAGTCACCGCTCCATCTGTGCGCCGCTTTGTGGCTGTGGGTTTTGGTGTGTGGCAGGACGGTGTACCTGTGTACAGCAGCGGTGCGAGCGCCGCCACCTCGTCATCGTGTGTGCTCTCCGGTGACAGCGCTGAGAACATCTCCGCGTGGTACGAAGGTCAGCTCCTGCCGGCCGCGTTGGTCGTGACCATGGCGCACGTCAGGCGACTCGCAGAGCTCGAACAAGTGGGGCGACAGGGCGGTGCGGCGGCCACGAGCGCTGGCCTCACACCGCACACCATCGCGGCCGAGATAGCCGCACAGCGACCGACGGAGCGTCTTCTCGCTTGCTTCTCCAGTCATCAAGATGCGCGGCTACGAAACCGCAGCGGTGCTGGGGCGGGTGGCTTTGTGGACGTGTCCGTGGCCGAGCCGGAGCGGATGCTCATGACGCCGTCGCGTTTGTGTTTGTGCGTGGCCGCGCGATCTGGTTGGACGGTCGTCGTGGTACTGGAGCCCTCCGCAGTCCCCTTCGTTGGGCACCCGCTTGAAGGCATGGTGGTGGGACTGCGGCAGCTATGCTCTGACCACCTTGCGGCGCCCGCGTTCCAGGTGTTTATGCGCTCACACTGTCCTCGGGTCGCGCTACAGGCACTCCGTGATGGCAACGGGACCACGGGGGATACCGCGGCACGACAACCATTCGCACGTATCGCCTCCTTTCTCCCCCAGCAGCGCACAGTGTCTGCGTACTCGGTGGGTTCTGTTGGCCTCCTTGCACTCGTGCGCGCTATGCGTGTGTGTGTGCGGTGCACGGCACACGGATCCGGCATTGGGTTTTCGGTCTCAGCTCTGGCGGCTCTTCACGGGGATGTGTCGCTGTTCTCTTGGAAAGAACGCCCCCACAACGGGAAGAGCGCGGCCGGTGAGAGCGACGATGACGACGACGACAATCAACAGAATGAGGATGGGGTCAGTGGTGCGCGTGTACGCCACACGCGCCTCATCGCACCTCAGCTGGCAGCCCTTGTCTCGGCAGCTGTGGGCCTCAAGCCTCTGAGTCGCCGACTTTTTCTGAAGCACACGGGCGCGTCCGACAGTGGTGGTATGCGATGCGGTCCACACAGTCTCTTCGCGTTGTGTCGGCCACTGGCGCTCGCCTCATCAGGCTCATCAAAGGCGGTGCCCGTACCCGATCGCGTCACTGTCTTCCACGCATTCAAGGCCAAAGGTCCTTCCACGCGGCGGTCTCATGGCTCGGCGGCCTCTGCTTCGACGAGTAGTATCGTGTACGTGGTGCTAGAGCTGCGCCAGAGCGAGTACATGGCGCACGTCCGTGGGGATTCTAGGCCGTTGTTGGCGCTCACGACATGGCTGCTCAACAAGGCGTACGCGTGACCGTGAGGACAGAGGATCCGATAGAGGAACAAATAGATTTAATGCTTCCACACACACACACACACATACACATACACATACACACATACACATACGTCCATACAAGAACAACTATAACAAGAAAAAGACAGGTATGGGAAAAGCGTTGGGCGTCGCGTGATAGACAAGAAGGTGCGGAACTAGCCGTGTCACATCTGCTGTGCGCAGAACGCGAGTGGACACGAGTAACTGCTGGTCTGTCTGTCTGTGTGTCCCCCTCCCACTCCCTTTAGGTGGCATATGGCCTTGTGTTGTCTTCCTTGCGGGTGTGCGAGTGACGTGTGTTTTCTGTCGCTTTTGTACAGCGCGCTTGACGTGTGATCAATGATGTGGTCACGAAATGTAGCGATGCATATCGATCGACCGCAAGCACACACACACATCTACATACCACACTACCCCCATTCTCTCCGTTCACACGCGCAACCGCTCGACCGTTGTTGTCCTTTCTCATTATCGTTTAATGTAAGGAACACTCACTCGTCGCACTACGCGAAGAGAAATAAAGACTTATCGACATCCCTAGACTATTTGCCACGATCTTTTTTTTGTTTGTTTGTTTGTTTTCGCTCTTCTTGTTGTTGTCGTTGTTGTTTGCCTTTAGGGCGGGAAATAAATGCGGACACAGGCTTCCACTTCTGTAGGAGGTGGACTCTCCTGGAGAGGCCAGGTGCAGCACCATGAAGATGACCTCGTCCGCGAGCTTCTCGAAGCTGACGATGTGGATAACGTACTCGCCCGTTTAGAGAAAGACCATTACAAGCGCATATTCCCTGCACTGCGTACACTCACGTCGTTTGACAGCGGCGCAACCACGATGGAAGCCCCATCGACGAATAGCGCCGCGACCACCACCGCCACAGTCGCCCCCACACTGTCGCGCACACATGCGCAGCGGCCACCACCACCACCACCAACGCAGAAGCCGCTGCAGCAGTCCCCCTCCACTGCGTTCTCGTCATCGCCTCCCGCACCGGCCGCATATTCAGGCCGTGGGGGCGCCTCAAGAGTACTCCCACCGCCGTCACCACCGCGAGACGATGAGGCGGAAACCCGCGCGCACGGCCGCACAGACACACCACCACTACCACGAACAGTGACCTCGCCCCTGGCGATTCCCACAACGTGGCTGCCGAGCCACCGGAGCAGCCTGCCGCCAACCCCACGCGATGCTGCGCTGGCGCACGCAGGTCACCCACCACCGCCTCCCTCACCGCCCTCCGCGCCGCGTGGCGCCGGTACAGCACAGTCGGCGGTGCCACCAACCGATGGTCTGCATGACTCTGTTTTTGGGTGTGTCGCGCGCGATGGCGCTGTGCCGCACCGCGATGGCTCGCCGGCTCCCATGAACCCACACGACACGTACGGTATCGCCAACCGCCTGGATCTGTCAGACCCGCACGTTCTGACGCCTCTTCCCGACGGCGCTGGTCTTGGCGACAGAGAGGACGGCGGTGCCGAGGCGGTGAGGAAGGATGGGAATCTCGTGCCTCGCTTCAGTACTCAGACTCGCTCGCCATCCGCGTTGGGCTTGTACAGTGGTGGCGTTGAGAATGACGCAGACGGTCTGGAGAACCCCGCACAGAGTCGCATCGCGCGTCAGCTGCAGCTCTTGCGGAACTATCGGGAGCTGGCCGATTTGTGCGCCAAAACGAGTGACCCCAGTGAGAGTCTCTTCGGCGCCATCACACCCGAAGCGCTCGCACGACAGCAGGCGGATCAGATCGGTGCCCGACTCGGGCAACCCGTCACGGTGAACAACAACTACTTTTTTGGTGACGCCGGCTCAGCCTCGCGTGCGGGCTCGCCGGCTGTCGGTGCAGGTGGTCGTCACGGCGCTCAGCCACCGGCTGGTGGCGGTGGAGCTGGAGGTATGCTGCGCAGTCACACGCCCGGCAACTCGCGCTCACGCCGTACGAGTTTTGGCAGAGGTGAGGACCACGTGGACCCCACACTGTACGGCGCCGCCAACGCGGCCGGTGCGGGTGGCGGCGGACGAGTCCCACCTCCCCCTCCTCCGCGCCAAAGTAGCTCCGCGCAGCCATCGACGGCTGACGGCACCAGTCCACGTCCGGCTGCAGGTTTGACCTCCTCGCACGGAAATCTGAGCGAGGCCTCCCTCACCACCTATGCGAACACCTCCTTTGGTGGTGTCGTGGGCGTCGGTGCGACGGCGCGTCAACCACAGCGGCGTCTTCCACCACCACCACCACCACCACCGCCGCTTTTCGCGTCGCAGACGGGGCTCAGTGGCACCTTGAACACGTCACTTCTCGATTCGCCTATGGCGCAAGCAATGAGCGGTGGAGCTGGACATTACACATCCCCGTCGGCGGTCACTCCTGGCGGGGCGACGAACACACAGCACTCACCGAGCCGGTCGCAGCGCAGTCGCTCACACCGGCTGCAAGGTATGCGCGACGTCACCTCAACGGCCACCACCGAAGAAGCCGGTAGCTTAGACGACGAGGAGGAAGAGGACGAGTACCCCGGAGACTTTCTCGACGCAGATGACGGTGAGTTCGGCGACGATTACATGTACAGTGAGGACCCCGCGCCGGCGCCACGCATTATCGAGCGTGAGCAGCATCGCCGGCCGCAGCGCGAGAACGGCGGGACTGGGGTAGGTACGAGCGCGACTGGGGGTGTGGTGGGTATGACAAACTACAGTGGTGGTGTGGGCGTCGCTGTGCCCGGTAGCGTCGCAGACCGTCCACATCGCCTCGATGACAATGAGGAGCCGCGGCCGCGCGAACCGCACATCACTCACAGCACCGGGGCCGCCACCACGGACGGCCTCAACACGATTGTCGACAAGGGCAGCTTCAACAGCCTTCCGCGCGGCTCGGGAAGTGGAGACAGGAGCATGGGCGGCGGCGGCGGAGAGGGTAGCACACGCAGCGTCAGCCGCATCAACGTCCTTTCCGGGCAAGACGCGCTCGAGGCTGATGGCCCCAGCGGTCACACGCGCCGCGCGAGCCACACGCACATGGTCAGCGGTGTCGGAAGCCGCCCACGTCCCAGTGACAAACTCGACACCGGAGATGCAGAGCATCGAGTCAACTTACACGGCGACACCGATGCGCGAACGGGCACGCCTGTCGACGCGACACAGCCCGTGCACGGTGGTGATGGCAGTAGTCGACGGGCCAGCCGTAGCAGCGGCAGAACGGGCGAGACGCCGGAGAAGCAGCGAGCCCGCCGTCCCGATCGCGACCGTCGCGGCGGCATCGATGAGGAGGAGGACGACACCCCAGGGAACCCTCAGCTGCGCACACGCAATCCTAATGCCGCGCGCGATGTCTACGATGAGGACGACTACGAGCGACGCGACCGTCGCCGTCGCCACGGTGAAGATGGTGCCGGAGAGAGTCGTCGTCGCGGTCGAACGTCCCGTCATCACCGGCGTCGCCCACGTCAAGGACGCTCGCGGTATGCGTCGTCGCCATCGGGGTTTAGCGAGGGCTACGATAGTGCGGGAAATAACAGCTACAGCTACAGCTACAGCAGCGACCGCTCACCGTATTCCAGTGAAATGTCCTTCGACGGAGACCGACGTCGTGGTGGTGGTGCGGGAAGTCGAGGACCCGTGGCATCGCGGAGACAGCTGATGCGTGGCGCGCCGTCAGGCAGCGGCCGATCACGCCCCAGTCCGAGCCCACAGGAGCGCAGCGGCACACGTCCACATGCGAACGTCGCGAGTAGCAGCGGCAGCCCCGCCAACGACAGTGGCAACCGTCGAAGTTCACTGTCTTCTGGGCCTCTCGCGCGCGGACGCGGCAGTCCCGCTCGTGGAGGTCGCGCTCGCGGCGGAGGTGGCCGTGACGGTCCTGGCGCAGCGCCTCCACAGCTCTCGCCGCACGATGTGGCCGCGCCTGGTCGCGAAGGCGCGGCTGGTGCGCGTGGCGCATCTCCAGGACGGGCCACATCTGCCGGACGCGGTCGTGGACGCGGAGCCCCGGCCGGCAGAGGGCGTGGAGCAGCCAGCGCACGTGACGACGGAACGCCCGTGCGACGTGCACCAGTGCCGGGTGGTGCCACCACTGAAGGTCGCGGCGCGATGTCCCCTGGTGTGCGTAGTACGGCGAGCACGCCCGTCTGGAAACAAGTCGGCTCCACCGCATCGACGGCCGTGAACTCGCCGAGAAGGGGCGGTGGGAGCTCGAGGCGTGGTGACGGGAATTCAGCCGCACCTGCGCCAGGCGCGCCTCGGCCTGCGGCGGCGACGCGGCCCGGTCTCGCACACAGCGCGTCGATGTCGCCGAGCGGGCAGGGTGGTGCCTTCGGTAGACAAGGTCGTGCCCCATCAAACATGCGCGTGCATCCCGGTCTTCTGTACGGCTCGCTACTCCCGACCGCGCCTCCACGGACAGCGTTTGTTCTGGACGACCCGTACTCGCTAGCGAACAACACGATCGTCCCCATGAGTGGTTTGTCGCCTCAACAACACCTCGAGCTGCTTCAACGGCAACGACAAATGCAGCTACAGCAGCGTGCTGGTATGCCTTCAGCACGCCCGACGACCGGTGTGTGGATCGCGCCGAGCGGAAACACAACTTCGCCGGAGAACCCCGGGAATATGGCCCTTGTGGGTCGAAACGGCGAGGTGCAGCCGCTGGTGTGGAAGTCGGGACAGTCTGCCACAGTGATGAGCCGCAACCGGCACATGCCTGCCGCACCACACACAGAGACGACAACCCAGCCTTCTGCGCCGCCATCACGTGCATCCGGTCCAGGTATTTTGATGAACACGAGCCACAACACAACTGCTTCACAAGGTGGCTACTACTACCCGGATGGCGCCTCGCCTCCGCCCCAAGCACCCGCACAGTCGTCCTCCCAGCCGGTTCAGAGCTCGCAGCGCCCCGCCGTGACCATCCAGGTACCTACAAATTACCAGATGCCCACATCGACCCCTATGGGCTCAGCCGGCGCTGCGGCAGCCGAGCGGCGCCGTGCCGGCTACGGGGCGGCCTCCTCCTCGATCGCACACGGCGCGAGTACAATGACGCCGATGCAGGCGAGGAACAACCCAACCACACCCGCACAGCGGTTTGGCATCGTGTCGCTGTCCTCATAGTAGAGAAGACCAAGGCGAGACCGCGAGTTAAACGCGTTCCTCTCTCTCCCTTGTCATTTCTTCTTTTCTTTTTCTCAAACACCTGTACTTCTACACTAGCACTAGAGCCGTTTCCTTTTTTTTTCGGTTGTTTTATTGGCTTGGTCGCTTACTCAGAAGAAAAAAAGCTTGACTCGGCTTTTTATTGGCTCTTTAGGCGGCTTCCGTCTCTTCTCGACTGTTTTCTTGAGGGTGCCCTTGTGTACATCTTCTTCTCCTTTTTTGCATTTCTTTACCTCATCGTAACAGGTGAGGCCTCGCCTGCCACACTTAGATCTCTGTTCTGTGCTTTTTTATGTTTGTTTCTCGTCCGTACTCTCCGTTGCTTTTCCCAATCCACCTTTTACACGCACGAGGAGCAGATACTCGAAATGAAGCGAGACGAAGAAAAAGTGTAGCAGCATCCGAACAACCTGTTTGCATTGTGGTTGTGGTGGACACAGCTCTCTGGACACCTCGCCGTCTGCGCGCGCGCGGACGAGCGCGTCCTTTCCGTCTCTTGCGTAAAAGAAAAAGTCAGCGAAGGCGAGGCGTCATCAGATCTGGCTGTGTACGTGCCGGAGACTCGTTTGGTGGTGTCGAAGTTGGAAAGGAAGAGGAGTCGCCAGTCGCTTCCACGGGATTTCAGCTCGCCAAGGTCTGGTTATACCAAAGTGGAATGGCCTAGACGTTCTCACAGACATCCTCCACGACACATCACGACACCGCTTCCTCTCTTTCCGATCAACTGTAAGCGTTGAGAGAACTGGTATCATCTCCGGGACACCCCTATTGTGTGTGTGTTTCCTTCTTTTCTTCTCTTTTGTATTCCCTCTCCCGTTGGGTTTGCCGCTGTGTGGTCGTTGCGTGTTTTTTTTTTTTTCACCCACGCCTGCTCACCTCGCCTGCTCACCTCGCCTGCTCACCTCGCCTTTTTTGGGGGGGCCGTACCATTTGAAAGTTCCGCCAACGCCTTTACTTCTTTATATATATATATAGATTACGCATGACAGCTGCACTGGCACAAGATGTCCCTCAGCGGTCGCAGCTGTGGGCGGACAAGTACAAGCCGCGCACCGTCGCGGAGATGTGTTATCCAACGTATGCGAACAAACTGAAGGCCTGGTTGGAGGCTTTTCAGCCCGCCGGCACAGGTGATCCGAAGCGTCCACGTGCGGTGCTTCTCTCGGGCCCGCCAGGCATCGGCAAGACGACCACGGTTTACGTCGTCGCAAATGAGCTTGGCCTCTCCGTCATCGAGTACAATGCGAGCGACTTCCGCAGTCGCAAGTCGCTTCGTGAAAATGTCTCCGACATCACAAACAACCGAACGTTCGCAGCTGGGGCGTCTTCGTACTCGAACGCGGTGCTTCTCATGGATGAGGTGGACGGTTGTGACATTGGTGGCGTGGGTGAAGTCATTGAGATGATCAAGGTCACGCGTGTGCCGATTTTGTGCACATGTAACGATCGCTGGCATCCGAAGCTGCGATCGCTGCTGAATTACGTCGAGGACATGCGCTTCTCGCGGCCGCCCTGTAACATCGTCGCCAACTACCTCTGCGATCGGGTGCTGGCGCGGGAAGGCGTGACGCTCTCAAAGCCGCTTTTACAGGATGTCATTAAGCGCTCGGGCAGCGATATCCGCAACATGCTGAACAATCTGCAGATGTGGTGTCTCGATCGGAAGTCACTGGAGCAGCGGGAGCTCGCCGAGTGCGCAGTGCAATCCGCGAAGAACGGGGATGTCGGTCTGTTCGAATCCGCGGAGTTCTTTCTCCTGCAGGGTACCTCGCATGGCGAGCGCCACACCATTGAAGAAATGGAACGCTGCTATTACAACGCGGACTTGCTGGACATGTTCGTACAGGAGAACTATCTGCACTTCAACCCTCAGCCGGTGGACGGTCGCGATTGGATGACAGCGGTGTCCCAGGCGGCCACCACCTTATCGCGCAGTGACGCGCTTCAGCGCATGATGTACTTGGATCAGAACTGGTCCGTCTCGAGGGGCTACGTGTTGCTTTCGAGCATCGCCCCGTGCGTGTACACGCGCGGTAAGTACGAGTCCTTCCTCACGGGACAGCAAGTCTTTTTCGACCGTCAGCGTCCTGTGAAGTTCCCCACGTGGCTCGGCAACAACTCGACAACAACAAAGAACAAGCGATTGCTGCGGTGTCTGACGGTGCAGGCGCTGAATCCACTCAAAGGTGTGAGCGGTAACCAAGAGGACGTTGTCACGGATTATGTTCCCCTCGGTTTCGAACGTCCGCTCACCGCCCCGCTCGTCACCAAGGACAAGGAAGGTATCGAAGAGGTCATCGCCTTCATGGATATGTACCGCCTCCTGCGCGACGACTGGGACTTTGTGCAGCAGATCAGTCACTTCAAGCACATGACCTCCTCCGCGAAGGTCGCCCACCCAGCGGCGGGACCGACGAGCGGCGCGAGCGTCGCCACCGCAACCAAGTCGGCGTTCACACGCGAGTTTAACAAAACACATCGATTTGAAAGCTTTGCGAAGGCGGCGCTGTCGAAAATCGCCGACACCGCCACAACGGCTGTAGTAAACGAAGAAGGCGAGGACGACAGCGAGAGCAACGGCACGCAGAGCGACAGTGCGAGCGCATTTATCAAGAAGGAGAGCAAGAAGAGAGCACCCGCTGCGAGTAAAGCGAAAAAAGCTCCTGCGAAGCCGCGCGCGAAGAAAGCGGAGAAATCGCCAGTGAAGAAGACGGCCAAGACCACTGCAAAGAAGAAAGGTAAGCGCGCACGCAGTGAGAGTAGTGAGAGCAGCGTCGCCAGTGCGGAGAGCTCCGTTGTCGTGAGCGATAGCGATAGCGACTAGTGTGCACGCGTGCGCGTTGTCATACCTGAGAATGTCAGCGAGCGGTGCTGATGTGATACACCACACACACACTTTGCGTTTGCCTCGTGTTTTCAAAACAAGAGAGCACACTTTGTGCATTCATTATTTTTTTATTTTTTTTGGCTCATACACATCACAGTAAAGACCCGCAGCAGCTATTAATTTGAACACGCAGAGGCGCAGCACACAACCACGCGAGCGTGCACGTGTGTGGCGGAGGAGGGGGAATGGTCCTTGTTGTTGTTGTTTTTTTCGTACGCTGGTGTGGTGTAGCATGTTCATGTTCCATCACAGCATCACCCGTACCTTTGCTGGTGGCGATTGTGTCTGTGTGTTGATGCCCTGCGCACACCGGTGGCGTTGTTGTTGATCCTCACATGACGCTCATGGGAAGTCCTCGTTGGATCTGCGGTTTCCTCTCGTCAACGCGGGCGGAAGAAGAGGCGAGAGGTACTTACCGCTCTCTCCACCTGCACAATTCTCTTCTCTATCCCCCCTTCCTCTCTCCTCATCCTCCTCCTTCAATATTACTCAAACACACACACACACACACAGATACTTAATTTGGGTGAAGTGTTGACAGGTCTCTCTCTCTCTCCCCATGAACCTGAGCTCTTCGGGTGATGTACCGAGGCGCAGCCAACGGCCATTTTCACGACCGCACCAACAGACAAGACAGCTGCGAGCGGCGCCGGTGGGGGCTGTCGAGCACGTCCAAGTGGGAGCGTACCGCTTCCCACTGTACTCGCATCCCCTCTTTCGGGTTCGCCTCGCGGAGGATGCCTACGTGGCGCGGCGCGTGCAGTCCTGCCTGCGTGACCCCGCCGTGTACGCGGCGCTGGACAACATGGTGGAGACCTTGCTGGCGCAGGGGCGTGCCGGTGCGTCCACGGAGGACATTCAGCGGCTCATGGAGGAGCACTTGGGTGGCCTGGACAGGTACTGGATCCAGACCGCACAACCAGAAGACGAGGACTCCGCAGAGCGCGAAGGAAGTCCGCAACTCGTGCCAGAGCCAGTCGGCGCGGACCGCACAGGCTCAGACATGCACAACTCACGTAGCGGCGCAGCAGGACTCCCAGTCGTCGCTCCGGCCTCACAGACGCGGACGAACAGCGTCTTCCGTCGCACCGCTCCGCATACCTCCGTGACGTACCAATCCGTAGACCAGGCAGCGACGCCACAGGGTCTGTACCAATCCAGTACATACGGTGCTCTTGTGCCAACTGCACACGTGCGTTCGGCGACGTCGAGGCGTCCGTTGACACCACCAGACCATCAGGTGGACGCGTGTGTGTCCTCTGCAAAGACGGCACCGACAGCGATGGGCGCACAATCACGGAATTATGTGAGCTTACCAGCTCTCTCGCCTGCGGTCGTACCAGCGCAAGCCTACATCACCACCAACACCATCACAGGAAGTGCATCGACGGATGTAACGAAAAGCGCACCTGTGACTCCACCGCTGTCCGGTACGCGTGCCAGTGTACGCGTTGAGGAGGAGCTTCGCGGACACCCAGGCAAACAATCCGCGGCCTCGGGTGTCGATGTGGGCTGTTCACGTCAGACACGGCAGACACGAACACGAATGCGTGCGTCGAAAGCCACGACTACCACCTCCGTCCAATCAGACAGCCCTTCGCGGCTCTTTTCGCTTTACGGCGCGTCGTTGACGGCGGCGGAAGCCGCGCTGCCTGAATGGCACGGTGCATGCCGCGATGCCGTTTACTCGCTCCTTCATATTCGTCTCGAGGAAGCTGTCGTCGATGCAGGTGCCAACGGGATGGTGTCTTCGTCAGAGCCATCCACTTCCTGGCAGAGTCGTCAGGCGCGCATGCTACAAGACATTGCGAACGCACGCGAACGACAGTGGGCGTTGGATGCTTCCACATTAGCGACGATGGATCCCTCCGCGTACGCGGCACTCGATGTGGCCCTCGATGGCAACTCGACGTGTGTGAGTCGGCGAACGCAATCCGGGCGCGCGGATGATCGGGTCAAGATTATGTCGCAGAGTCGCGCGCTGTGTGTGCAGCGCGCACAGCAGTCGCCTCAAGCACCTACCCCTGTGCCTGGCGTAGCGTTGGCGCGTGCGCGTGGTGGCGGAGCCCAGGCAACGTCACAACGGCCACACGGTACGTCGTCGCGTGTGTCGGCGCCAAATGCAAAAGCTCGGCGTGTTGCTGCACAGCACCACCGCATGGTCGCGCAGGAGCAACTCCGCCGACAGAAAGAGGAGGAACAGGGGCAGCGTCGTCACGCCGGGCTAGATGACGCGCCGGCGTGGTGGTGAGTCGCCACTTCAACACGAGGAAAACACGCGACGTATCAATATGTACAGTACGGTGATGCTAAAGAGAGCGCATCGCGCCATCACACCTTTTGTTTTTGCTATTCAATCGACTTCCCTTTCCGCTCTTCAGTGAAGTCAAGAGGGATCAAACACACAGCACAAAGAGAACAAACAAACACACACACAAAAAAAAAAAAAAGGATTGTCAACTGGGCTTCGACGGGAAACTGAGCGCTGTGTGTGCGTGACTGTCGGCGTCTTAGGACTCCGAGCAACGAAGAAATGAGTGTGAGTGAGACAGAGATGGCGCCACGCGAGTGATCCCACACGCGTTTTCGTGACGTACGTGATATTTATTTTTGGAAAAAAAACTCATATCTTGTACGCTTCTACTTCCCTTCGTACTCCTCTTTCCTTCATTTCTTTGGTTATTGTGTAGATCAAACCGTAAACGAGGAACCAACGCTCTTCATCGTCCTCTACAGAAGAAAAGAAAACCGAAAAACAAAAAAAAAGGACGTCATGCGTAAGACCGCTGCCAAGAAGAAGGGCCTCTCCATCGAGGAGAAGGTGTTCAAGGTGGAGAACTGGTTTCACCAACACCCACAGCCGTACACACTGAAGGAGTTGATCGCCCACGTACCGCGTGCGACCGGCGTCATTTTCCAAAGCATTGAAGAGTGCGTTGAGTTGCTGGTCTCCGAGGGTCGCGTTTGCCAGGATAAAGTCGGTGTGCACACGCTCTTTTGGTGGTTCCCGACGACAGCGACGCAGCGCGAGTGGCAGGCGAGCGCGGACCGTAGAAGCGGGCAAGCACTCACACAGCAGCAGACACAGCGGCGCGCTGTCGAGAAGGTCGCTGAGGCGCGTGCGTGCTTGCAATCACTTCCGACGGACGAGCTCGAGCGGACACTTGCGGTGACACAGAAAGAGGCGGAGCGGCTGAACATCGCCTTGGCTTCGCAGCAGCATGCATTGGGCACTGAAGAAGCGCGTCAGCACGACGCCGCACGTCAACGAGCGCTTCTCCACGACTGTCACGCGCAGCGGCAGAAATTGAAGGCGCTGGCCTTGTACGATAATCACTTCATCGATGCTGTGCGTCACGGCACGACCACGGCACTTGAGGCCGCGAATCGTTGGACAGACAACTTCTTCCTTCTCGAGCAGCACGTGATCTCGAGCATGGGCCGAAGCGCACGCGAGCTGCGCGGTTCTTTGCATGTGCCAGAGGAACTTGACTTCATCAGCACAGTCGACATTTCCGGGGGAGGGGAGCCGCTGGCACCCGCACCCGTGAGGGAGGCACCTCCATCCAACGCGTGTGAGGTCAGTCGGAGAGACGCCACAGTACACAAGGAAATACAGGACGGCGTTGCAGCGACTCCAGTCACGCTCGCGCCAGCCTCGGCCTCACCCACGGAGAAAGCAAGGCACCCTCGAGAGACCACAGAAAGGGAGACCGCCCGCTGGACAGCGGACACGCACGACTCCGCCGCCGCACTGCCAGATAGCGTGTCGACTCGGACTCCGCCTTCGCCTGCCACAACCGAGCCGACAAAGCGCCGAGGGGGAGTCACGGCTAAGAAGCGCGGACGTACGACGACAGCACTACCTTCCGTTGAGGAGGCAGCCGCCGCCGTGTGTCTCGCCGAAGACAAGGTGGACAAGGCGGCAGGGGTGTGCGTTGAGACAGAAGTGAAACGCACCACAGACAGCACCCGCAAGCGAAAGCGTGCCAAGGTGTAACCCGCGTCCCTCGCTGCGACCCACTCATGTCCTGTCCTCGTGCTTCATCATCATTTCTTATCCTTTTTTTCTTTATTTTTTTATGTTTCACTTTGTTTCGCTCTCACTGCTTTTACTCTCTCTCTCTCTCACATTTCCTTTTTTTTTTTTTTCGTTTCCTGCTAGACGTTCTTGACAGCTATCTCCGAACATCCGTACGCACGGGAAAGGCCAAGGAAGGAGAGAGAAGGACACGGCGTACGCATCGTGTACATGTGTGTGTGTGTGTGTGTACGCTCTCTCATTTCTACGAGCAGTCGTTTCCCACCGTTGGTTCCGCAGCTCGCGTCGCGGTTTACTGCTTCCGCTCACCTCCACCATTTTTCTTCGACTTCTTTTACTGCTCGATCCACTCTGTTCCTCCTGCTCCGCCCCCCCCCCCCCCCTCCTTCCTTGTCATACAAAGACTTCTTCACTTGCCATTTTTTTTTGTTTTCTGACCGTCTCCTCATCTTCATTTCAACTCTTGTCTTCTTCTAACCCAGCAATGGTTTCGCCTGCTTCTCTCCGCGACATCATCAGCTACTGCCCTCCATCGGAGGTCGGTGAGCAGATGTTACGGTCACCCCCGTGTAGCTCTGCGTACGAGGACGACGAAGACGACGATGACGGGCGCGACTGCGACGGGCAGGCAGTGACGCAGCGCGTGCCGTACGCGGCTGCCATCACCACGCCCTTGGTACAATTCCTTGTAGAACAAGTCAATGGATACGCGGTGAAAGGCGTCGATCTCGTTGGTCGTCGCTACGACGCGCTTTGTCGTCACGATGTCGCCACGTGGGCGAAGCAACTCTCCGTCGATGAAGACGGCGGCACGGATAGTATCGCCATGAGGGCTGACGTGCTGGCTCTACAAAGACGTGACTCAGCACTGATAGATGTCGTGCGGGGACGTGTACAACCCAGGTGAGTTTGTGTACACACGGTGGATCGTCTGCACGCGCGTGCGTCCATTGAAAGAGATGGCGTGGGGGTTGAAACGTCCACTGAGTCCTTCACAGCTGCGCGTCACCCAAGACGACGATGCCACTCTCTCGGGCACCTTTCCAACGGGCGCCATTCACATCTCTCTCCGCTACTTGTACGCCGCGGTGCCATTTGACGAGCTCGGCATCGCGCCGTTCGTCCGCTCAGTCGCCACTGAAGGCCGGCAGAACGATCTGAGCACACTCACACAGTGTGCGAACCTGCGGTGCCTCACGCTGGCCATGTGTGATAGCGGCGTACAGTCACTATCGGAGATGCTGGTCACGCACACACCCGTCGCATGGCGTTCTCGACGGCTTCACTGCTCGAGGACACCTCTCCCCTCGCCGAATGCACCGGCGTGCGCAGCGTGGGCCTGTCCTTCTGTGAGGGTCCGCCCTCCATCCGCTTTCGCTGCCACCTACCGCAGCTATCGGTGTTGAACCTGCAGGCGACGCCTCTCCGAGTGGCGCAGGACCTCGACAATGATTTCACCGAAATCGCCACTCTGCGCGTGCTGAACATGAAAAATTGTGCGTGGCCAGAGCTCGCGAAGGGCATAGACTGGCTGCACACTCTTTCTCATCTCCACGTCGTGCTCGCCAGCGGAACGCCCTTGCGCCACTGGCTCTCCCACATCACCGACGTGCGTGTGCTCGATTCGGACGCTTACGCGTTTTGATATTGGTGGGCTGCTCGAGTGTCGAGACGATTGAGCCCATTCTTCTCTCTTGCTGCACGTTGGAATCGCTCGACATGACCGGCTGCACAGGCGTGACTGCGCTTTTTGGCTCAGATCCCACTCAACAAGGAAAACTGAAGTCCAACCTCCGCGAGCTGCACGCCCGGCACGCAGGCTTGGCGGACGTATCGTTCATTGACGCACTTCAACAGCTACGTGTGCTGGACTTGCCAGACTGTGGCGATGTGGGAGATCTCTCCATGCTCGATCACATGCCTCGCTCGGAGCGCGTGTGGGCGGCGCAGACAGGAGCGTGCAACGTTGAGTGGGCGGCCTCGTGCCCGAAGCTACGCGAGCTCATCTGGGACGAGGAGTAAGTCCCTGCGTGTTTTCGGCTTTTCAATTATTATTTTTTTGTGTGTTTGTTGTGGTAGTGTTGCTTTTTCACCTGCGGGACAGACGCACGCGTGCACGCACCACGACTACAATGCGCAGCACGGAAGTCGGCCTTTCGTATCAGTGCACAGAAAAGGTCAAAACATACGCGAGTGAACAATAGCACAAAGAGTGAACAGTTTTGGAAAAAAAAAAAGGAAAGAGAGGAGAAGAGAAGAGAATAGGCACAGATACCACTCTCAACTCCTCCGCGGCCATGACACACACACTTTGTTTCGTTTCTTTTTGCCTAAAACGCATGGTCTGCTCAAAGCACTTCACATACAATTGTTTGTCTGTTCACTTGGCTATTTATTTGTTGTACCCGTGTTAGTTCAATGTTGTTGTCGTTGTTGTGTTTCTCTCTCTCGCTTTCTTGGCGCATACACGCCGTCTCAGTAGGTTGTATCCTACGCAATAGTGCCATTCAACGTATCACGAGTTCAACATACGGAGATTGTCTTCTTCTTTTTTTTTTCTCTCTCTCTCTCTCTCTCTGGGAAATCCAATTAAGTTTTCGTCTCGTTTTTGTTCTCTTCTATTCTATCCTCTCTCGCGCGCGCTTTTTTTTTTTTATTTCGTACTCTCGTTTTTGTTTTCCCAGCGTGCCCGTCGAACACGGGATTTCAGAACGGATGCTCAGACAAAAGTAGCAGCGGAGAAAGAAGAAGTAAAACAACTCAGTGCACGCCGATGCAACGCACATTGTCCCTCTGGTATGATCAGAAGTTTCTTCGCTTTGTCGACTGCATCGGTGTCGACAACGGTGGCATTGAGCGGATTTCAACACTAGGCTCGATCCATACGTGCACACACACACGCACGATCATCCCTAGGCCTTCTTCACCTCGGTGCACGTCCTCCCTCCCCCGTTTCTTCTACTGCCCCTACTCCTCTTTTTTCAAGGTCCAGGTCGAAAAACTAGACATACGCGCTTTCGTCCGCTCACACTTCGCGTCGTGACATATTTATCCTCCTCTCCTTATTTTTTATTCTCTCCCACGCTTGTGTGTAGTATCTTTACTTTTGTCATTGTTATTTTCCTTTTCTTTTTTTTTTCTTCTGTTCACACACGCTCACGCGTTCATTCGCTTCGGCTTCAATTGGCGACATGTCCACGCGACCCCAACAAGTAGTGACCGCAGCCTCATCTGCTCTTCAGGACCAACGAGAAGACGCCCTCTCCGCGCCGTCGCAAACGACCGACACCAACTCCGGCAGAACAGGTTCAGCGAATGCGGTGACGCTTGCACTCTCACAGCGTACGTGCGATCGACTGTGCAGCGCGGCCGCTCTCCTCCGCGTTAGTCCAGACGCGTTAATATGCCGCCTCCTCAGCGACTTCCACAACGCGCTCGGTGGGCTACCAACAGACATCATACTCTTCGTGTTCGCCTTTCTCGATTACTCCACCTTGGCGTCAGTGGTGTCAGCGGTAAGCAAGCGATGGGCAACAGTGCTGCAGCGCGACCCTGCACAGCACGCGAGCACACTCCGCCAAGTGCATGGTGTACATCTGCTCGACCCCGTACGAGGTATCTTCTTCTTTCCGCGCGCGTTGAAGCGTGTGCAGATGGGAGCAGACGGCGCCGGTCGTGGAGCGGGTGCCGGTAATAAACCCGCCGGAAGCGTCACGTCTGGCGTGGCACGCGACGGGGCCGGTGGCTCCGGTGCAGCCTCATCGTCTTTTAGCTTCTTGACGGTGGACATCCGCACGCAGGACGTGCGCAGCCTGCCGTGGGCCTCGGTCAAGCACATTGTCCGTCAGGCCGTGGAACATGAGAAGATGCTGTACGGCGTGGTCCGCACACCGAGTCTGCAGAAGCCGGAGAATCCGGTCTTGATGCAGTCCGCGATGGTCACCCATGAGAGGCTCATCTACATGTTCGGTGGCCAGACGTACGAGGGCGTCGTTGTCAACCGTTGTTTCTGCTACAACCCGCAGGCGAAGCGGTGGCGTTCGCTGCCCCCACTGCGCGAGAGGCGCGCGTCGGCGACGGCGGCGGTGCTGATGGGAAAGGCGTACATCTTCGGAGGCTACGGCGAAGACGAACAAGTGCTCGACACCTACGAGGTGTTTGACTTGGCCACCGCAACCTGGGATCGACCGCCGGCCCTGTCCTTTCTTCCCCGTGCTAGCTCGACCTCTGGCGTTGTCACCCACGCCACGTCCACACCGATCAACAACGCGCCCTGCCGTCGCGACCGCCTTGACGACCATGCGGACTACTCCATCGTGACGCAGGTACGCACCTCTGTGGACGCCGACGCCGACGACAGGCCGACGATGGGCAACACACCAGCGGTGACCACCACCACCGCCACACCAGACCCACACGATCGCGCGGTCGACCCCGGACCGTTCCGCATGCCGGAGCGACTCTGTGGTACTGCCGCAGTGGCGTACAAGGATGTCTTCCTCTTTGTCGGTGGTTTTCGTCAGTACATTGCACCGACAGACACCGCGGTGCACTACTCGAGCGTCAGCAGCATCGCCACGACACCGCTTAACCCCAACTCGGCGCGTCAGCGAATCGTGCCGTCCATGTCGACGAGTTCCATGGACGCGGCAGCAGCGGCCGCTTTCGCGGAGGTCGCCTCTGAGAGCGGCACGTCGTCACACGCAGGCCCGGTACGCACGACGACGTCGACAACAGCAACGACCGTCACAAACACAGCGCACTCCAGTGGAGCTGTACGTGTGGCTGTGTCATCGACGCGTCCGATGTATTCGGAATCATCTGCAACGCCCCCGCCCGCGCCGTCGCAGTCGCTCGAGGAATCGGCCGCTGAGGGTCGCAATGATGGCATGCCAGCGACTGTTCTGCTGGGTCAGGCACCGACGCGCAGTACAAATGGTACGGAGGGCGAAGGCCAGGCGGGGGAGGGAGATGACCGCCCAGAGCCACTGCTACCACTTCCTCGACGTCCCAGCTTGAGTCTCGATGGCCCCTCCTGCGCGGAAACCTGTGTGTGGGTCTTCTCTCCTCGTCTGCAGCGCTGGTGGCTTCACGGACCGGCATTGCCGAGCCCCCGTGCCTTTGGAAGTGCGGCGGTGCTGACCTTCCCCGGCACGCTAGGGACGTGCTTGTGTTACTTTGGTGGATGCACCAGTGCAGATCAGCCGGAGATGTCCATGCTGTACATCCCACTCAACGAGGACACCACCATGATTGGCTCCAGCCCAGGCTCGCGTGTGTGTCAGTCATTCTTGACGACACCAGAGGCGTCGGCGCAGCGGATGGCCTCACCCACGCCGTCGCGGCACGCGATGCCGAGCACTCAGGCGGTCATGTACGCCTGTTTTCGCGATCCACGCCGTCTCCGCTGGCACCGCCACCTGCGCATTCCCCTCGGTGGGGCGTTCACATCGGTGGCCACCATCGGCAAAGACTCCGCACGCAGTGTGGTGCTAAGCGCTTTTTACCCCACGCCGAACATCGGTTTTTGTCATGTGAGTCGAGTGCTGCCCGCTGACCTGTGCGCACGCCCCGAGTGGCAAGGCAGGGGTCTGGCATCGCCAGCTGATTTCGTGCCCGGCTCCGCCTCCTCTCGCTCATCCGCAGACGAGCAGAGCGATGACGAAGACGCTGAGGACGAAGAGGTGGCGGTCTCCTCACGTGCGGACGACACAACGCGTGCGACGCGTCCGCTCAGCCACCAATCGATGAGGTCAACGAGTTCTAGCTCACCTCCAACCGATGCGTCCTCACCGGCGCTACCACCCGTGGTCACCGGCGCGATGGGACCAACAGAGGAAGCTGACGAGGCGGTCGTCGGCGTGCATCGACCCACGCGCTTGGACCCCACGTTGCTGCGCGTGCGTGGACAAGGAAACAATGTCAGCGGCAACGGCTCGACGTTCTCCGCAGTGGCCACACCGGTGCGAATGGATCAGCGCCGCGACGTGCAGCAGCTTCTGCGGACAGCGGTGGACGCGGCGTCGCAGCACCGGCCACGGGATCCGCAGACAGTCGGCTCCGAGCATCAGTGGCACCTGGCGCCGCTGTCCGAGGTCAAAGTGCGCGACGACATCACAGGGCGGCCCTTGTTGAACCGAGTCTCCTGGCGCATACAAGCACTCAACGCGAAGCCGATTGTACCCATCGAGTAGAAGTTGTCCAACAAGATAAAGAGAGAAAGGGGGGGTCAGCTCGTCATTGAGTGCCGCTGTGGCAAACCAGCCGAGGAGAGAACGGTGCAAAGCAGAACAAGGCTAGCCCTATGTGAGGTGTTCGGTACTCCTGTCTGTTGTCCCTTCGCTTCCATTGTGATTCTCGTATATTTATTTATTTATTTTTTCTTTCTTTCGCTCCGATCTCGTTCTCTCTTTTTGTTTGACAGGTAGGGCGCTTGAGACGGTATATCTTATTTGTCTTTTATCTGACATTCGAGAGCGCATACCGTCTCTCTCTCTCTCTCTCTCTCTGACTGTGTGGCGGTCTTGCTTTCGCGAGTCACAAAAAAAAAAAGTGGTGATGAAATAAAGCATACGTCATTCCGTGAGTCACAGCGTCACGTCACTCCATCAAAGAGAAAAGAGCCGATGTCATCACGTATCTATTTCCCCATGAGAAAGCCAATCACTCTCACGCACACGCACACACACACACACACCTCCCTCTCTCCGCGCATCATCCACATGCTCTTGCTTATCGGCTGGTGAATTCACTGGGTCACCGGCAAAGTCGTCAGTGTGTGTGTGTGTTGAACACCTAATTGATTTGATCGCGCAACATTCTTTTTTTCCTTCCTGTGTTAGCTCCACAGCTATGGCCGCAACGACTGTCAAGGAAGCCATCACGCGCTTCGAGGACTTCGAGTGGAAGCAGCGCACGGAGAACCTACCGGAGGCGGAGCGGGACGCCGTCCCCAAAGTGGTCGCGGCTCAGGAAGAGAAGGTGCTGCTGATTGGCCTGCTGCCGCCGATTGTCAAGATGGACAAGGAAATTTCGACGCTGAAGGAGTGCACGCACCTTGGTCTTAGCACAAATGCGATTGAAAAGATCGGCCCTGGTCTGAAGGAGCTCAAGAAGCTCAAGACGCTCTCGCTCGGTCGCAACAACATCCGCAAGCTAGAGCAGCTTGATCTGCCACAGCTGGAGCAGCTCTGGGTCTCGTACAACCGCATAGATAAGCTCACCGGTCTGGACAAGCTGAAGAATCTCAAAGTGCTGTACATGAGCAACAACCTCATCAGCAGCTGGACAGAGGTCGACCGTCTTGCCAGCCAGTGCCCTGAGCTCACCGATGTTCTTTTTCTCAATAACCCTATCCAGACAAGCGCGTCAAGCATGCAGGAGTACCGCTACATGGTGCTCCAGCGTCTGCCCAAACTCACGCGCCTCGATGGCGTCGTTGTGGATCCTGAGGAGAAGGAAGAAGCGGATAAGCGCCGCTAAGGAAGGTCACAGCGACTACCGGATTCTTCGTCCGCGAGAACAAAGAGACCGCAACACAAACGCAGCAGAATGGTAGTGAGGAGAGAAGCTGAGCTCGCACGAGTTGTTATACTCGCTCCAGCACGTTGAGTGCCTCTCATTGGTTCTTCTCTTTTCGCTGGCATGAGCACGCCTTCGTGCGAATAAATGTCCATTTTTGTTTTTGTTGTTTTTGTGACTCGTCGTTGTTCGAGGCGGGCGTCTACGCGCGCGAGTAGGACGGAACCTGCTGGTTCTCCACATGGTGCGATCGATGTGATGTAAATAGGTATGAAGAAGACAACGAAAACAGAACGAGTGATCCGTGTTTAGCAAAGCTTGTCTGATTGTCACAACAACAAAAAGAGCGAGGAAAATAGGTACGGAGTCCGACCGCACACCGCCATGTAGGTATGTGTGTGTGTGTGTGTGTGTGTGTCTGTCTGCCGTGAAAGAGACATCTCCGCCCGGTAGGGAGTGCGTTCTCGCCGACGAGACGAACAAAATTCCTTTTTTTTTGCCACGAAGGGCGGCGGCGATCTTTTGGAGCTCCTTTTCGCTCAGCGAGTGGCACGCGTCCGCGTGGCGCGCACCGTGAACAACCTTGCCTGACAGTGGTGTGTGCATGCGAACACTCGCGCTCCTCGTGCGTGGCTTGTATGCGCGTCGGAAAAAAGAGCAGACGTCGCGCACCAGCTTTTGCAGACCAGCCACTCTTCCGCTTCCCTTTTTCCCCGTACGTACTCTCACTGTCTCTCATACACATGTGAATCTCCTGCGCGCTGCGTTTCCCTTTCCTTCGGTTTGTTTGTTTTTCATCAAGGTGTGTGTAGCTGTGCCCGACAAGCGTTCTGTCAAGTACTGTGTGGCGCACTCAACGTCAACGTGCCGGGATGACGACCGTCCCCTCTGCCGATGTCGCCTCTGTACGCGTGTACGTCAGCGATGAAGATTTTACCGTGCGTCTGTCGTACACGGACGCTTACGTGATGCCTGTGAGCGACCACGCGGCAGTCGACGACCTTGATTTCCCTCGCGCGACTTTGGTGTCGTCGTACATACCGCAGTGTGTGACGAGCGCACCAGAGGCGCGTGTGCCACTGCCTGCGCGTGATAAGACGGAAAAAACAAACACAGTGATCGCGCCGCTCACGCGCGGCCTGCTTGCTTGGCAGTGCCCTCTGTGCGGCACATTGGACATTGAAAAATTGTTTTGGGTGGATGCATCCATCTCACCTCCGTCACTATCGACCCCTGCGGGATCGTCTGCCTCGCCTACCTCCGGCGTGGATCGTCGAATAGCAAAGCTGAGGGAGAGAAGTCTCAAGAAAGCGCGGCTTCGGCGCCGCTTGCTGGCTGTGTCTCCGATGTGTGCGCACTGCCATCAGTGCCCTCGCTGCGGCGGCGGTGGTGGTCTTGCCGCGTGCCATACGACTACCGGTCTACTCGCGCCGACGCATGGTATTCCCACCGTGGGGCTTCAGACACGTGTCGATCACGATCTGCGCTACACGGTCGCCTGTGGGTACTGCCAGTGGCGATGTTTTCGTAGCTTCGAGGAGATGAAGGGGCTGGCACAGCACTTGCTGGCGATGTCGCCGACACAAGCGCCAGTGCTGCGATCATGGCGACGTGCGCACCGCGAAATGCAGGATCGGCTGACACAGCCATCTCGCTTTTTTGAGGAAGGTGCAGTGCGAGCGAGGACGGAGAGTTCAGAGAGTCGGAGCGGTGTGAGCTACTCACAGCAGGCGTGGGAGCACTTCCTGCGGCTGGAGCGTGAAAAACGACAGGCGCCGGCGCCAGCGTCCGCGAGAACGCCCGAATCGCACGCCGCTCGACGCGGCGGTGGAACGGACGAATGCGCTGGCGGTGGAGTTGATGAAGACGTCTACGCCGTGGCTGTTCGCCGTGCTGGTTCGACGCACCGTGCCGTTGTCCTAGAAGCGTTGCGTGACTGCTGCCGACGCGTACATGAAGCTACTTATTATCATCCGAAAACGGAAGCCACAACCACAGCGATGAGCGGCATGCTCCCTCATGCACCGGATAGACCCAGTTACGCGGCCTTCACGCCGCTAGCCTCGATTATGGAGAGGATAAAAGATCGCATGCACACTCGATCTCGTCTGCCGTACCGTGTGGAGGCGATGAGCGAGACCGACGTACCACAACATCAGGAAACGGGCGACAAGGAAGCCGATGAGGTGGCTCTAATTGGTCGAACGCAGCAGGTGCAGCTCGGTCTCGATCGTGAAACGATTACACGCCCTCGCTTCACCGCAGAGGTGGTGGCCGCGTGCTTGGGTCCGGGCTCTGGCTTCATGGGCACCACAACGGAGTGGCAGTACCCCAATCCCTCCCCTTCCGCCTCTCCTGTCGCCGCATCATCACCTGCGCGGCCGATGACGCGACCCGGTGAGATGTGGCCAGCCCTCCCGCCGTCCCTCACGGGCAAAGTCACGCGCGTGTCGGCCCCTGTCCCGCATCCGACGTCGGAAGCGTCTGTGTCGTGGATGAAGACGCCCCCTCCTAGCGGTGAAGCGTCCGCAAATCGCTTCAACGCTCTGCCGGCTTCATTAGAAACCTTCTTGGCGTCGCAAGCGGCCCTTGAGGCACAACAACACGCGTCATCGATCACAACAGCGACGACAACCGAGCAGCCGGCTGGCGAAATCGCTGAGTGTGACGGCGACACAGCGCGGCCATGGCTTCCCTCCCTACTCGCGTACTTCGTCAAGCCACCTGACAAAGTTCCTCTGACCGCCTTGACAATGGAAGCGTGCACACAGCTCGCGCGCCACGCCTCGTCAGAGGAACGCCATGCCGACGCTGACGATCCCAATGCACAGATTCGTGTTGTCTATCTCCTTGGGATCTCTACGCACACTGACCCGCGTGTGCTGCGTGTTGTGCAGCATTGGTCCGCGCTGCTCGCCACGCGCTTCAACGAGACCAACACCGCGAAAGAGAAGCTCGCAGGCGATGATCGCGACGACAAGAACACCGAGACCGATGAGGACGACAATGAGAATGAGGGCGGCGCGGACAGCAAAGGACCGTCTTCCGCGGCACCAGCGCTGACATCCGAATCGTTGGCCCTCACCCGCTCTGCACGCTCGCGTCGGGCGTTGCCATTGTTCGTGCCCCTACGCCGCTCCGCTGTTTGTCTGCTTCCTCAGCTTCAGTACCTGAACACGACGTGTGCCTTCTCGCAGAGCAGCCCCGTCTCGTCACCGTTGTCCAGTGCCAGTTGTGATGCGGTCAGCGGTGGGCGTCGTGTTCAGCATCAGCTACATTTCCATCTTGTCAATCACAGCACGCACGATATGCTCGTGCAGCGTATCTCTCTCGCGCGTTGTGGCGGTTTTCCCGCTGGCAGCCGCGTTGGTCTATCAACAACCGCAGATATCGCTGCGCACGACCCACGTGACGCAGACGATGACGCGGAAGAGTTGTGCCCCTATTTGATTGATGAGGTGATCCGGGACGTGAACGGTGCCTGGTCGCCATCCGGAGCGGCGACGAGTACACATGATGCCTCCGCCGCCGAGAAGTCGTCAACTCTCAAGGGCTGGTGCCGCTTAGTGCCAGCCATGCACGCATCAACGACTAGTGAACAGGGTTACGGAGGAAGAAGCCGTGGCGAAGAAGGTGAAGCCAAAGCCGCACAGCTCAGGCGTCATGCGGCCTCTGTGTTCAAGCGTGTGGCGTCCTCATCCTTCCCGCCATCTGGTGACGCAGACGTCGCTCCGCCTCTAGCGACCACAGCACCACGCCTGACCTCGCTACCACTTGTGTTTACGGTGAGCACGCCAGTCCCAACGGGCGGCGCGTTGAACGCTTTCACGAGCGCCACGACGGGTCCCCCACCGTGTTACATCGGCATTCGTGTGGAGGCACTCGTGTACTTACCATCACCGGTGATGCCCGAGTCGACGGCGGCTACCTGGCGCTCCCATGTGCGGCCTGAGGATCGCCAGAAGGCGTACGGCTATCATCGCATCGTCTTCGGGTTGTCGATCTGTGTGTGACCCCGTGTGTAGGGATACGCTGTGGTCTAGGAAACGTGACCGCGAAGAGAAAAAAAAAAGGATAGAAACAAAACAAGCAGTAAGGTTTCGACTTGAAAAAAAAAAAGAAAGAAAGAGCAGTCATCATCATGATCATCATCATGTTGCTTTAGGTGTGGGACAGACACTGGATGGCATGTGATGGTCCGTGTCTGTGTAGCCGTGGGTCACGAAGATGATGCGTTGGCATCGTCACGTGCGTATCTCCACCCTTCTCCACTGAGGCGCTCCAGAAGAGTTAAAGAAGAAGGCACGACTCTGCACTTATTTCACCTTTGTCACCTCTCACCCCTTCCTTTTTCCTTTTTCTTTTGTTTCTCTTCGTTCTCAGCGCCTACGAGATAACCCCCACCGCCTAAACAGCTATCCTTCACGCATTGCATTGGCGCCGCAGCGGCGTCTCGTGTGAAGGTGTGTCTTCCTCTCTATTCCTTTGTTTTCGGTTTCATCACTTTTTTTCTTTTTTTTTTTTTAAGCATCTCTTTTCACTTTGCGCAGGTACCAAGCCCGTATAAATCCAATAGACAAGACGTGTTTCGTCGAGAACTATTATTTTGAGGGTTTGGGAACGTCACAACAACTTGAAAAGAGATTACAAACGTCAATAAAGGTTGTAAGACGAATAAGTCAATTATGTGGCTCCCCCGTCAAGGTGAGGATGGTCATGATACTCACGTCAGCGATGAAGACGATGGCGCACCTTTTTTCGTCCCTTCTGACAGCTCCGCGGACGACGACGATGCGAGCACATCCCAACGAGACGTGTCACCGATAGCGTCGGGTCCGTCGCTTAGGAGTGGTGTTGGCGCATACCAGGGGACGCCTATCCATCGACAATCCATCACCCGTAGCTCAGATATTCTACAGCCGCACCTCGTACAAAGTCGCGCCGGTGTCGATCCAGGTATGTCGCCGGTGTCATACAACGGCTCCTTTTCGCCGGAATTAACGACCACGACGTCAACAAGAACCGCGACAACGACGAACGCCTCCAGGTCGAAAGGCGCGGACCAACACCACATCGATGCCAGCCATCACAGCTATCGGCATGACGAGAGTGACGAGGAGGAGAATCATCACCACCATGTACATCCGCACGGACTGGCGTTTGTCTCAATGGACGATCTTCTCTTTGGTTCGACGCAGCAACGCCAGATCGCGCTACGTCGTCGACGCGCTGAGCAACAGAAACAGCAGCACGCGTCAACAGATCACCCCATGGACGGGGCGACGGCAGCCTCTGGCGTGACCACAGATCACGGCTCTTCGCGTTGTGCGAATCGCGATGAAAATGGGGTCTGGAAAAATGGCACCGCGGCGTCACCGCTCATCGCCTCTTCGCTGGTAAACGCTGCAGGTGGTGGTCTGCTGTCGGCACCACGGAAACGCACGCCGCCGTGTCCGAAATCGCTGGATGTGCTGCGCAGCATGACCAGCGCCGACGTCCGCGGTGTGCTGGAGCCCTTCTTCCTCCAGAAGGAGGACTGGGAAGCCCGCTTCCGACAAGTTGAGCGAGATGTGTTGCCGCAACTGTTCCAGGAGCATAACGCCGCACAGCCCGCACCGACGGGCGCGACAAACCCCATTCCGCCGGTCACGGTGTCCGCGGCGGGCGAGGCCGATGTGCGAGTGCGGGATCGGTGCGCTCGTATTGTCAATATCCGAGGCTGGTTCGCACCCACAGACCACGCCGGTGCGCCGAACACGACCATGGACGTGCTCCTACCGGCCTCGCTGGTGCCGCTGTCTCCATTCCACGCGGTTGCGTGTGATATGTCGACGTCCTCGACCTCGCCGTCGCACGACACTGCCGCTTCCACATCAACCGCGACGGCCACCGCCCCCGCGCGTCAACTGCGACGCCACCAAATCAATGGCATTCGCTTCATGTGGAACACGCTGGTGGAGTCCCCTGTCGGTCAGGTGCCGACCGTCGGCAGTATTCTCGCCCACACCATGGGTCTGGGCAAGACGGGTCAGGTGATTGTCTTCCTTCATCTCTTCATGCAGTGCTTCCACACCGCACCTCGTCGAAATCCGCTCGAGCGCTCCACTGGGGTCAGCTCAGACGCCGACCGACGAGACAGGATAGGAGTAGCGGATGACGGCACTAATTATGAGGACAACGTGCCGAAACCTCAACGCGTTCTCATCGTGGTACCGAAGTCCACCATCAGCAGCTGGACGCGCGAGTTCGACGTTTGGTCGCCGTTTTTCGCGCCAACGCACCGTATCCGTCCTCGTGTAATCGCGGACTTCCACAGGCCAGAGGATCGACTGCGTCACTTCTATGAGTGGCGTCAAGTAGGTGGTGTGCTGCTCGTTGGCTACGAGTCCTTCGTGCGCGTCATGGAGCAGGTGGAAACGCAGTCTGCGTTTGACGGTCTGGGCAGCGCGTCAACGGCGTTCGGCCTGCACCGAGGACGTGCTGCGGGCGGAATGACCGGTCAGACCGCGGGCCTGAGCGGCGATGCCGCACACACGGATGGCGCTGCGCGTCAGCAGCAATCGCTTGCCCGCCGCATGGCATACACACGTCGCCTGGATGAGGGCGATGTGACCTACGGTGGCCGTGGGGATCCGTTCACCGAGCTCGTTGTGTGTGATGAGGCGCATCGCCTGAAGTCTGTGCACCTCCGCGTGGTCGCCGCGCTGCGTGGCCTGCATCCGCTGCGGCGTCTGTTGCTTACAGGCACCCCCCTCCAGAATCACCTGCAGGAGTACTGGTCGATGATGGACTTCTGCCTACACAAGTACTTTGACCGTCTCCGCTTTAAGTCCTTCTTCTCCGATTCGATCGAGTCTACGGTGAGCAAGCTCGCGACCTCCGAGGAGGTACAGCTCGCACGCAACAAGACCTTCACACTCATCAATGAAGTGCGTCACTTTGTGCAACGCGTTGACAGCAGTCCACTGCGTCACGAGCTGCCGCCGCTGCACGAGTACGTCGTTGTTCTCAAATTATCGCCGCTTCAGACCTATTTGTACGCGCAGTTTCTCCGCACGATGCGGCGGCACCGCAGTGAGACCGCCTTCTTCCTGCCCGCGGTCGCGCACGCGGGGAAGATCACAGCACACCCACAGCTGTTCTACGACATGTTTCAAGACCTGGCTGGGTCCCACAGGATGCAGAGAAAAGGGGGACTGCACGCCGCATCAGGGAAGAAGGCAGGCGGCCATGTGGGTGGGTGGTCTGGCGGAACACACACACGAAAGCGTCCGCGTGCGGCGGAGCGAAACGATGGCGGCCAGATTGTGGAGACCATCGCCTCCTCCTCCTCTTCGGCTTCCGAGGCTCGTGACGCGGATGCGAGCGATTATGACCTTGACACAACCAGCAGTGGTGAGGATCAGGATGGCCGCACCAGCGACGATGCCGAGGATGAAGACGATGTGATGCGTGCGCGGGAAGACTGGGCCGTGGTGCAGCGCAGCTCCAAATACTCCTTGTCCAGTCTGTATCGAGTGTCTGTCGAGAACAAGAAGCTACACCAGCCCGCGGGCTACCACGCGCAGCTACAGGATGGTGTGAAGCTGCACGCTGCCATGATCATCATTCAGCAAGCCATGCGTAGCGGCGAGAAGACCCTGCTGTTCAGTATGTCGACAAAACTCCTCGACTTTTTTGAAGTGCTCATCGCACAGTACAATGTGGCTGGAATGAGAGACGGCGATTTGATGCGGCCTGTGCGCCTCTGTCGCCTCGACGGCTCCAGCACGTCTGCTCAGCGAGCGGAAATGCTCAAGACATTCGATAAGCCCAACGGCCCCGATGTGTTTCTCCTCTCGACAAAGGCCGGTGGCGTGGGCATCACCATTACCGCCGCCACGCGCGTGATCTTGGTTGACACCAGCTTCAATCCAGCCGATGATCAGCAGGCAATCGGCCGCGCCTACCGCTATGGGCAGACGCGGCCGGTCTACGTGTACCGTCTTGTGTGTCTGCACACACTCGAGTACAGCATATTCGAGCAGAAACTCGCCAAGGAGTGGCTGTTCCAGACAATCGTTGACGAGAACTCGGTGAAGCGAGATGGTCTGTCTGGTCACGGCATGCATCTGCGCCAGATTTTTGACTTGATGGACCGCACGGTGGAAAAGCTGCAGGCACCCGTCCAGGTAACCGCGCAGCAGGCTCAACAAACGGCAGACGCGATTCAGGAAGACCCCGTGCTCGGTGCCCTACACGAGCTGCTGATCAGCGCACAACGCTACGAGTTCTTCCTCGAGCGCGACAGCAACGACACCTACGGCGAAAAGGAGAAGGCGTACTACAACGAGTACCAAGAGCAGCGTCCCTTCAATGTCGCACAGAGCAGTGAGGACGACGCCCACTGGCGCAGTGGTGAGTCCCAAGCACAGCGCGCCGCACAGCTCGAAGCGGAGCAGATGCAGCTCCGGCATCAATCGCGCAGCCTCACAAGTTTGGTCGATCAGCTGATCCGCTCGCGTGTGCACCAAGATCCGAACCTTTCACGCCTGCTCGCAGCGATGGGCGTACAGATGGATCCAGCGACGGGCACCGTGCAGACCACCGGCCACCTTGAAGCCCAACAAGAACGGCTACGTCAAGAGCAGCAACAGCAGAGGGGTGCGCGTGGAGAAGAAGAGGTCCCGGCGCGCACACGTCAACAAACGCTTGATGCGTCCCTTGTCCGCGCGTCGGCAATGGGGTCGAGAGCCGCACACCCATCACAGCAACAGCCGCGTGTCGTCTCCGTGCCCGAGGTGTTGTCTGATAGCGACGTGGAGGAATTGGCGGTGCTCATGACCCCCACTCCCCATGATGAGACTGTGCAGGCGACCAACAGTGCATCTCAGCGAGCCCTCGCGCGTCCACCCTTGGTGACGAATCCCAATAGGTACGCCCAGTACGCACCAGGTCGCTCCCCGGCGACCGCCATTGAACTTGATGTCGATGGTGACAACAGCCGCTCCAACTCGCAGACCACGTAAAAAAAAAAAAGCCAACATCGATTAAGTGAGCAATGAAACCACATGAAAAAAAAAAAGCGAACGAGAACAGACGTTGTTGTTGCCAGGTCCAACGGAAACACGAGGCCTGCTCAAGCGGAACCAAAGCACAAACCGAGTTGACATACGCGGCCCCTCCCCTCTCCGCAGAGCCGGAAGAACTACCGCCCGACGATCGACAACGCGCTTGCGTTCTTCGCATCGCTGGGTAGCTCTCTCACCATGGAGTCGAAACGCCTCGGCTGGTCAACGAAGGCCTCGCTACGTGTTTCCCGCCTGCACGATGAGAACCGCTCCACTTGTACTTCCGTCTACCCCTGCCACTCCCGTACTTCCTCCGTGTGTGTGTGTGTGTGTGTGTGTGTGTGTGTGTGTGTGTGTGTTAGTGTGGTCGTCTATCATTTTTCGCCTTCCCCACCTTTTCATCCTGTGTTGAGAGGCTGGGTCTATTGCCGAGTGACACGCCTGCACGGACGCACACGCCAATAGACAAGGACAAAATACACAACAACAAAAGACGAGCTTCTCATCATGGCACAGGCTGTGGTGCCAGCCACCGACGGCGCGCTCAAATTGACCAAAGCGCAGGCCGCGTTGATTCAAGCCGAGAAGCAAAAAGACAATGAAACGCGTGCGCGCCTCGAAAAACTCTACGGCGCCGCACAAGGTCGTTGCTTGCGTCGCGTGCACCTCACGCGATTCGCAGACAAGGCGTGGAAGTGCCCGGCCTGTGGGGCGATGTCGCGCGATATTCGCTACGTCTGCGGTCAGTGCATGACACCAGAGCCAGGTGCCCTGAGCCGGGAGAGGCCCTACAAGGAGAAGTCCTCGCGTGCTGTGGAAGACGCTGCGAAGAGTGGCGTGCAGCTGCCACCACCGCAGTGGCTCGACCCTCAGAGTTCCTCGCAGAGTGGTGATAAAGGCGTCACGCTGCTTCGGATGCAGACGACTCAGCGTGTGTACCGTCAGTTTATGGATCCCGTCGCTCCAGCCGCCAAGATGGCCAAGAAGGGTGCGCAAGGTCATGTAGATCCAGCGGTGGACTACGACGATGTCGATGAGGAGGCGCGGGAGGAGCGTGTGTACAACGATGTGCCTGAGGGCTGCGCGCCCGGTGCGCGCTTCCGCGAGATGGCTGACCCTCGTCGTGGTGATGAAATCGACGAGGGTCAGGACGACGAAGAGGAGAACATCGGCGTGATTGGCGATGCTCGACCACAGGGTAATCCGCGTAGCACCCAAGCCCAACCACGCATCATGCCTGAAAGGCCCTTCACACACTTCCTTTCTCTTCCTATCGGCAAGCTGAGCACCGCGAAGGTCCCGTGTGAGGCGCTCATCGACCGGCTACACAGCTTTACGCGGTCTCACACACGAACGGAAGCGAATGATGCGACCGGCGCCGACTCAGCAGCTGCCTCGACATCTCCCTCTTCGGCCACCCCCTCTCCTGCAGGCGCGCTCTCTGAGGACATGATTTCGCCCGTCACGAAGCTGCACATGACGATGCTCCTCCTCACCCTCAGCACGCCTGAAGACGTTGCTTTTGCCGTTGAACTACTTGAGCACTTCAAGAAGATCTGGGATGAGAAGAAAAGGACGCTGTCGTTGTCTCTCGCCTCGGGTGCGGGTCCATCGATGCACGCAACATCGGAGGCCGCCAAGATGACGCTCGCCCAGAAGGCCCCACATCGCCCTCTCATCGCGTTTGGTGAAGGCCTGCACGTGATGCCCACAGGCAAGTCTAACGACGTGGTCGATCCCAAAAAGGCGAGTGTTGTGTACATGAGCCTGCGCGACGAAAGCTCCCGGGCGGCCGTTACGACGATCCAAGATCTACTACACACATGTTTTCGTGAGATCATTGACCGCCCTGACGAGGCGGAGAAGTCAAAGCAACTGTTGCACATGACTGTCGTGAACAAAAAGTGGCAGCGTACAGCGGCGAAACGGCCATTCGACGCGACAGCACTGCTCGAGGCGTTCCGCGATGCTGCCATTGGTCAAGGCAAGGATGACGGCCTTGTGGAGCTTGGTGCGGTTGAGCTAAACCGACTCTCTGGTGGGAACCGTGACGATGGGTACTTTGTGGAGGCCTCTGTAGAGCTTTGAGTGCACAGAGATGAATTGTGGAAAACAACCGAAAAGGAGATAAAAAAAAATTAAAAAAGGAGCGCAGACGACGGCGCGTTCATCAGAATGATTTGTGTGTGTGTGTGTAGTGCGCATGACGAGCAGTTCCGCAAGACAAACAAAAGAAAAAAAAAAGAAGAAAAAGAAAGGAAAACCGGATACTTAAGGGTTTGTAACGGTCCGACCAAAAGGAAGCGGTGGGGCGCGCTGGGGTGCCACGAACGCGCTCGTCGACATTTGTCGCAACGGAAGGTGTGATGTCGCGCCGCGCGGGGATACGCATGCGAAGACGAATAGGCTTAGGCGAACGTCGCTATGTGTACTTGACTTCTCGCACCTCATTGATTCCGCCTCGCACACTCATTTCTTTCTTCTCACTCTCCCGCTCTCTGTCTCTCTCTCCCTTACTCGCTCTCTCTCTCTATTGTGTTTGTTTATTTGTGTTTTGTTTGCAACGTACCAATTCACAACTTCCCGATCGAATAGGAAAAAACGGATATTCATCCTTGTTTACCTGGTGTCTTTAGATCAAAGGAATCAAAAAAAAAAAAAAGCAAGCGCAGACAATACGCTTCTTGTGCCGGTTTGTTGTTGTAGTCTGTTTGTTTGTTTCGTTGTCGCAAAACGAAAACGGTGTGAATCGTACACACATATACGCGTTGTCAAGCTTACCCATTCGTAATGTTTGAAGGTTCCGCCTTCATCGCGAGCCCCACCTCGCCTCTCGCCACGCGGGCCAGCGTCGCTATGCGGCCGGCCGCCGCCGCGTCCGCGAGCCCTCGCCTCGGTTCAGCTAGTGGAACGCAATCGGCGGCTCAACCACGAGTGGCGAGCACCACCACCACCCGTGTAGACGTCAGGAACAGCAACCACGCCAACACAGACGCGGCGACGGCTCCCACGACGAGTGCATTGCTGAGTGCCTTTCATTTCCCTGTCTCCGTCTCCTCGTCCTCACGAGGAGACTCTTTTAGCCCGTCATCGGCCGCCAATCCAGCCGCTGAGGACCCAGTGCGTGAGGTGTTCACTGTGCCTCCACCACTCGTCATTTGTCTTGTGCAGCACCGTGATCGTGAGATGCGTCCCGTCGCGACGCCCGCGTGTGTCGAGAAGTGCGTACAGGAGCTTCAGGACTACTTCAGCCCATCCATCGCGGCGAAGCAGGTGTGTGGCGCCAGTAGCTCGCCCGCCGCTGCGGCAGCCACGGGCACACCATCCGCGTCGGCTGTCGCGCGGAACACTCAAGGCGCCCCGCGGGTCGGACAGGGCAGCCATCCGGGTAGCCGTCTCCAGCTGCAGTTCGGCAAAGCGCAGAACATGTACGCGAACGCTGGCGCTGCAGTGTTGAACGTGCTCATCTATTCCGTCGATGAGGCCCTCTCGCGTCCGCGCGTGCTCGCACAAATCGCCAAGGAGTGGCGTGATGAGCTCGCCAAAACGGGTGGGGAGTCTAGCTGTCTTGTCTTTCTTCATCACAAGGAAATCGTCGCAGCTGCAACAGCCACGCAGCAGCTTAGTCGTGACAGTGTGAAGACGGACCCACGCCGCGTGCAGCAAAACGCGAAGAAACTTACGGCGACGTCACTGACGACGGCCACTGCGACGCTGGAGGAGTACTACAAGGAGCTCAGGCAGCTCAAGTTCTCCGCGCATCAGATGTGCGCCTACACACCCAATGAGGCCCCGATGCGTGTGCTGGAGCGACTCCACTCAGCGTGTGAAGAGAAGATGGTACGACTGAGAGGCGTGTACGAGCAGTATTTGGTACGGAAGCGCACGATGCCCCGGCGACCAGCCGCCACCACAGCAACGGCCGATCCCACAACGTCTTCGCCGTCGCAGTCGACGTACTGGAGCGTGCAGCAGCTCTGGCGATACGCTCAGGACCTCGCTCAGCACTGCCTGCAGTTTGGGCTTGTGAAGGACGCACGTACGATTTACGAGCGCGCCTTCCTCGTCTACTATAACAGCTCCGATGACTTTGCGTTCGCGGACAGTCTGCCCACGCTGGAGGCGCTCGGCAAGACGCCCGATCTCTTCGACGTTCGACACCGCGCGGGAGCCCAGCTCACCGATAGTGGATACCCGCTCGCCCTCACAGCCAAAGCTGAGGTGGCCGATGGCTTGCTGTACATTGTCGCCTGTGCCATGCAGTGCTGTCTGCTCGATCGCAACGTTCAAGCCGCACAACGCCACTTTGACCTACTCATCGAAATTGTGGAGGAAAAGTTTGAAGAAAGCCGTGCAGCGCGTCAGAAGACGTCGGCGTCGTCCTCGTCGTCTGGCGCCATGGGGCTGTCCAGCCTCAGCGTGCATCAGCATTTCTTTTGTCTACAATTGTACCTTTCCGCGACGCGGAGTCTGTGGTCCTCGTACGGCTTCTCCGCTGTGACACAAGATTGGCAGCACATAACTCTCAACCCAGCTGTGACGGCATCGTCTGTTCCGCGAAGCCCGACGCCGCCAGTGAGCAAGGCCGCTCTCAATGAGTTGCCCTCGACTCGCGAAGGCAGCTGCCATAGCGAGGACGAAAAGGACAAGAGCGATGAGCGTGCGTCGCTGAGTGCGGAGCTTATCGACGAGCCGATCGCACTCGGTGAAGGCGGCGCCGCGGCGACACCTGACGCAGAGATCACGCACGCCGATCTGGCCCGCTTGCGGGCCATCACGCCCCCACCAGTACCTTTGATGTTGGTCGGTCAGGACGCCGCCGAAGCGGCGGCGGCAGTATGTGTCGCCGTGTCAAGAGCCACACTCTGTTCTCCCTCCTCTCCCACTTCAGGTGCGCGGGTCGCCAGCGACGCCGCGTCGACCGGATTGACGTCTCCGACGGCAGATCTGCGTTGTTCCATCATTGTGCCACCGGCCGGGTATGTGCCGCCGCCGCCTACACCCCCCGCGCACCGTACCGAGTCGAAAACAGAAGTCACAGCCACAGCGGCGACCACATCACCGCGTGACGCACAAGAAGGGCAGCCGAACAGAGCTGAGGTACCAGAGATGACGCCCGCGCGGAGGCTATCGTTGTTTGTCGAAAGGATGGCGATGCGCGACGATGCCGAAACCGCACTCTCCTGTGCGCCACATCACCTCCGCACGGCGTGGCGACGCATGCGCCACCAATACCAGCGTCTCCAAGACGAGCAGCAACAACAGCCTTCGTCGTCGCCATGTCGTGCGCCCTTCAACACCACCGGCGCACTCGGCCAGAATGCCGTGAGTCTTCTCGTCAGCAGCAACCGTCGACGCTCATGTGGTACACCCCCGATTGAAGAGTCGGTTTTTCTCGCCATCACCTACCTGGTCGCGCTTGGTCAGGAACTAGGATTGGTGCCGCTCGGCGTCATTCCCGCGTTGCCGGCTCTTTTCGATGCGGCCGCTCCTGCTTCTGCCGCCTCTTCTCCTACCGACAGTTGGGCAGCACTGGAGGCCGCACGGAAGACACTGCAGCAGAATTGTCAGCACCTGTCGAAGCTCATATTGGGCGCTCGCACGTGTGTGGCGTACCTGACGCACGCGCTCGGCTACGCGACAGAGTCGTCCGTGTTCGCCGAGGCCGGCTTTCTGGCGAGGCAGTGTCAAGATCGGTTAGGTGGGCCGGAGGCCGTCGAGGTGGCGGGCATTCGTCAGACGGAGGAGATGCACGACGGTGCGAGTATGCGCGCACTCTGGCAGCGGCTGACGCTGCTGTCGGCTGCCAGTCTCAGTGTCGCCGGAGCCCGCAGACGGGAGTTGTACCTCTACGCACAACTGGCGCTTTCGTGCATCGACGAGGACCCGAAGAAGGCGGCCACACTGACGATGCGCCGACTGCTCCCGTGTGTGCGAGACGTTGGTTGGACCGTATTGGAGTACACCGTGCGCCGTCTCTACGTTGAGTGCCTTGCACGTTTACGACGCGGTGCGTCTTCGTCGTCGTCTGCGGGACTTAACATGTCATCGGACACCTATCGCTATCTCTACTCGACAGATGCCGCCTACGCTTTGTACAAGGAGTGTGTGCTTTACTTGGTCTCTGTTGATGGCAACAGCGTCGATGCAAATGGCGAAACGAAGCGAGCGGCGCTCTCGATGACGCATGGTCACACGGGTGCGCTTCCGGATGGCGCTGCGATCGGTGGTGTGTACGGTGCGTGCGATGTAGAGGCGCTTGTCGCCTGTGCGCTGAAGCTCTCCGTCCACACGCGTGAGCAGTGGTGGTGTCAGATGCGTAAGGTCGATCACTGGATGGCGCGGCTCTTCCTCAAGCCCACAGGCCCGCTGTGTTATCGTCTGAGCACCCTTTTACGCGCGCCACGCATCACCGCGACGGTGATCGCACGTGAGGCGCAGACACAGCGCAGAACGGAAGACGCCGAGGACGAGAAGACACGCGCGTCTTCGCCATCGATACCCATTGTGTCGCTCGCAGGCCGCGTGCGCATTGTGTTGGAAGGCTTTTGTCCGATCGACCCGCTCATGCCTGTCGCGCATGAGCACGCGGAGAGTGCTGCCGATGCTGACAGCGATCACGACGCGGAGAGTGCCGCTGACGGTGGTGCCTTTCTCTTGACGCTCGAATCCCGCAAAGATTGGATGGATGCCGCCGAGCCGACGCATGTCATCCGTCTCTCGTTTGAGCGCAAGACCACAGTGGCATCCAGTTTAACAGGGGACAGCGAGCAAGGTGAGGGCGCGTCGTACACCTACGATGCGTCGACGGGTGTGCTGTGTGTCGCGTTCCTGTTTACCGCGTGCCACGCTGGCGCCTACCGCGTGCGGTGCGTCGAGCTGCGTGTGGGTGCGTCGTGGTTCTCGCTCTACCCCCGCGAAGCCAATCGTGAGGTGCTGCCTCTCGGACAGCCACCACATCAGAGCTCATTTTCGCCGGCTGGGATGGAGTCATCGTCGTCGTCGCTGAACGACTTCGAGCACGAAGCCACGCCAGGGTTTGACGCAGAGAACGAGGAGTCGCTGGTGGCGCGTCGACAGCGATTGGAAGAGGAGTTCACGGCGTGCCAGACCGCGCTCACTTCCGACACCGACACCGCAGTGGATTGTCCTGACGTTGTTTTTCGTGTGCGAGAGCCAGAATCGAATGTGCGTCTGCGTGTGCTGCCATCTCAAACTATTCTCAAGGAACATCACCTCTTCGCCGACGCCACCGACTACGTGACGGTCATTGTCGAGACAGACGAGCAGCTCATGCCTCCAGTCGCGGTGACAGCTTCGGCGACCCACACAAAAAGCGCGGCAAAAGACAGTGGTGAGCGCACATCACGCGAAGGCGGCAGCACTGTCGACGTCATCGGTGTGAACGCGCGTCCTGGAGCTGCGTTGTCCGCCGCCACGCCATCGTCAGCAAGTGCACGTCCACTTACACCGGCACAGCGAGAAGCACAGGTACATCGCGCACTCCGGCAGCAGCACCACCACCACCAGCAACAGCAACAGCCAGTTGCGGGCAGGCCGTGCGTGTTTGAGGCGCCCATCGCGATGGTCTCGGTGTCACCGCTTAATGAGACGTTCCCCACGGGTGCGAGTTTGGCGCGCTCCAGTGCCGCAGCGATGATGGCGCCAAGTCTATCCCCCGCTTCCGCAGGACTGGACACCAGCTTCGTCGCTCAGACAGCCAGCATGAGCTTTGCCAACTTCCCGTGGGCCGCCTCGGTACCGTTGGCGTCGTCGGATGCGTGGGTACCGTCGGGCTCCTTACCGTCCGTCGGCGAGTCTCGGAATAAGGCGACCGCGTCGGAGTTGGGACCGGACGGTTCTGCAACCGCAACTGCGTCGGCGACCCTCGGCTTCCTCACTGTTCGCGCCGGCGTCAGTGGAAGTGGGGGGCGCGCGCGCTCAAGGAGTGGCGGTCTGCGCGTACAGTCCATGTCTAGCGCAGTGCGTGCATACGGCGCGAGAAGTACGGGCGTCCCTCCGCAACAGCCACATCCGTCTCGTGGGGCTTCGTTGTCTGCTATACCTGTGCCTGGCCTCTCCATGCACATTGGCGAGGGTGTGCGCGTGGATTACGCCGCCACAGGCACGTCAATCTCGCCTGCGTCGAACTCGCTGTCTGTCTCCACAGTCGCGCCCGGTCGCCGGCGCACAGTCTCGCCACTCCTGCTGCGCTCACCAGATGACACCGACGCACTCGACTCGAGTCGTGCCAGCCGCAGCGGGTATATCCACTACCACCGTATCGCCGCGGGTCTGCCCGATGGGGGGCAGTCGCTGGTGCAGACGCGTCCGTACGCGCAGCCGCAGCCGCAGCACCACTCGCTGCGGAGGGAGGAGGCGACACCGTCCACGTCGGCGTGCGTCGCACACGAGCAAATGCGTATCACCGTTGTGGATGAAGTGGAGACCGTCGCCGAGGTCCCTGGGGAGAGATATGGCGCTACGTCCACCGTAGGATCTGCATCCACCGTCATTCCCTTCAACGAGCAGCAACTGCTCGGCACGTTGCCGGTGCCCACTATGACATCCACGTGCGTCGCACCGTCCTCACTTGCGTTGAAGAGCTGGGCACTCGTGCCCGCGCAGAAGCAGTGTGTGTTCCAACTCACACGTGAGAGTGGGAGTGATGGTAGCGGCGACGACCTCAACGACAGCGAGGACACCCGTCTTCTCCGCGTCGCTGGCTCGGCAGTTTCGCATTCACCACGCACGCCAGCCACGTACACGCTGCGGATTCCCCTACTCCCGATCCTCGTCAGTCGCCTGTCGCGCCGAGCGACCAAGGAAGGTGAGGGCACAGCCGCCACAGCGAGTGCCGGCAAATCGGCAAAGTCAACGGCCGCGGAGAACGTCAGCGTATGCTTCACGTGCTGGCGTGGCGCGGAGTCAACCACCACAAGTGCAGCGCTCTCGCTGCCGTTCCGCAGTGCGATTGACACGACGTACGACTTCAAACACTTGCAGGGACACGTGTACTGCCTCGTGACGATGCGCAACGTCCTGGCGGAGAGCTCACTCTGGCTGCGTGGTGTGCAGCTCCACGTACTTGACGCGTCGCCAACGTACGAGGTGGTGCGTGTCTCCAACGTGTACGAGCGTCTGCTCACGACGGAGTGGAAGCCGGGTGAAGCCTTTCAGCTCTTGTTTGAGCTGTCTCTCTGCGCGACCTACCAAGGGACGGAGGCCATTCGTCAGCACCGCGTGCAGCTCAGGGCATTCTACTCGAGCTGGTCGCGGACGTACCTCACTACCGCAGAGAAGGATCGCACGACGCTGCGCTTGATGGGCACGCTGAGCACCGAGGAGGGTGCCGAGAGCGTGTGTGTGGAGGATAGCGGAACGCCTCTTATGCCCGAGTCTTCTCATGTGCCAACGCAAAGACAGCCTCAGCAGCAGCAAGATCAGGTGGAGCAGCGCACCGCGGGTGTTTTTACACCACTGCGAACGACGGCCTTTGGCGACTCGTCAGCCTCATATTCAATTACCGATCAACCACGCGCCGCAAGCGAAGCTGCGCATGACGCGGCGCACGGCCAGAGCGATCCGTTGATCGGTTTGACGTCCGCTGATGGAGCAGCCAAGCCCTCCCAGACAATTCGCAGTCGCACCGGACCGTGTACGTCCGATAATGAAAATGAACCTAGCTCCCACACGGGCGACGACGAAACGCAGAGCTCCGACTTGGGGCGCACCGGCATCGGCGGCCGACAGACACGCTCCGCCGCATTACGCTACAACCCCGTCACGGCGAGCTTGTTGGCCGCGTCGTGCAACACGTACTGCGCGCCGGTCGCGACGTTTGCGTCGAAGCACATGTGTTTATTCAGCGCGGTCATGTATGCCGAGTCGCCATGGACGCAGCGGTTCGGTGCGACGATGAATTACACACACCGACGCACGCACCTGACCTCGACTAGCGCCCATGGGCGGAGTGGGCCCGTGGACTCGAAGGCGTCGCGGGCCGCGATGACGGACACCAGCAGCGGCGTGGATGGCGAGCTGCTGGGCTCATTCGTGAGTGTGCCGGGGACAGCGCTTGCAGGCGGTGCCGGCGTGGAAGATAATGCCCTCTTGTCCGATGCCATGGTCGATGCCCCGGCCGACTTGGCGTTCGTCGCGGGTGAGCCGGTGCGTTTCTGTGTGCGCCTGGAGCCACACGCCCAGAACTGGCCAGAGGATGCGGGCCTCGAGGAGGACTTCATCATCGACTTCCAGTACGATCCACACGAGTGGATGGTTATTGGTAAAAAACGCGAGCGGCGCACCCTGTCGTTGATGGAAGAGGTGACAGTGACCTTCACGGCTGTACCGTTACTACCGCCGTCGTCGCCCGCGGCCGCACAGGCCCTCGCGCGCATGAGCGGGACCAATGCGGTGGACGGTGCGGCCGTCGAGAGGCCCATCACAACACCAGTGAAGGCACCCTTCGCACAGGGAGCGAAGACGGCCGCCCTCGCGAAGGAGAGCGCCGCCAGCACGGCCCCGGTTGAGGCAGCCTTACGTCCAGCCGGTAGCGCGGTGGTGGACGAGGGTGTGATCCGGACACCAACCGTCGAGATGTACTGGGCAGATCGCACCATACCCGTCAGCCCGCAGGTCTCACGCGCGCCTTCTCCGCTGTGTACCACCATGGGGAACCCACACACCGCCGTGAGATCGGACTGGTCCCAGTTGGCCGGGAGTGCGAGTCGCAGCGCGGCTGCCCAATCCGCGACGGCAACCGGTGAGGCGCGGTCACGTGGAGGGGAGGAGAGTCGTGGAAAAACACGCAACGCGCTCGTCTTGTTTGATCTCGTGCAGTTTCGCACACATGTGCGCGTGTGTAAGCGCAGCGCGACTATTCGCCGAGGCGGCGGCACTGATCGCCCCTTGGCACCGAACTCGACAGTGACGCTAGCGGGGAGTGTGAATCGCACGCGTGACACACCAACGAAGGAGCCAGTGTCGAAGCCGTGAGTGAGGGAACATCAATCAAGGAAAAGAGACGGAGGATGAATAGTGGCGAGTGAAGTATGGTAGCACGGATGCGGTGACGCTTGCGCCGCTCTACGTGCGAGGCGCCTCCATGCTAAAGCAGCGCGTGGTGCTTGCATTGAGTTCGTTGTGATACATCAGGGAAAACGTGTCGTTCTCTGCATTGACTTGAGAGAAGAAGGAAAAACAAGATTGAAACAAAAACAAAAGGATAGGGGCTACAACGAAACAGCCGAAGGAGAGGGTGGTTGGATTTCATCCGTCGACACGTGTCTTTGTCGAACAAACAGTGGAGTACATATACACACACGTTCCCACATGAGGTCGATGTAGCTGTCTTCTGAAGATCACACACGCGTCTACACTGTCTGCGGACTGCGAGAAACGCTCTAAAAAGGCTCACTCTCCACACACACACACACACACACACTCGCTCCTTTTCTTAAAAACTGTTTGTTGTTGTTGCTGCTGTCTTTGCGTTTTCACGATGTTCACTCGCGTGTGAGGGAACGTGTTGATCACTCACATCACCACACATACTCGGTTTTTTTTTTACTCCGCAACATCTGCCTCATCGCCACGGACTGTGCGTTTCATCAAATCAAGGCTTGTATCGACCGCGACAGTGGTGCTTTCGTTCCCGCTGCGGTTTCTTGGTGTTGCTCTCCACACACATCTTCGCACACGGCGACTTGTTTCGTTTCTCCAACGCAGATTACGGCGCGGGTGTCTCTTCAGCTTTTTATAGTCATCACGTGTTCAGTCTTGTCTTTGTCACCATTTTTTTTTTCGTGTGTTCCTTCCTTTCATCTTCGAGTATTGTCATTATTCCTAGTCACACACACACACACACACTTCTTATTTCTCTGATTTTTTCTTTTTGAAACAGTAGGTCCCTCTCTCTCTCTCTCTTCCCCCCCCCCTTGCCGTTCAAAAAAAAAAAAAAGCATGTTTCGTGTCTCGCGTGCTTTCTTGTTTGTCGTGCACTCCCCACGCGGCGTCAACTTCACAGTGTCTACCGATGAAGCGCTTCAAAAGATTGGTGACAAGTACTCTCGCCGCTGGTTCGGCGCGAAGCTCGATTTCCTCGATGTGAAGAAGCCATCGAAAGAGTTTCTGCCCTTCTACTTCTGCAGTGGTGATATCGACGCCATCTTCACCGCTCGTGTCGGGTACGAACAGCGGAGTGCGGATGCCAAGGGAAATTCACGCACGACGACGCGATATCAGTCTTTTGGCCCAGCGCGTCTGAAGAGTATTTTCGAAGCAAATCGAACCCAAATTTACGCCGGTTACAAGTACAACATCGACCACGTGCAGACCGCGCTGTGTAGCGAACAGAATACGATTGATATGCACAAGATGAACCTGATCGACACGACGGGCGCGACATTGAACTTATTTGAGCAATCGACGACTACGATGCACACTTTTGTGGATGAGCGTGTACGCGCGCAGGCGACGGAGACCGCACGGGAGATGGTACGAGCCGCCCACCCCATGGCGGATTCCATCTCCATCGACTTCACAGACTTCAAGCTCACTCTCGAGGACGTCACACCCGTCTTTTTACCGTGTTACGTGGTGCAGGCCTTGTACGATGAGCAGGCCTACACACTTTATGTGTCTGGCACAAGCGGCACCGTCAGTGGTCCGTACCTGCTCAACGCCCTGTACATTGGACGCGTCACCGGTTTGGCAACGATCGGAGCTTTTCTGTTTTTCACACCAAACAAGGTCGCTGGACTCATTTTTGGCTCTGTCACCGCGATTGTTGGGTACTATGTTGGATTTTTTGGTGCGAAGTTTTACCCCTCGTGGCGCCGCGACCGCAACCGAAAGACGCGTGAAGCGCTCCGTCGTAAGTACGAAGGCCACGACACGCACGGCTACCGTCCCGACTCACGCTCGCAGCGCATTCGTCAGGAGTATCACCGCTCCACGTATTGGGATCAGCATGCGTATCAGCAGCGGAAAACCACCTCGGGTGATGGTGCAACTGGCAGTGGTAGTAGTAGTAGTAGTAGTAGTAGTCATAACCGAGATCGCAGCCGCCACCAGGGGCCATCGAGTGGCTCCAGCGGTGCACGCACACCGCGCGATCCCAAAGGCTATTACCAGATTTTACAACTCAGCGGCGACGAATCGGTGAATGAGATACGCTCCGCGTACCGGAAGCTCGTGCTGGGTCAGCACCCCGACGTCGGCGGCTCAGACGCCCAAATGGCAAAGATCAACGAAGCCTATCGTGTTCTCCGCGATCCAGAGCGTCGCGCACAGTACGACCGTCAGTAGACGATTCAGTGACCGCACTTCTTTCGTTTTTTATGGTTTGCTTCTTCCTGCATCGCACCGCTTCGCTGTGTTCATCACCCCGAACAAAAAAAAAAAAACGTCATCTTAGAATACTGCTAGTAAACGAAAGGAGTACACGTCGTGTTCCACGAGTGGTTCACTGTTGTCGGCCCCGACGCCCTAGGCTCTGCCAGGGACAACATGATCAGGTGCAGTGTACACACACACACGCCCTGTGTGTGGCGCTTCGCTTCTCGTCACTGAGGACGAGATGGTTGTATTCGATCAACGACGTTTATACCGTGTTGCAGTTCTATTCATCTCTCTCTCTCCCTCTCTCTCTCTCTGTGTCTACTCACAATGATGTAGGTTTAATTATTGAAAGTCATTTTCTGGGTTCTTTTTTGTTTTGCTTCTTCTCGACGGGTAAACGAATCAAAGTCGGCCTTCTTCGTCCTCACCTCTCTCTCTCACGTTTTTCGCTTCACTTTGATCAGTACTTCTTGATCTCCGTGTGAGTTCAATCCTAACTGTCTCCCTCCTTTGTTCTTCTTCTGAAATAACTGGTATAGCTTTCTTTGTTTTTTTTTTTCCGGTTCGGACACTTCGTCCCATCGAAAGTCTCGCGTGTTGTCACTCTGCTGTCTGCCCTCTTCGTGGACCCGCCGAACTCTCCTAACTTATACAGCAAAGGACAAGAGGAGAGATAGCTCCTCATCAGTAGCGACATCAAGCACTTTTTCTGTGCAGCCGCTCTTATTTCACAAGCGTTTCGTTTCTCTCTCGCACGTCATTTTTCTTTTTCTTTTTTTTTTTTTTTCTTCTTCCTCCGCACGCGTGTCGATTTCTGTTTCTTGGGTACACACACACACACACATACACGTACGCGAGCAGACACGCGCACATGCCGTGTACTGACATTTGCAGTTGGAAAACCATCAAGGCCGAGGTGCGCGATGTGCTACGCGACACCTGGGATGATATTCGTCATATCCGTCCCACACCAGGTCTCTTCCTGGCCATCTTCAGTGTGGGTTTTGTTCTTGTCGGAAATGTTGTCGTTCTCATCGCCATCAACTTCTGGTTGAGCATATTCCCCTCCGAGGAGATGGCCTCCCACTCCAGCCAAATCGCCGTTCAAGTTGTCGTGACGGTGTTCCTGCTACTTCTATTCTTGATTGTCACGTTTGTGTTTGCCGTTGTTTTCGGCGCCATCCCGCTCTTACGCGCACTCGTCGACAACAATCGCGCGGGCCACCCCGTCTACCGCGTCTTCCTGCTTTTTCTCTCCGGCGCCAGCAATGGCATCTGTGGGCTGTTGGCCACGTACGCGATGACATACACGCCCGAGTTCATCCAGGCCGTGCTCATGTGTGCGATCCCGTTCAGCGCACAGGCCTGGACCATCCTCTTCATCCCCGAGGAGCGTCACCGCAACTACCTGTCCGTCTTTTTTATCGCCGCGATTGTGTTCTTTGTGGCAGGCGTGCTCTTGTCGAGTCTGAACGCCTTCATTCATGTGGATGAGCAGGGTCGCAGGGCGCCATGGTCTTGGGCTCTCATCTACCTCGCCAGCGCCGTGCTCTTCGGACTCTGGTGTGTGGTGCAGCGCCTCTACTTGGACGCCGTCATGTTCAGGGATGCCCCAGTGATTCACGAGAGTGTCAAAGGGAAAGGCGAGGCCGATGAAAAAGGCAGCAAAGGGACGGATGGTGATGACATAGCGGTCGTCCAGGTCGAAGCCTCCGTGCAGGACGAGGATGTGGTGAGCCCGCACAAGAAGCGCGACCACAGTGACGCGGCGGACGGTGTGCGCCAAGTGCCATTGCATACGGTGACAGTTGAGCAACTGGCTGGCACAGCGCGTGAGGATCACTCGGACACAGGGACAGTCGTGCTCGACGGTCAAGACGTCGGCGCCTTGACGCAGAAGGCCGATCGCCGTGCACAGCGCATCGACAACAACGACGAGGACGAGGATGAGCCCGAGGAGACCGACGAGGACGCTATTTTGATGATGGACCCAACCATGAGCGGTACGGCTCTCGTCGCTGAGAAGCGCAGCTGGGGCCGTCAGAATGTCAACGATAACGCCGCCAAGCTCATTCTTCTCGTCGGTGGGGTGTTCTTTCAACTTCTCGTGTCATTTGTCTGCTTCCCGATCGATGCGATTCCCTGGTTCGGCACATCCAACAGCGTGCAGGAAGCGTGGGATGGCTTCGCCCGCTCCGTCAACTTCATCTTTGCCTCATGGTTCCACGTGCGCCACGGTCTTCTCTATGCGCTGGGCTACGCCATGAGTTTTATGGGATGTACCTACCTGAACGAGCACTCGCCCACGCTGGCGTCGGTCGTGCTGCAGCTCGCGGGGCCCATCACGTCCATCGTCATTATCGCTGTGCCGCCGTGGAACGTTTATAAGGATCACTCCAACGTCGGCCAGAAGGTCGGCGGTGCGATGCTGCTCTTCATCGCCGCGCTGATGTACCACGTGTGGGAACAGAACTCGATGAAGCGCTTGTTGGCACGTGCGCGAGCCGCCCGCGAGGCCACCGCAACCGTCGAACCGACCGGTATGGAAATGCATCGAGCGGTGTCAAACACGCGCGCCGACGAAAGCTAACACGTTTGGCCGCCCGTCTCTTTTGCATCTGTGTGTGCGTGGTCATCGCGGTTGACATGGCCAAAAAAAAAAAAGAAAAAAAAACACTCAAGCAATCCAGTCAAACAAATCGAAGAGACGCAGTAGTAATATCGCTCTCCTCTCTTGTGTTGTTGTTGTCTTTTAAATCCATATCCATTTCTCTTTTTGCCGGTGTCGTGCGACTGATAACGTCAGATCTTACTTCTCAGGAGTATTGCCGCACACGTGCGAGTTCGCTTTTTGTTTTTCTTTTTTTTTTTTTTCTTTTTTCGCTTTGTGCGACGGTTCCATTCCGCACGCGTTTACACGCGGCTTTCTTTAAAAAAAAAAAAATAATAATAGTAATGACGCAGGGTATTTGTGAAACGGACACCTCCTTCACTTTACTTTTCCTCTCAACATGTTGAACGCCAAAGCGGAAACGATGTCAAACGAGAACAAGTAAGCGGTCTTTGCCGGGCAACAAAACGGCTTCGGTCGAGAATGAGAAAGAATGAGAGCGTCAGCCAACAGTAAAAATGGTGGGCACTGCTCGCTCACCTCCTCGCGCTCTCACCCTCTGTTCGCCCTCTTTTCTCTCCACAGTACGAGTCAGAAAGCGCTGTGGGGACGCAGCCCGCTCACGCGGCTCGCACACTTTGGCTCACACGCGACGAGAAGGAGGTGCCACCCGGCGTGCTTGTGCACGCACTGCTCTTCACACTCACGTGTGCCTTTCAGACAACGCCACGCCGCTAGCCGTGTTCCCCCTTCGGCTTTCTTTACCCTCTCACCCCTCCCCACTTCTGTTTTTTCACTCGTCTGTTATCTTGTCAGTCACAGGTGTCAAGAAGCGGCCCTCGCACACGTCTTCACTCTCTCTTCTTTTGTTGTTTCGATTCCGTCGGCGTGGCAGGAAAGCGTGAAACCGTCGACGAAGCAACAAGTAAACAATGTCGACGTCCTCGACAACGTCAAAGCGCACGCGAGACGCGGTGGGCTCGACGTCAATGTCCGCTCCATTGAACCGTGCCAGTGCGTTATCCTCCTCAGCGCGCATGGACTTCGAACGCGAAACGGGAGAGCTGCTGGAGCACTTACGTGACACGACGGAGCAGTCCATAACCGGCAACGATGAAGCCGCGGAATGGGCGTACGGCAGCAGCTACTACCTAACAAAAGACGAGGCCGGTCACAGCGGGCGTCGTCACGTGCACAAGAGCGAGCCGCCTGGGTCTGTCACCTCACCCTCACACGACACGCGCGAGGACAAGGCACGAGAAGTACTGCTCAACGTGAGCCTTGCGCCACCGATCTTTTTTTCGTCAGGGGACGACTTCCCCGCCATCAGCGCGGCCGACAGGGTGGTCGGTCCCTACAATGGTGATGACGGCGAGGATGCGGAGAAGGGCGAGGACGGCCCTACTCGAGCCGCGCAGACGGCCTTGAGCTGGGCGACAGGTATGTCTGCCTTCTCCGACGCCGATATCGTCCTTCCGTGTGTCAGCACAACGTGCGCGCTCGCTCTCACCGCATCGAAAGGCAGTGCCCTGCTGATGGAGCACAAGAGGACCCTCGATCGGGAGCGCATCAACAGGGATGCGATGGACACCAGCAAGTCCGGCCTGACCGAGCTTCTTCAGAAGGACCACACTGGTCATGTGGTGAGCACGAGTAGCACGGCCGTATCGGATCTGCTCTTGGCGGAGTCGTCGTCAGCCTCGGGATCTGGCACAACACCGGGCAGTACAGCGGGCGGTGGCGCGACCTGGACGCTATCGCGGGATGGCGCCGCGCAGCAACAGGCTGCGGAGGTGAGTGTCACGTTGGGCAATAGTGAGGAGGCGAAGGAGGAGGAGGCGATGTTGCGACGCCGCATCCGCCTCGAGAAGGAGCGTCAGCAGTGGCTCCAAAGGCACGAGGGTGATGGACCGGAGGCGGTGATCGGAGAGGTCAAGGTGAGTGACGCACAGTCCGCGGCACCAACCGCAGAAAGCCAGCACACGGACCGGGATCAGCACTCAGCGCACATCCGCACCGATCGTCAACGTCGGCGTTTGGAAAAGATGCAGGACATCACCCGTGACAAGGCGGACCTCGACACTCAGCGGGACACAGAAGCCCAGCTAAAGCACCGCGAGCAGATTCGTGCCCAGCAGCGGAGCCTACCCATCTACCGCTGCAAAGAGGAACTGATGCGCTACATCGGTGAGAACCCCGTCGTCGTCCTGGTGGGCGAGACGGGCAGTGGCAAGACCACACAGCTCGTTCAGTACCTGTACGAAAAGGGATACGCGCAGCATGGGAAGATCATTGGCTGTACACAGCCTCGTCGTCTGGCGGCCGTTGGTGTTGCACGGCGCGTGAGTGATGAAATGGACTGTGCGCTTGGCACGACCGTAGGATACTCTATCCACCTCGACGACACCACGTCCGAAGAAACGGCGGTGAAGTTCATGACTGATGGCGTGCTTCTCCGCGAAGTGGTCAAGGATCCCAATGTGAACAAGTATAGTGTGATTGTGCTTGATGAGGCGCACGAACGCTCTGTTGATACGGACGTGCTGATGGGGGTGCTTAAGCAGGTCTTGCAGCGCCGCGGGGACTTGAAGTTGATCGTCACATCCGCCACGATGGATATTCATCGCTTCTCCGCATTCTTCAGCCACGCGCCGTACTACGAGATTCCCGGTCAGACGTTCGACGTGTCGGTGCAGTACAGCCCCAACGTGGTGGCCGACTACGTCGCCGAGGCGGTGTTCCGCGTGTGTCAGCTCCACTTGCAAATGCCACTGGACGGCAAGCAGGACATTCTTGTCTTCATGACCGGCCGCGATGACGTGTACGGCACCTGCGAGCTCATCAAGCGCCGCCTTTTCAGTCTTGACCCAAAACGCGCGGAAACGCTGTACGTGCTGCCCTGTCTCTCTGAAGGCTCGGCGAGCCTCACCGCTGGTGAGGGAGGCAGTGCCCTCGGTGTGCTGGACGCGACCCCGCCCGGCACGCGTAAGTGTGTTGTCGCCACCAACGTTGCCGAGACCTCGCTTACGATTGACGGTGTTCGCTACGTCGTGGACTGCGGCTTTATGAAGACGAACGTGTACAGGCCCAAGATTGGCATGAACACACTGCAGCGGTATCCCGTCTCGCAGGCACAGGCCGGGCAGCGAAAAGGCCGTGCGGGTCGCACGACGGAAGGTGTGTGTTTTCGCCTCTACACGGCAGCTCAGTTCGAGAACGAGATGCTCGCCAACAGCGTCCCAGAGATCCAAAGAAGCAGCATTGAGAGTGTGGTGTTGCTGCTAAAAAGCATCGGTATTCGTCGAATCGCGCGCTTCGATTTTATGGATCCCCCGCCGGCAGCGAACACGCGCACAAGTATGTGGCACCTCTGGATCTTGGGCCTCCTCGACGATCACGCCGAGCTCACGGAAGATGGCCGCATGGCGCTGGAGTTCCCCATGGCGCCGGCGCTCGCGAAACTGCTCATTGAAAGCACGAAGCATGAGTGCACAGTGGAGATGGCGCGCGTGGTGGCCCTCATCGCGGTGGATCCAAAGAATCTTTTTGAGCTACCCAAAGGCAAAGAGGAGGTCGCACAACAGCACCACAGTCGTTTTTTCTCGAACGATTCGGATCACCTCACGTTCTTGAACGTGCTCACACAATTTCTGGATAATGGAAAATCGCGTCAGTGGGCACAGGACCACTTCCTGCACGTGTCGACGCTCTTGCGCGCGGTGGAGGTGCTCGATCAGCTGACGGAGCGTCTTCGTCGTCTCAAACTGCCGATCGTCTCTTGTGGCTTTAGCGGTGTGGACAAGGTGCGGTACTGTTTGGCGCGTGCGTTCTGTATGCAGTCGGCAAAGCGGTCGAGCGCGAACTGGACCGAGTATCGACCTTTGTTGAACGCGGGTGTGGCGTGTACCCTGCATCCGAGCTCCGCGGTGTGTACGCGTGCGGAGATGCCGCCGTACGTGGTTTACAATGATCTGCTGATGATCAACAAGGAGTATTTGGTGATGGTGACGGCCGTGGAACCGGAGTGGCTCGTGGAGGGCTCGCGCGGGTTGTTCCGTCTGCGCGGTGACAAGATACGAACGGCACCGGTGGCTGGACCCGCCAGCGCGGTGGCGACCGAAAAAACGCCTGCCGCTGTGGCCGCACCCGTTGCCACACCCGCGTCTGCGCGTCCCTCCACCGCGGTGAAGCCCAACGCATCCAAGTTCAACCTGATGGCAGGTGGACGACGCCGGCACAACCTATGATACCGGCAGATCAGAGTGTTTGTTTGTTTGCGTTCTCGCTCTTTCTTCTTCTTTTTTTTTTTTTACGGCTAATGCAGCGACGTCAAATCGAATACTCTAAGGGTTAGCAAAAGCAACCACGTGAGAGAAAAAGAATGCAAAGGAACAAGGCGATGGAGCTGAGTGGCGTGTGTAGCCTACGCCTCGTTTCCCTCTATCTAGCTACCTCGTCCTCTCTGGTGGGCCCCCCACCCCACCCCACCCCTCCTCATCACGCGAATTCTCGCACCTGTGCTCATGCGATGTTCGTTGCGGTGACGTCTTCGTCTCTTTGGTGGCAACAGAAGTCCGTGCCAACGCGCACATCACCTTGCTTGTTGTGCAATGTGTCTTCTAATCCACACACATACACACACACACATACACGACTACTGTTACTGTTGATGATTTGTCGGTCATTGTTGTTAGTGGTGCTTGACATATTTTTTTTGTTCCAAAGTATCTGCCAGAAAACGCATCCTCACCATTGTCATCTTTTTCTTTTTAAAAACTTTAGACACACATACATCTTCACCTTTCCCTGCCTTTGTTGCGCATTCTCCGTCTCGTTTGCTTCTAGTCGCTCTCCCTGCGAATCATGAGTTGGTTCAAGGGCATTCAAAGTTATTTCCTCGGCCCGGGCGATGAGCGTCGTCAGATTTTCGACACGCGCGTGTTCGTATGGAACATTCCTGCGGGCTCTACGACGGTGGTAGGGAAGAGTCTCACCGTCGGTCGCACCACGACGAAGAGCATTCAAACCACGTGTCATCGCCTAGACGTGGAGCAGCGCGACACGTACATCATCTTCAACTTCTCACCCCTCCTGATGGAGCTCATTGAGAGCTGCCACAATGGGCAGGTGCTGGACTTCTCGAAGCAGTCGATCGAGAGCTTCGCCACCTTGATGGAGGTGTGTTTCACGATCCAAAAGTGGATTTCGGCCGGCACCGGTGAGGAGAAACAGCCACACTGTGCGGTGCTTGCGTTCCTAGAGGAGGCTCCCCAGGTGCACCATCCAAACTACGCGGCGATGATGGCCGCGTGTTTTCTCATCTTCTCCGGCTTCCCATCGTACGGCGGCAGCGGCACGTTAGGCTTCGTCGAGAAGGAACTTGGCATCCCGCGCAGCCGCTACCACGCGCCATCACAAGAGAGCTACGTCAACTACTTCCAGTTGCTTTTCGAAATCCCAATTATACCGAACCCGAAGCGCCTTAAATTGTGTCGTCTATCGCTGCATAACATGGATACGCTGCTCGATCGCAAGCTCGGTGTTCGACTCGACATCAGCGGTGAGGACGTGCCACCGCGGCTTTTCAGTGACCCAACAGCGTGGTGCGTTGGCGAAGTAGCGACACTCGAAATCTACCTTGACCTCAACGAGAGCGTCTTTGGTGACTTTGTACTAACAGTCTTTGACTACGATGTCCGCGAAGTCGATGCGTCACAAGAGGATGGTGCGGCCGGCGCCGTCGCTCTCGACGGCAGCCTGGTGCTTCCAGAAGTGCCCGGCGGCGTGCTGAGCGGAAACCACAGCATGGTGCGCGGAAGTGGCAGTGGTGGGAAAGCGACCTCTTCGACCCCGACGACCGCTGCGAGTCCGCTGCGTGCGTCCGCGCGCAAGCCCCCCGGCACGGTCAAAAAGGCTGTCATCACGAGTAAAACGATTCTCTTCCGCATCGCCTTTAGTACCATCTTCATCCATCAAGAGACGCACCGTGTGCGCCTCAAGGATATGGACTACGCCGCCGCCAACGCGCTCAACGATGACTTCTACGCTCAGCTCCGCTTCACCGACTGCGAGCCGGCCGGGACGGATGAGGAGTACATCCGTCAGCTGACGCAGCGCATAGAGCAGTCCCCACAGCGACAGCTTCTCCTCTCGCGCCCAGATCCGTTGACGCTGATTGGTGCAGGTGGTGGTAGTGGTGCCGGCACGGGCGGTGGATTCGGTGGGGCTCGTAGCCACAGCCGGTATGGCGCCGCTGACGAGGCCATCAACGGCATGGGTGTTTACTACCGCAGTGATGGCCGCCGCTACGGCCGTGGTGCGGTTGAAAGCAGTCGGGGTGGGGGCTGGGGAATGGGAACCGCGCAGTACGGCGGCCTTGGCACCGGGTGGCGAGATGGTGTGTATTATGGGGCATCGGAAAATGGTCCGAACATGTTCATGCCGACGTCTCTGCATCTCGTCGATGAAGACGTGCGTCTCTTCGATGACGAGGATGCCGTCGCGGAGGGTGATGCGCCGGTGGTGGTGCGTGTCGATCCTGTACACAAGGTCCGCGCACGTCAAGTGACGCCGGAGCGGTTGTACGGTGGTGGCTACCTCATGTACAGCGGCACAGAAGGCGGCGAGAGAGATCACCACACACCGCTTCGCACGACAGGGGGCTTTCTCACATCCGACTCGCCGCTACCCATAGAGTCTAGAAGCCCACCGCGACGTCCAGCGCCACCGCTCCCATCGCCAGGTTCGCAGACGACGACGGAACGCACGCGTGGCTCGATGGGGATGCTGCCTCCCCTGTCCCCGCCCTCTACGGGACTTCCACCACCGCCACCGCCACCATCGGGACTTCCACCACCACCTCCACCACCAGGTCTCCCACCACCACCGCCATCTTCGGAAGCCAGTGGCGCACCGCCACCGCCACCACCTCCACCTCCACCTCCGCTGAGCGGGGCAGCACCACCACCACCACCACCGCCACCGCCACCATCGGGACTTCCACCACCTCCACCACCACCATCGGGACTTCCCCCACCACCTCCACCACCAGGTCTCCCACCACCACCGCCATCTTCGGAAGCCAGTGGCGCACCGCCACCGCCACCACCTCCACCTCCACCTCCACCTCCACCTCCACCTCCGCTGAGCGGGGCAGCACCACCACCACCACCGCCACCGCCGTCCTTCCCGCGAGGTGGGGTCACGCCTGCGGCTGGGCCAGCAAAGCCTGTCCACACCGGGCCCAAGTTGAAATCGATTTTCTGGAAGAAGCTGCCGCGAGCGAGCGGAGTGTGGGCAGTCGCGGATGCGACGGAGCTCAAGCAGGACCTCCTTCCCGACGAAGCCTTCGCCGTGCGCCTTCTTCAGGCGCGTACTGTGGTCGCACGCAGCACGACAAAGGACGGCGCCAACGCGAGTAGCAGCGCGGTGCTCAAGAGTAACGTGTTCCCTGCACAGCGCCTGCAGAACATGGCCATCGCCCTTAAGAAGCTCAAGTTGTCCGTCGAGACAGCGAGCACGGCGCTGATCACCTGTGACGCCAGTGTTTTGGACGCGGAGCGGCGCGAGACGCTGGCACGTGCGCTGCCCACACCGGAGGATGTGGCCGCACTCGGTGTCGAGAAGAAATCCGGCCGCATCACGTGGTCGGATGTGGAGACATACGTGTACACGCTAGCCATGAACGTCCGCGATGTGCGTGAACGCATTCAACTGTGGATGGCCTCGGACGAACTGCCTGAGGCCATCGCCATCGCAACGGACCATTTGTCTGACATGGAAGCCGCCTTGACAGTGGTGACAAGCAAACACGGTCGATTAGCGCGCATGCTGCGGTCTGTGCTGACGGTAGGGAACTTCATGAATCGAGGCACGGCGAATGCCGACGCGCCGGGCTTCCGTCTGGAGACGCTCGGGCAGCTGAGCGTGATCAAGTGTGCGGACGGCAAGACGTCGCTCCTCGAGTTCATCGTGGTGGCGCTGCAGGCCAGTCCGGAGGCAGACGCGCTGCTGTTCACCGAGGACGTAGCGGCCCTCAAGCGCGTGGCGACCATTTCCGTGCAGGATATTGGACAGCAAGTCTCCCAGATTAGTCTCCACGTGCAGCGCATGCGGCGCGCGCTGGACCAAGCCAAGAATCGCACACAGTGGTACGAGCAGCGGCTGCCCCACTACCTGGATCCCGAAACCGGGACCCCCACCCTGGAGGACGCACTTCCAAGTGTGCTGGAGGCCGCGATGCCCAATTTCCTCACCGTCACAGGTCAGCTAGCGCTGCGGTACCAGCAGGTGCGTGATGATGTCTCCTCTGCGCTTGTGGGTTTCGGTGAGGACGCCATGTTTGACGAGACCAACTTGTGGGAGTGGATCTTGAACTTTGGCAAGGATGTCGACCGCGCCGTCGAGCGCGTGGCCAAGGCCAAACTGACGCGCGAGAGCCTTGACAAAGCTGTGAACCCCGATTTGGACCAGGAGAAGGGGAAGGAGGATGTAGGGGGGAAGGGAGGCGAACCAACGCCGAAGCCTCCTGTGAAATCCGCGCACGTCGATCCCCTGTCGTGATCCACAAGTCAAGCAGAAATGGATAAAGAAGCGAAACATGCAAACAAGATCTTCTCGAGAAAAAGAGAAAAGATCGCACGGCTCTCGCAGATTTTTCCGATGCCACAGGTATGTTCTGCGCCATTGGGCTTTCAATGGTCTGCGTGTTGTTTTGCATCGCTGCACACACAAAAAAAAAAAAAAGAAACAAACAAACAAACAAACAAACAAACAAACAAACAAACACGCGCTGGTGGTGCCCGGTCGATAAGGTGCCCTTGAGACTCACCGCTTTCTATTCCTTTCGTTTTGGCACTTCATACACACATGTGTGTGTGTGTGTGTGTGTGTACGCGTGCTCACCGATGACAACTACGCTCGGTTGGGGTAAAACGACTCCCACCTCGTCCATTCGCTTGCTTCTTTCTCTGATGAACACTGGCCCCTCGTCTCCTCACACGTTCACTTCATGGCTTGTGTTTCTGTGATTTGGATCTTTTTTTTTTTTTTTTTGTTTCACTGTGTACGTGGGAGGGGGAAAAAAAAAGCATCCAGAAGAGTAAAGAGGTCGAGAGAGTTAACATGGCACCGAAACGAGCCAAAAAAGCCGCTCCGCGCGATACTGTGGCTGTCGCCACATCGCGCCTTGCGGCCGCTAGTGCGAAGTCTGTAAAGGCCAAGTCGCCAGCATCTTCTGCCAGTACGCCGACGAAAGCGAAGAAAGGTGCGATCGATCAGGGTGAGGTGGACGTGTCGCGGAAAGAGAAGGTCGTGTCAAGCACGGTCTCCACGACACCGCCCCGATCATCACGTGTGTTGCGGCACCGGGCAGACATCACCCCACAAGAAACGCCAGAATGGCAAAAGCACGCACTTAAGCAGGTAGCGGAGGATCAGGCGAAGAAGCGCACCAAGGCCACGGCGAGTACGGCGACGGCGGGGACGAAGAAGGGGAACAAAGCGACGCCGAAGGCCGTCTCCACCTCCGCTTCTGGTGCGGGACGTGGGCGACGAGGTGCCAAGAAGCGTCGCTCTGATGACGAGGACGCCAGTGAGAGCGACTCCGATGCGAGCTCAAGTGACACTGACTTGGACAGCGACAGTGATCGCAGCGGTCGCTCTCCGCGCACACGGAAAGGAAAGCGCGGTGGGGCTGGTAAGGCGAAGAAGAGTCAATCCCCATCGGCAGGACGCAAGCGCGCCGCAGGCAGTCGTGGTAGCACTGCTGAGGATGGGGACACGGAAGCTAGCTCACCCTCGCCGACGCGTCGCTCTGGCAAGCGTCTCAAGAAAGAGGAGCGCCTTTGTCCTGACTGTCGGTTGTTAAAAGACGAGTGGCCCTTCTGTGGGCTGACGGGTGAAGCACACGTCCTACCAGATGTCGACGCCGCCTAGCTCTGTTTCTCTCTCTCTCTCCTTCTTGTTCTCTACGTGTTTGTATATGTGGCACTGGTTATGGATATACTGTCTTGTCTGTTGTTGTTTTTCGTTCGTTTGGTTGTTTGTTTGTTTCTCAACGACGAGACTTGCCTATTCATGTGGTTGCGTCAAATGCGATGGCGCTACTGCTGCTCTTATTATACTCAGCCCCGGTCAAGGTACCAACCGTGCCAAAAAGGGAGAACACAAAAGAAAAAAAAAAAGAAGGTGACATTAGCGTGTAGAACAGTACGGGAGAGTTCGCCCGGGTAAAAGAAACAGAGAAAAGAAAAGGGTGTTTACTGTGAGCACACACACACACACACAATTGTGAGAACACAGGAGCGTTCCTGATGAGGAAGCCTCGCCAGCCTGCGACTGCACGACGTACGCTTGATAGCAGCAGACACACATTGTCATGTATCATCACCCCTCCCCATTCGTGTCTCTTCTTCATTCCCTTGTCGCCGATCAAGCGGGTGATCACGTACCCTACAGAAAGTGACTTGGGCATCGTTTGAAAATCGAAGGGGAATTAAAAAGATCACTTCCACACACACAAAAAAAAAAAAAGATTTTTACCGATTAATCTCAATTATGCAGGTCAGTACTTCCGCTCCGGCTTCTCGCCCGGCGACGGCTGCGATCGCGAAGCGTCAACGTACGGTGGTGCATGACACCACCGCGACAGATCTCGTCTCGCACACACCGGTCAATGCGCCGCCGTCGCTGCGCGAGCGGCACCACGCGCAGAATGACCTTTTTCTTTACTATGCCATAAGGGGAAACGGAGAGGTGACGCGGAGTAAAAGTGCCGTCCAGGCCGCACTCGCGTGCCCGGGAGGATCCGCATCCGCCGCGACTCTCTTCGCACCGTCTTCCGCATGGTGTGATGACACTAGCGGTGACGTACGTGGACGGGAGCAACAGCCACTTATGGCCAGCTCCGCGTCGCATGCGGTGATGAAGGATGTCACTGCGACGACAGACACCTCGCTGGAGTCAGGCGAGCCTCTCTTTCCGCGTCTGCGTCCATCCGCGGCTGATGACGCACGTCAGAGCGCCTACGCCCGACAAGCCCGCGAGGCGGCCAAGCGCGAGGCACTGCGAACACGAAAACAGTGTCTCCTACTGCCCACCACAGAATCGTACTACAGTGCGCTCTACACACCAGACGCGCCGCTGACCAACCACATCCGGGATACGCTGCAGGAGAGCGCGAAGAAGAAAATGGCGGAGGCAGCCGCGATGACAGTGTCCATGACAGTGGAGGAACATGTGGCGAGTGCGGGCAGCAGGAGTGGTCGTGGTGCGGCGGGAGAACGAGGCACGCAGGACCGATCTGGCCGCCTCGGTAACGGCAATCCGAATGCGAGCATGCGCAGCTCCTCTCTCCAAGGTGGCGGCGTAGTAGGTCAGAGCGGCGTGCAGACGCTCTCATCGCGTAGCGCGGCCATGTCTGGCCGCCGCTCACCGCAAATGGAGTTGACCGATCGCGCGTCACCGGGGGTGTTCACCACCACGGAGACCTTCGCGCGGTTCCCTCCCGCGACCCGGCCCGACGACGCCACCGATGTGCACGCTGCGCTGCTCCGTGAGAGCCACGCGCAGACGGCGAAGGAGATTGAGGACTTGTTTGTGGCGACGTACTACATCCAGCACCCGGACGCCCGCGCGCGTCAACAGGCTGCGGCGAGGGAAGAAAGCCGCCATCGCTCTGCCCGTGCAGCGTCCTTGGCGATGGGCGGCACACACACCTCGAACGGCGCGGCTCGTCGCTCCGTCGCATCACGGAGCCCGAGCACGAAGAACGGCGCCAAAAAGTCGAGTAAAAAAGCGAAGAAGAGTGCACCCCCGCCTCCTCGCGACGGCGCTCCCGCTCCAAATCTGCGCTTTTTCCTCACCCGTCTCATCGCCCACGCAGACGATCAAGGCCGCATCTCGCAGGCCCAGTTCGAGGCCGTGCTCCAGGATGTGCCGTTTGAGGTGATGAACCAAGAAGCACTGCGTGACTTGTTTGCTCTCCTGCGTCAATTTTCGCAAGCGAAACAACGCGAAATCGCCTTTTTAGCGGCAGGTGTCAGCGGCTCACCGCACGGCTACGCCGACAGCTCTATCGCCTCCACCGGTAGCGCAGCTCAGACGATCAATAACAACAATAGCAAAACCTCACCAGCCGGCGCCGTGGCGCAGTCCATGCGCAGCCTTCTCAACGGACGTAGCAGCGTGATGCCAGCGCAGGCGTCCACGCGTCTGTCTGTCGGCAGTCGCTCCGCCGGCATGACCCAGGGCAGTGTAGAGACACAGCCGAATCTCAATCACGCCAACAGCACACAGTACCCAAGTTTGTCTGGCGCCGCGGGCGGTGCAGGCGCGGCAGCGGTCGTGCCTCCTCGCACGAGCCCTGTTGTCTACGTGCGTGAACTGATCAGCGCCTTGGACGAACTCTTGAATGGCGACGAAACGCGTGATGTTGTTCGGTGGACGTGCTTCAATGTGCTCGCCTCCAGTGGGCAGGGCTACATCCACAAGGCGACCTTGGCGAGCTTGCGCCATCAACACCGCGAAGAGTGTGAAGGTCCACAAGCGGAGATCACGGCTTCCATGGTAAAAGCCCTCAGCGACTGCTTTGACACCATCGCGCGCGAGGAGGAGGACGCGTACCTGAGTGGGGGCGGCAAGGGGAAAAAGAAAAAGAAGAGTAAAAAGGCACCGGTCCTGGCATCCAATCAGAAGTCGGTCATCCCCTTGAACGTCATGCGCGTGTCACACATGAACTACTCGACGTTCTGCCGATTCTTCGAGGCGCTCCCACAGCTCGCCGCGGCCTTCACACACGTATGGTTGAGTCTCCTGTTTTCGGGCAGCATTGTACCCGCTACCACGAGCACGGCAGCAACCAACGCCGCGATGGGCAGCGGCGCTGCCGCTGAGCCCAGCGGGGCCGATGGTGAGCCGTTCTCACGTGCGGCATGTACAAGCCGTGCAGGGCCCGCTTCACCGCTGGCCACCGTCTCCTCGCGAGGTGCGGAAAGCGGGGATGAGCTGCACCGCGCCCAAAACAACGAGGGCTCTGGCTCGCTGGGGCAGGAGAGTGCTCGGCGCGCCTCTGCGTCTGCGTCATCACCAGGCGTGCAGATCCGTCAGAACTGGCCTAGGGAGTTTGTGAAGGGTCTCGAAGGCCCACCCGCGGCGGAGCCTGGCACCTACCCGCTCTGGCTCCTCGGCAGCGACAGCATCGCGCGTCGTGCAGCTGTGCAGCGGGTCATTGTCAGTCGACTGGAGTATATGAAGACGGGCATGGAGGATCTTCAGAATGAACAGTAACCCACCCTCGCTCACGGTCGCCCGAGCATTGGAAATAGTGCATCTTAGCGTTCTTCTGGAATGGCCCTTCTTCGCTCGCATGTCTTTGTGTTCTGTCGCCCACGCACACACGCAGTCACACGCCGAGCGTACAGCGCGCACACAAAGAGAGAGAGTGAAAAATGCTGAAATGTAAATCACACAAGCGGGTGCATGGGCGCTTCCGAGCGCGCGCGGGCCTCCCCTCCCCTCTTTCCCCAATTTTTTTTTCTCAGTCTCCAATAGAGCCGTGCGCGCTCCGTCGCGCACACGACGCGTTGGTTCCCCTTGTCGTTTCGACTCCACGTTTCGCCTTTTGTCATCACGTCTTCGCACAGCCATCATGTATGTATCGCGCACTCAGAAAGGGTCCCTCTGGAAGGTCCCACAGTTTATATTTATATTTCCTTCGGATGTATCAAAAACAAAGTAACACGAAGCAAAGGACAATTTGGGGACGGTACTCCACTCGTCCCTGTTTCGCTGTGTCTCTCTGTGTGAGTGTGTGGGTGTGGAGGTCCTTTTTTTTTTCTCACTGTCTCTCTCTCTCTTTAAGCGTGATGAGACTTGTATCGCGGCGAGAGAGGTGGGTGTTCTCACACCCCATGAGTGCTCTCCGCTTGCCGATCTTTTCTTGTTTTTGTTTCGCCGTCAGTGAGTCTTTTGAACGCGTTTGTACAAGCATGAAGTGAAGAACAGCTAAAAAAAAAAAAAAAAAGAGAGAGAGAATGACGTGGAGAAGCACACGTGTTGTTGTTGTTGTTCTCCAGATGACGTCACGATGCGAATATGTCGATGGGTGTCAGCGAACTTGTACGTTCTGAGCGGGTACACATATGAGCGCGTGCTCCACTCTCCTGACACATATGTAGCAATACCTGATGTGTTTCGCGGATTGGCTTCCAGGACCCACGTTTGGCGATAGGAAGTCATGTATAGTGTAAACGTATTTATACACTTCTCTCTCTCTCCCTCTCTGTTTCTATATTGCATGTATTCTTTTGTTTTGTTTTGTTTTGTTGTTGTTGTTTTTCGTGTGTGCATGATTCAGATCATAACAAAAAGAGACCCGCGCTAGGTGGAGGTCGAATAGAACACCAAAGAAAGACTGGCGCGTCCGTCTTCGATAGATTCCCGCCTAGAGCTTGGACTGCATCACTATTATTCCTCTTTTTACTTGATTTTCTTTTGTTTTGGAGTGTCGTTAGGTCGTCTCTCTTATTCTATTTTTTTGTTTTGTACAGTTGAGCCTGAAGGTGAAACACCGCACGCGTCCTTCGCGGCTCCATTGTTGAGCTTCTCATCTTCCTCTTCCCGGTATCCTCCCTCGTTGTTGTTGTTATTGTTTTTCTCGGGAGTGCGGTGGGTGAGTTGGCGCTCTTAGCATGCCGTACTACAACGACGAGCATCACCTTGTTGGGAGCCGCAGCCGCAGCCGGGGTAGCGCCTACTCGGTCTCCTCAGAAGAGTTCGAAGAGGTCGTCTCTGGTGGCACCTCGCCTATGCCGCTCGCACGTCAACGGCTTCGAACAGACCCTCCCCCCACCACCGCATCGCCCGCACCCGCCCCACGAGAGCACGTCATTCAAGTGGATGTGCCATTCGGCTACTACGCCGATCCGAAGGGCTATCCTTCGCTGACGACGCGAACGTCTGGCACGGTGACAGCACAGGCCGTCGCAGCCGACGCGTCTTCCTCTTCTGTGAGGAAGAGCTCATCTCGGCGGAAGAATGCGGGTGAGGTCGCCCCATCGCCCTCGCCGCGAGGCTACTATCCCCATGAAGTGGACATCACGGCCCCTCCTCACTCTTCGCATGAGACTACGAGGAAAGACCCCGAGCGAGCTCGTCGTCTGACACCAGACACTGCCAGTACGTCTGAAGCGTCTTCCTCGGGAGAGGAGGCGGTGGACCACACCGACGGTGAGGAGGAGGCACACGACACCGGCTCCTCCCGTCGTGCGCAGCCCGTGGGGATGTTCGGTGTGCTCGCGACGGAGAACGATGCGCGGATGCATGAGCACGCCCTACATACCACGAACTCGCCCCCATTCGCCTATCCACGCGAGACCGATCCAGAAGTGGTTCATGTCGAGGCGCCGGCTCAGCCGCTCGTGCCGCCGATCTCGGCAACAACGCCCACTCCTCCGTCGCCACACCAACAAGAGCAGCTTCAACCTCGACACGCGTCGTCACCACAGCCGCCACTGACCACGACACCGCAGCCCGTACTCCTCTACACGAGCCCCTTCCTCGCCCTTGATGCCAACTACGTGCATTCGTCACTGGAACCGTCACTCAACCCATCCGACTCCGCGACCTCGTCCGCGTATTCGAACAGCGACTGGGCCGTCTCCGCATGCGGTGAGGCTGTGCCGAATCAATGTTGTGTGTGCCTTTTAAGCTCCGTCGTGTGCTGTGTCGCGCTGCCTTGTCTGATCGCGAAAGAAAGACAGATGCTCCTCTTCAATGATATTGAAGGTCGCTATGTGTGTTGTGCGGGGATCCTGCCGTGCTGCATTCCCGACCCGCGCGTGCGACCAGAGCTGTACGTCACGATCGCCCCACCTCATCCGTGTGTGCTCAAAGGGAAGTACGGGATCTACCCAGATCGATCGATGCCCACCTCTGGCATGGGCGAGGTGGCTGTCGCGAATGTGACCGACAAAGTCAACGGCCTCCCGCAGTTCGGGTGCTATCACAGGGCTGGGAGGGAAGAGGGTCGCCCGGCGCCGCAGAACGGGCAGCGAGGCGGCGACGGACGCCACGATCGTCTCTCGTACGCCCCGAATGATCTTGATCTGGCGCCGCTTCCATTCGCCTCACCACAGACGAAAGGCGGCACCACAACAACGTGCTGCTGCGGCTGCTTCGTGTACGACTCAATGAACAACATGTGTATGTGTACTTGTGACAGCGGAGGCTGCCTGAGCTGCCGGCACCCGACCGCCTGCTGCGCGCGTTGTCCACTGTGTTGTCTTGGGTGTGAAGTGTGCTGTTGTGTCCCCTGCGCCGCGCTTGGGAATCGCATGCTGCTTCGCCAGCACTACGGCCTCAAGCCGGATGTGTGTGCAGACGTACCAGTGATTGGCTGCTACAGGTGCTTACGGACGTGCTTTCTTTGTGCGTCGCCATCGCGAGTGTCGGCCAGCAGCAGGGGTGGTGGTGCAATTATCGGTTGCTGCGGATCGCCCAATCCGAACACGTGCTGTGCGGAGTGCGCGTACAGTGTCTCCACGCTCCTCGCCGCGTGTTGTTGTTTTTCCCCGTGCGTCGCGTGTGCGATGGCCCAGCACCGCGATCAGATAGAGCGGCTGGGCTACCCGCTCCTCTCCAGCTTCTCTCCACCTGACATATCAGGAATGACATGAAAAAAGTCCCACACACACACACACACACGGGGAAAAAAAAAAGCGGGCACGTGAACAAGTCGGCACTGCCAAACGGCTTCTATCGAGAGAAAAAGAAAACAGTACAACGAGCGGATGTGGCAGCACACCAGATGGGTGGTACATCTGGGGCGACAGAGTACGTTCACAACAGTATCAAACGGTGAGGACGTGACAATTATGTGACTGTCGTTACTTCACAGCGTCTCTCAATAATGTGTGCCTCTCTCTCTCAACGTTCTTTAGGAAAGGAGGACTGGATGAAGCAGTCAGTTGTGTTCTTTTTTTTTTTTTCTCCATCTCTCCTTGGATCTGAACTGGTCTTTGTCGTCGTGTTTCCCCACAATCACACATCCTCCCCCCCCCCCCCCCTCCTCCTATTGGTCCTTGACACTTCCGTTTTTCCGTTGATCGTTGAACCTCTGCCCATTTTGCCGCATCAGTACATAAATACGTTTTCGTTTCTCCGTACTCTCTCTCTCTCTCTTGCAAGTGAGATACCTATAGATCCACATACACACGTACACATACACATACACATACACATACACACATACGCATACACATTGATTTATTTACGGCTCTCTCTCTCTCCTTGACACCACAAGAGCAACGTAAGCAAAAAGAGAGGTCGGAAAAAAAGCAGAAGATTAGATTTTTTTTACAAAAAAAAAAAGTGCGTTAGGGTTTGTGCAGGATGGACAACGCCATCCGTCGTGATGCGAGCCCCGACAAGGCGCCACACAACGGCAGTGCCGTCAGCTCCACATCCCCGTCGCCACTGAGACGGCCAACGGTGTCCCCCTCTTCCTCACACTTCGCAGTCGGCACCGCGTCTTCACGATCACGCGGCACGGCCATCGCCTCCTCTCGTACGCAGCCCTTCCCCTCCCCGCGGTACGAAACGGTTGACCCCGTCGAAGGTCGAGCTCCCACCGCGCAGGGTGAAGCTGTGGAGAGCACTTTTTCCTTTCCGAGCACCAGCGCCTCTCTGCACGCGGTGCATCCGTCGCACACGTCGCCTCTCGACGGCAGCTGCCGGCCACGTCCATCTCCATCCGGTCCGCAGCAAAGAGACGCGCGCACGGAAAGTCCGGTGAAGCGCAGTCGCACGTCACGTCTGATGTCGCCCGCACAGCGTCGGGCACAGAAGTGGGAATCCGTTCAGGAGCTGATATACATTGCCGATGCCGCGGACGTCGCGGTGAAATCACAACTGCGCCAAGCGAAGGGCAGCAGTCCCGGCCGCCGCGACGGCGCGCCGCCATCGCCACGTTCGCCCCTGCCTGTGACGCGGATGCCCAATGTCGACGCCGCAACGGGCCGGGCGAGCTTGGTGGGGGCGGAAATCGAGGAAGCTCTACGTGGTCGTCACAGACACTCCGTGGTCGTGGTGCCGGAGGAGGCCAAAGAGCACTTCGATAGTGTTCTGCGTGCTGGCCCTGCGCTAGGCCCGTCTGACCGTGGTACCACGGCGCGTGTTGTCACCGACGCGCGAGACTTCTCCATGGATGTCTACCGTGAGCTCCATCACCGCACCTTTCACAGCAAAAGTGAAGAACTGACTTTTCTTCGTCACGACTACGTATCGCTCCGCAAGACGCTGATGCTCTTGTACGACGAGAACGCGCGGCTGAAGGGCTGCCTACGCGAGCGCGCCGAGGAGGTGAGTCGTCTGCAGGCGTGTGTGGAGATCTGTGACGCGTACCACAAGGGAGCCGAGTCTGCCGGCGGCGGTGGTGGTGAGTCGGAAAGCGACAACGAAGCGAAGACCGCGTCGCACCCTGTTCGACGGCCTGGCGCGGCATCACGTGCAGGGAGCCGTACGCCTCAGCGAAAAGCCGCCCGCCCGGTAAGTGACAGCCTACACAGCGAAGCACCTTCGCCAGATCACGCGCACCGTGACAGCAACGACGCCGATGACACCGAGACTGACAAGGATGATCCCTCCTCCTCTCTGTGGCTCCACGCCGCAGCCCAAAAGGCCGTGCTCAAGATCACGACCGACAAGAGTAAGGGTCGCCCTGTGAATGTCCACGATCTCAACACCGTGCAGCTCATCAACGAGCTCCGCCGCAACTTGGCGCGTCGAGACACACAGTTGGATGCGCTGCGACTCGAAAACGTCGACTTCGCACACGCGCGCGATGTGCTCGAAAAGAATCTTGACGAGACCCGCGAGGCTCTGCGAACGTTGACGCACGACCGCAATCGACTCCTGCAAGTGGTGGAAGAAAAAGACGCCGCATTGGATGAACTTGATCGTTTGAAGCGGGACCTTGAGAAGGATCAAAGCGAGAAGGCGGAGCAGCTGGCCACCTTGACCAACGAGCTGGAAAAACAACGTCTACTACAAAGAACGCCGCCTACACAGTTGGGCGACGACGCGACAGCTGCTGTGTCCAGCTCTACAAGTAGCAGTCCCGCGGAGGTCCAAGCACTGCGCGATGCCATTGACGACTATCGGCAGCGTTGGCGAGCCGCTGAGGATCGCGTCGATCAGCTCCTGCAGGCCGCGCGTGTCCTGCCCGCTACTGGTGGTGCCAGTGGTGGTGGGTGGACAGACACGCCTTCGCACGCGCCAGCACCATCTGCCTCGTCGTCGCCGCCCATGACGGATGGTGAACGTCAGCGGTTCGAACGGGAACTTCGTCAGCAAGCCGATGAGCTCCACCGTCTTCATCGCCGCCTCGAACGCGAACAGGAGGCGGCGCAATTCCGCGAAGGTCAACAACGACAACAAGCCCAAGACCAAGCACGTCTGCATCAAACGGAACTAGCCGCCGTGCAGGCACAACTGCAAGCCGTACGGGCTCAGCTCGCGCGTGAAGGTCAAGATCGTGATGCGCTCGTCAAGCAACTACGTCACACGAATGATCACGACGCGCTGACACAAGTGCTTCAGGCGCAGTTGGGAACCCTGAAACAGCGGCTTTCTGAAGTCGGAGGACAACTCAGTGAAGTACGTGGACGCGAGCAGGCGCTCCTGCTGGAAGTTCAGAAAGCACAGCATGACAAACTTCTCCTCACGAGAGCGAGCGAGGCGGCCGAAAGCGGCATGCGACGCGCACAACAAGAGGAATCGCTGCGGTGCGAAGAGTTGGCGATGTTGCGGACGCAGCTCGGTGCGAGTGAGGGGAAGGTCTACGCACTCGAGCAAATGATCGCCGCTCTTCAAAAGCGTGCGCGACGTAGCCCTGGCGGTGATGGTGATGGTGATGATGATGGTGAGCTCGAACCACAGATAAAGGCCTCGCCAACCATGTCCGCCGATATGACTCACGCAACGCGCTTCTGTCAGTGTGATGCGCACGTGGCGCCTACGGCTTCCGCGACGTCATCAGTACCACGAGCAACGCGTGTCGACAATGCGGAGGCCTTGGCATCCGACTTGAAGGGATACGCGGCCCTGATGGATCTAAACGCCGCATTAACGGCGCGCTTGCACCACTTGGAAGATGCGCTAGCCGACGCGACGCACTCTCTCGAAGTCTCTCGTGCACAGCAACAAGACCCGCACGTGTGCGAAGCAGACAATCAAGAAAGCGACGCACCTGATCAAGCCCCAACAGCAGGACCGACCGAGACGCTGCACGCACCGGAGCCGTTTGTCAATGAGGAGCTCGCACGTCAGCGATACGTGGTTCTGACGGAACTTCAAGCGCTGCGACACGACCTGCAGCTCTCTCAGCGCGCGCAGCAGACACTTCTCGTGCAATGGCAAGACCTCCGGCAGCGGCACGACGAGCTCGAAGACGACAACGCCATTCTCGCTGAGGGCACCGCCGTCATCCACGACGAACTTATGGCGCTCTTGAAAGAAAAAGAAGAGCGCGAACAAGCGATCGCGGCCGGGGCTCCATGCTCGTCCCCACCGCCTGCTTCGCATGCGCAGCAGGGACGAACAGATGCGATGAGTCGAGTGGCAGTGATGAGTAAGGAGACTCAAGTGAGCGCAGATGAGATCGACGTTGATGTTGACACGGACAGCACACCGCGGTCATCGCGGCGCGTGCGGTCTCTACGAAGTACAGTGGAAGATACGCGATCACAGGTGCCAACGAATGCGCACTGCGAGACCCGCTCCGTCAGCCGCGTGGTCGGCGAAGATGAAGAGACGATCGACGCCCTTTTGGAGGAGAACAGAACGTTAGCGAGGCGTCTCCAATCCACACGCAACCACGTGCGATCTCTGATGACCGAGCTTTCACAAAAACGCGGCGCGCTGGCCACGGCACGTCGGGAGCTGAGCGAGTACGAAGAGTTGATCCGTTTGCTTGATAAGCGCATGGTCGGCGGTGACGGACAGCTCTGGGAACGCGTACTTACCCATCGTCGTGCTGCCGTCGCGGCAACTAGGCCGCATAGCCGTCGTCGATACGATCATCATCATCTTGATGCTGCGTTGAACGACTCTTCCTCTGAGGGGTCTTCAGCGTCGATGACCGCAAGCGCGTCACATGAGTGGCATCGCCGACGGCGGCAGCGCTCACCGCGCATGGATGCATCTCTCACGCTTTCATTGTACTCGGATGACGGTGCGTACGAGAAGGCACGAGCCAGCGACAGCGACGAAGGTGACGTGAGAGAAAAGAAAGACATGACGCGGCCATCGTCTCGCTTGCGTTCGTCGAGTCGTCCCGCACGTTGGTTACATCATCACGCTGGTGCGTGGCGACGACGGCGACGCGCGCACACACCGCCATCGCACATACCGCCACCGTCCGCTGCATCGATCGTTTCGACAGACATTGAGCTGTACGCGGTCGACTGCCACGCGCATCGCGACGAAAACGGCGTGCTGACAGAAGAGTGGTCGGCTGTGCCGCTCACAGCGGCATCTGCGATGGTAGACGATGCAACGGACTCTCAGCCGGTGCCCCGTAAAACCAAGAAGACCCGCGCAGCCGCTTCATCACGATCAGTGGCGCGGGCCGCCCGGTCAAAAGGGAAGGCGACCAGCGAGCGCACACCACGCTCGGCCCGTTCCACGTCATCGACAGCCACGACCTCCATCACCGCTGTTTTTGTAGCCCCGCGCACGCTGGGAGCGACATGCTAACATCTCTTTTCGTTTTGTTCGGCATAGATCCACATGTACTGACGTTCGTGTTGAGGCAGGCCTTATCGTTTGTATTTCTTAGATTCACACACACAACGTTTTTAGCGACTTGGTGTTTTTTGTTTTTTGTTTTTTTTTGTCTTTCGTGACGCCGACAGCAAAGAAAAAACAAAACGAAGAAGCCGCGGTGGTGCAAACCATCAGCAACCGCACAAGTAGATGCGAAGAGTATGCACCTCCCCCCCCCCCTCTCTGTCTCGCTCTGTCTCTCTCCAACTATCTATCTGTACACACGGCTGAAGCACTGATGGCCAGCCAACGGTACGAAGAGAAGGGTGTGTGTAGTCGTTGACACGACAGTGCTTTCTTCATGCTTCATGAAATCATACGTGCGCCGCCTCCTCCTCCTCCTCTTTATCTCTCTTTTTGGGGGGCTCCTCTTGTTCCTTACTCACCACTCAACGTCCCCGTAGCGATCGGCAAAATTTGAAAAGAAGGAACAGAATTATTTTCTAAAAAACAAACGCGATTCTATTTTGTGCTTTCTTTTATTCTGCTGTGTTGTCGCATCTCTAATCTCCACAGAAGCGGTCCTCTATCAAAAAAAAAAAAAAAACGAGCTGTTAGAGCATGCTAAGTGCCCCACTGCGTGCCTTCATGGGGCGTCGGCTGCCGTACGCCGCGAAGCCCATCGTCTTGACGACGGCGCGCCGCACCTTCTGGAATCCCTTCTCCAAGAGCGCGCCGACCAACACCACCGACGCGAGCGAAACGGCTGCAGGACCACAAACCACCGTGACGCGTGTCATGTCGGAAGCGAATAAAACACTTGACCAGCACAATGAGCGTCTTCTGGGTGCGTGTCTCGATCTCTTGGAGGTGTGTGAAAACCCATTGTCTGCGGCGGCAACCGCTTCGTCGCCGTCGTCGGCTGCGGCGGTGGTGCGTGGTGGCTATGAGATGGGTCAGGTGGAGAGAGAGGCCGTTGTGGAGGTGGTGCATGTCCTCCTCCACGATTTCCGCGCCAGCCCCAGTCGTCAGTTCGATCTGGTGTACAGTGCGCTGTGTCTGCCCATCGCGTCGGCTAGCCGATCTGTGCAGCGTTCTCTGATGGTGGTGCTCGAGTCTGTTGTGCCGATGCCGCTGTACCGTCTCTTCGAGAGTCAATCGCTGATTCTATCCGGTGAAGATGATGAGAGTCAGATCCGACGCGATGCGCTTAGGCAATTTGCGCATGCCTTGTTGGGTGATCTCACCGCCCCCGACGGCATCGAGGACGAGGAGTATCTGCTCGTCATTGTGGATGACTTCAAGCGCACCTTCCCCGGTGTGGTGTCCACGCCCGTCTTTGTTGACTTGGAGGCCAATGTTGAGAAGCTGGCGATGCAAGCCAAGTTGTTCGTCCTGCTGGGCCGTCTCTGTGCCGAGTTCGACACCGATCACGACGGCAAGGTGTACCTCTCCGAGCTTCGCGAAACGGCGAAGCGCGTGCTTGGTGAAGAGAAGGCGAGTCAACTGCTGGCTGGGGCTGTGTGCGATGCGGAGGGGCGAATCCCATTCAATCAGCTGACCGCTCTTCTGACGCGTCCGCCACCATCCCGCAGCCTCTCCGCGCGCGCGACGGAAGGGTCATCATAGGCCCAAGGAGAGAAACAAAGAAAAGAAGCGTGATGAGTTGCTGCGAAATGCAACAACAACAAAAAAAAAAGAATATCATCGGCAGGACATCGTACGTGTTGATGCTGTACAATACAAATACGACTAGTCAAAAGGAAAAAGTGGTCACAGAGAAATCTTTATTCGTCTTCTAATGATGGTGATGTTGCTGTGTGCTTCGCAGCAAGGTGTCTTAAAAGAGAGGTATGTTCACCATATTAGTATTATGGCTTTGTGCGCAAAGAAGAAAAAGGGATCATAGCTCGCGCTCCCTTGTGTGGGGTATGCACATGTGCATCGGGCGAACAATGAGAGATTTCATTCGCATATATGCGCCAACGCCCAGATACACACACGCACACGTATAAGCCTCTTGATTGGCGAGCATCCTGTTTTCTGTACATTACACCGGTCTTCACTCGTCTCTCTCTCTCTCTCTCTTCCTGTTTCACTATCTTTGACGTTTACCGTCAATTGACACACCTCGTGGCTGGGACGCATTGCGAAGTGTGTAGCCGTGTTCACTCCGCCACGTAAAACGATAGCACACACTCGCATATTCTTATATCTTTTTATTTCCTTTTGACATCCTCTTCTCACCCCTCACTATTAGATCAACGCCGCTCAACACAAGAACAGTGCATTGCCCTTTTTTTTTTTTTTTCTTTTCCTGCTCTACTTCTTGACGTTCCGCTCTGGTTCTCACCCTCCTCTTCCTCACAAGTGCGCTGAGAGAAATCGTGAGAAGGAGGATGCGAAGGGCTGGGCCTGCGTGTCGAGTGCTTCGCTTCAGCGGGGCGAGGGCGTCATTGACACTTGTTGTAGGGCGACAACGCCCGCTGCGCGGCAGCACGTTGGTTCAGGCACATCGCTACGCCAGTACGCGAGCGCGCACCACCACCGGACCGTCCACCGCTTCCACACCGTCATCGAGCCAGCCGCGTGCACGCTCATCGAGAAGAGGGACCTCGGCTCCGGCAGCGCCGACGTCCTCGAAGGGCGTCGTGTTCTCCAGTGCGCTGGACGGCGTCGCAGAGACGCTGCTCGGCGCCGACCTCGCCGAGCTCGGCGCGTCCACACCTGCTGAAACTGTTGTTCTCGGTACCACTGGGGGTCACTACAATGAGGAACAGCTCAAGGGTGTTCACATGGACCACGCGGATGCTAGCGACGTGGCGCGTCCCCACAAGCGCGGAGCACGGGGTGGGGTCTACACATCCCCACCTCTGACAGGAGTGAGTGCGGCACGTGAGACTTCTGACGCGTACATGGTCAACCCCCTCGACCTCCTGCTTGACGCAGAGGACGAGGCGATAGGGGATGGGCGCGATGCGACAGACACACACGGGCAAGGCGCGCCATCGCCCGCTTCTCAAGTAGGTCAGGCGGCAGTCGAGCTTGCCGAGCTCGAAGACAGCCTTGTGATGGACCCGTTTACGCCCAGTATCGATCAGGACGGCGCGGCTGCGTCTCTGCGTGATGTGGGCCTCTCATTGGGACGCGAACTGCGGGGCGCCGAGGATCGCCAAGGAGGAGGCTGTGGTGAAGGTGTTGGAGCATCCACGTCGCTGGGCAGAACGGCGTCTGCGACCACGAACGCAGCCGCGGCGGCGCTGTTCTCCGCAGGCTCAAGGAACACGCGTGATGCACATATTCTCTCCGTGCTAGACATTTTATGTGACGACTTGTACTACTGTAAGACCAGTGTGCTCCGCTCCTTCGCCCGCACACGCGGTATTACTGGTCGCACCAAAGCAGAAACAGTGCTGCGGTTGGTGGAGTGCGCGCACGGCGACGCCCATGGTGAGAGCAAAGACCTCAGCCTGACGAAGCGCGTGCTCGGCGACGTCTTCCACGAGGAGGTGCGCACGAGTGGGATGCGGGCGGCGTGGAACAACAAAGCGCTCGAGGCCTCACACATTGAAATGGCGTGCGACCGTCACTTGCGATTTGAGCTGATGGCGAACACACAGAAGACGATGATGGTGCGGCGGAATGCAGCCGAGGCGGGACGTGTCCTACGCAAGCTCTCACGTCCGTTCCAGCAAGAGTACGACAAGTTTGCCGCACACGCGGTGGGGCACGTCTTTCGCACCTACAAGGTCGAGGCCGACGCGCTCGTGCAGGAGCTCTCGGTGGCCGAGGTCGTCAGTCCGTTCGCATCCTTACTCGTCTCGTACATTCGCTACGGCTCCTCCATGAACTTGCTCACGCGCACGGACGTCAACAATCGGCTTGTCCAGCTGGAGGTGGTGCAGCCGCTCGTGGAGAACAGCGACACACAGACGCTTCAAGAGTTAATGGCGCTGCTGGACCCAATCGTGGTGGCCATGGAGCAGCGCCGCATCTGCTTTGGGGAAAAGAAAACACAGTGGGGCCAGGACTCTGCGGAGGTTCTCGTGACGGCTGCGCAGAGCTTCAGCGAGGTCTCACACAGCCACTGGGGCACCGAGCGGGCCCCGCGCTGGGTACATGATCTCGCCCGTATGTTCACGAACTGGGAGCTCATCGTCCGCACGGACGTGGCCTCGCTCAGCGATGTACCACGGGTCTTTTTCGACTGCATCTTGTGTGGTGTCGTCAACTACTACGTCCTCAAGGAGGTGTACGGGGGCTTCATCGAAGCAAAAGATATTCCCATGAGCGTGCGAGCCTCGCTAAAGAAAGCTCTCATTCGACACTTCAACGACGAAGAGAAGGCGGCCAATGTGCTGAGTGAGCTCTTGTCGTACGTGATGGCGGGTGAAGGTGTCAATATGAGCGAATCCCGCGGTGGCGTACGAGGTGAGTTTTTCATTTCCGTGCTGTCCCAAATGCAGGGCGCGTACCACGACGGCGATCACAGCGCGCTGCACGCCGAGCGGGTGGCCGTGGTGCTCAACGAGGTCGCCACGACCGCGTCGCGCTGCACGCGCTCATGCGGATTGTTCCACGTGCTCGTCAAGACCACCGAGGACCTGTACTTCCACTTCCGTTTTCAGCGCGTCTTCAAGCGACTGTCCGCCAATGATCGCAAGACGATCCGCACGAAGCAAAGTCTCAATCTGCTCAAAACGCTCGATTACTTTGAAAAGGAGCTAGAGATGACGCCGCTGACAGCCAAAGCGGTCGCCTTCTTGACCATTCAGCTTGTCTTCTTGGCCATGCGAACGGATGATGGGCGGCGACCCGTGGTGGAGCGCTTCCGCAGCGTCCTTGGCCACGCGGAGCTCGGTATTGTGGGGCTGAGCGAGGTGGAAGCGACCCAGGTCCGCGACCTGCGCATCGCGTTTCCGCCGCAGCTCTCCTACAACTCATGGTTGAATGAGTCAGACACAAAAGAGAAGTCCGTGTACAACGTGTTGCCGTCGGTGGCGGTCAAGGGTGCCACAAATCACGCCATGATCATCTCGCAGGCGCCAATGATGAAAGCGTTAGACGCGATCTCGCGCGTGCCGTGGCGCATTAACAAGTACATGCTCCACGTCCAAGAGGCGATTGTGCGCGAGGGATTCGGGTTTGGCAAGATCCGTCCGGGTTTCTATCCGCTGCACTACTGCGCGCTGAGTCCGGGTGATGTTCGGCACGCGGCGCCATCTGTGGAAGCCGCCCGCGACGGGGAGGCCTTGATGCGTGATGATCTCGACGACGCGGATTCGTTGGATAGCCTTGGTGGCAGCGCCAACGTCTTCAATCTGGCAGAGCGTCGTCAGTACGATCACCAGCTCCAACAAGACTGGAAGGAGCTGAGTGAGCTGCGCAGTAGCCGCATTCACTACCTCCAAGCCCTGCGTCAGGCGCGCTCCATCGTCCGCTTCTCGCACATATACTTTCCGAACAGTATGGATTTCCGTGGCCGTATGTACCCTCTTCCTGGTCGCCTCAACCACACCGGCTCGGATCCATTCCGAGGCTTGCTTGAGTACGCGGAGCCGAAGCCGCTTGGCACTGTCGGTCTCTACTGGCTCAAGGTACATCTGGCGAACAAGATGGGTATGACAAAGCTCTCCTTCGATGAACGCGTGCACTACGTGGACGAGCACATCGAGGATGTTGTACAGAGCGCGGAGTCGCCGCTTCACGGTGATCGTTGGTGGCAGGAAGCCTCGGAGCCGATGCAGTGTCTGATGGCGTGTAAGGAGCTCGCCGACGCGCTGAAGCACTCACAAGGGCCTGAGACCTTTCTCTCCAGGCTACCTGTCGCCGTCGACGGTAGCTACAATGGTCTGCAGCATTACTCCGCCATTGGCCGCGATAGCTTCGGCGCGACCTTGGTGAATCTTGTGCCGAGCGAACGACCTGCCGATGCCTACACGGGCATTCTCAAAGAAATGATGAAATCGATCGAGGCCGATGCCGTGCGTGACCATCAAGTGGCACAGCGCTGCCTTGGTACGGGTAAAGGTCAAGACAAGGGTCACATTAAGCGTAAAACCATCAAGCGCCCGATCATGACCCAGGTCTACGGCGTGACCGGCTACGGCATGTCGGAGCAGATACTCGATGAGCTCGTGAAGCAGAACAAAAGCCACGGACTGTGGACGAACACAGATATGAAAGAGATGGCCGCGTACCTACGTGAGAAGGTGCTCGAGTCACTCGGTGTGACCTTCAAAGAGACACAGAACTGCCGTAAATGGCTGAGCGACATCACAGAGACGGTTTGGTCAGTGCAGCCGGCAGAGCTGCGTAATGCGCTGTGCTGGACCACGCCTCTCGGCCTCGTCGTTCGTCAGCCGTACAAGGTGCACAAGGAGTGCTCCTTCTTCTCGCCACACGGCTACACAAAAGTACCGGGTGATGCGGTCGCGCCGGCGAGTCGCAAGCAGCTGACCGCCATCGCACCCAACCTCATTCACTCACTTGACGCGACGCACTTGGCGATGACAGCGCTGGAGATGCAGCATCAAGGTTTATCCATGATGGCGGTTCACGATTCGTACTGGACGTATGCGTGTGACCTACCGCAGCTGTCGAAGATCCTGCGTGAGCAGTTCGTCGCGCTCTACTCGCAGTACGACCCACTATGGGAGCTGAAGGAACAGTGGGAGGAGTGCTACTTCGCCGATCTTCGCCGGCATGGCGTCACGTTGCCGGACCCACCAAAACGTGGTGATCTGGATCTCAAAGTGGTGCTCGACTCGCCGTACTTCTTCTCGTAAACGTGGGAAGAAAAGATGATGAAGAAGACGAAGGAAAGGAGAAGTGAGTGCGACGTGCGCGCTCTGAATGGGTGATGCGTGAAAGCGTGGTGGTGGTGTTTGGTGATGTCGACATTTCTCTCACAGATTACAACTGATGTTCTTTTTCTTTTTCTTTTTTTTCCGTCACTTGTTGGTTGGTCGCTGGGGTTTTTAAATATTTGTTTTCCTTTGTTGTTGTGAGTGTGGGCCGTCAGATTTGACAGAAATGGCTCGATTTTAAGTGCACAGAGGAAACAGCAGTAAGCGTGAACGTTCAACAAAGAATACGTGTTATTTCCTATTTGCCAACTAGCGTGTGTGTGCCATGAATGAGACGAGCTGAATCCGCTCGTCGACAATGCGCGCTGATCGCACGCACGCGGATGTCGCGATCAGCGTCTTGACACTTTTTCTTTCGTTCGTTTTCTTTTCAATATGTCCTGCCTCGCACTATCTTTTTACCCTCTCTCTCTCTCTACTTCTCCTTTCCCTCGTCGGCTACGGCTTCTGTTACAGGACACTGATACACTTTTTAACACAGCACAGACAAAAAAAAAATTACTGAGAGAGTTCCACTGAGATCGCTTTCTTCCGTCAAGCTCAATCGAAAGACATTCGGATCCCTCTTACTCCTCTTCTCTCGTCTTCTCTCGTCTTCTTTAAAAGAAAAAAAAACGCACACGCCGATCCCCGTTCGTGTGATCAAGACGCGTTAACAGCCATGTCCAGCGGCCACTCAGACCCCGACTACTTGGACGACGATGTTGTCAGCGTGGTCAACGCCGAGCCTCTGAAGGATGTGAAGGGCGATGAGGTCTACGGTAGCGGTGTGGGTGGGAAGCCAGACCCATTCGATGCCTTTCCGGACGAATATGTCGACGAGACCGCCGACGCCGCACCGAAGTCGTGTGTTGGTCGCTTCTGTGCACGTCTGCGTCATCTGGTGGAAACGGCGGTGCCACCCGGCGGTCACATCTCCAACATCTTCAACCAGGCCAGCGGCTGTCTCGGCGTCGGTGTGGTGTCCATGGCGAGCGGTTTCAATGGCACGGGTATCGTCTTGTCGGCCATCCTCATGGTGATCTGTATGGTACTGGTAGCCTTCTCCTTTTACTTCATCGGATGGGTGTGCGAGAAGACCCCCTTCCGCACATGGGAGTCTGCGTGTCGTCACCTGCTGTTCCCCGGCGCCGACTACGGCATCACCGTCTTCCTGCTTTTTCTACTCTTGGGCAGCATGATTAGCTACGTGACGTCTGTTCACGACCTCATCGGGCCTTTCCTCAACGATGATAGCGTGTCCCCATTCCTGCGTACAGACAGCGGCCGTCGTATCTTGACGGCAACGGTGTGGCTGTTCGGCATGTTCGTCCTGTGCCTCCCGCGACGTCTGTCTTCCCTGCGCTACTTCTCCATCCTTGGTGTCGGCTTCATCGTGTTGTTCGTGTTTTGTGTCGTGGGTAAGTCGGCGTCCCACGGTCTTCCGCACGCACACGAAATGAGATTGTTCGCTACCGGCCTTGATGCGGTGAACGGCTTGACGCTCTTCATATTCGCCTTTTTGGCCCACGCGCTCAGCTTCCGCATGTACGAGGAGATGCGCGCGCCGTCGGCGCGTAATCTTTGCATTGACTGTGGCGGTGCGGTCGTCCTCGTGGCGAGCCTCTACTTCCTCGTCGGCTTCTTCGGCTATGCGGACATCGGCCCCACCATCACCGGCTCCATCTTCCAATACTACAATGTGCGTGAAGACCCACTCATGTGCGTCGCCTACGTGGGTATCCTCATGAAGGTGTGCGTGGCCTACGCGCTGTGTAACCAAGGCGCGCGTCTGCCCATTTATCACCTTCTGCATTGGGATCTGGAGACGACGCCGTACTGGCGCCACGTGCTGATCGTCATCCCCTTCTGCCTCGTCTCTCTTCTTCTCGGCCTCTTCGTGCCCGACGTGTCCATTGTCTTCAACCTGGTCGGCAGTCTGTGCGGTGGTGTGCTGGCGTTCCTCGCACCCGTCTTCTGCTGCATGTACGCCGGAGGCTGGACGTGGCGCACAGTGCCCAAGGTGCCCTACATCATCAGCTACATCAACATCGTGGCCGGGGTCGTCTCGATTGTCTTCGGCACGGCCGTGACTGTTGATGGGCTCATCGCCAAGCACGGCTAGCCGGTTCCACCGCAAGGACGAGGCGAACACGGAGAATACCTACATGACGAAGAAGGAAGATGAAGTCAGGCGTACAAGATGACGTGCATCGAGAAGAAGAAAAGGACAAGTAGGGTGTGTGTTAGTGTGTAGAGTAGAGGTGTTCGAGTGTGGAAGAGCTGGTACGCCGTGTGTGTGTGTGTGTGTGTGCTTGTGTGTACGGAAGCGATTGGGAACAGGGAGAGTCAGCAATCACGGCACCACCCGTCCATGGCCGCGGATGCGTACTTACCGATTCGACAGCACATCGATCATCTCGAACTTCTCTTCATCCTACTTTTCTTTTTTCTGCTTTACTGTTGTCTTCTTAAAACCTTTTTCTCTCTCTCCCTCTCGCTTACTCTCAACGTCTCTTTCGTTTCTTCCTATCGAGCTTGAGTTTTCGCGTCCACTACCGCTTGTATCCTTATTTTTTTTTTTTTGTTTCTCGACACAACGCCATGGTTTGCATCGTTTGTTGTACACGCGCTTCTTCTTCTTTGTTTTTAATTTTCTCAGAATGCTGTTGCCGCCTGCATTCCTTTCGTTTCTATCTTTTCTCTCCCCTGAGCACGCTGCAGGACTCATCAGGATCCTTCGAATGGCGTCGCCCCACTTCTGTTGTGACAAGCCAAGTTTTTTAAAAAGAGAAGACACTACCGAATTGTATCGACGTGAGAAAGGGCGGTGTGTATTTCAGAATTCGAGGTACCTCTTTCATTCTTCTTCTTCTTTTCTTTTTCTTTTACATATCTGCATCCATGAAAACGGCGTTTGAAAAACAAAAAGGAAGAGCGACGTGGTCTCTCCATACGTCACAGTCTGACTGTGAGCTACCTTTGTTTTCGCTTTTTTTTTTTTAATTTCCCTCCTTTCCCCCACCTTTTATTTTCTTTTCTTTTTACTATTTTTGTTTTTTTTTTTTCGTAAAACGCGAAGAACGCATCGAATTTATCTGCTTGGTTCCTCGAATACGCACTGTCTATTCCTCGGGAAATCCAATGTCAGCGCTCAACACTGAAAAACAAACAGTGTCTGGTTGACGGGCACGCTGGTGTGTGCGTGTGTGATGGCAGTCGTGTACGGCACTCGTTTGCTCTTCTTCTTTTCTATTCGGGGTATTTACCCTGATCTCACCATGCTATCTTCTTCTTCTCAACACTGTCACGATCATCCTTTTCGCATTTATTCATCTATTTATTTATTGTCGCTCGTTGCGGCAAACGCTGTGCGTAACTGGCTTCCCGCTGCTTCCACTCCGCCGTAGCGAAATCGCAACACGCGAAGCGAACAGCGGAAAAAAAAAAAGCACATCGCACAAGAAAAGAAAAGAAAAGGGAAAAAGAATTTAATCATGAGTGATCGTGTAGACGACTTCAACAATGAGGACAGCGAGGTGGTGCTCAACGCGACCGCACCGCGCGAGGGTGGTGGGCACCTTGGCCCCCGTCAGGACACGGGCGCGAGCAGCGTCTATGGAGGGGACGCGTACGCCGACGTTGGCACCAAGACCGCGAAGATCGGTGACCCTACCTTCTTCGCGGAGCCGGAGCATTCCGAGCTCGCGCACGATCTGACCGGTCCGCGTCGCTACCTTCACCGTGCTGGGGCCTTCCTCGATCGCCTCGTGCCACCCGGCGGTCACATCTCCAACATCTTCAATCAGGCGAGTACGTCGATTGGTGTGGGTATCGTGTCCATGGCGAGTGGCTTCAATGGTACTGGCGTCGTGCTCTCGATCATTCTCATGGTGATCTGCATGGTGCTCATGACGTACTCCTTCTATCTGATCGGGTGGGTGTGCCAGATGACCCCGTACCGCTCATGGGAGTCTGCGTGTCGTCACATCCTGTTCCCCGGCGCCGACTACGTCATCACCTTTTTCCTGCTCTTTCTCATGTTTGGCGTCATGACCAGCTATGTCATCTCCGTTCACGACCTCATCGGCCCCTTCATTGGCGAGAACAACTCCAGCAGCTTCCTCAACACAAGCTCAGGCCATCGCATCCTAACCGCAACGGTGTGGCTGTTTGGTATGCTTATGTTGAGCCTTCCCAGGCGCCTGGCGACGCTGCGCTACTTCTCCATCCTTGGTGTCGGCTTCATTTTGTTCTTCGTGTTTTGTGTCGTGGGTAAGTCGATATCCCACGGTCTTCCGCACGTACACGAAATGAGATTGTTCGCTACCGGCCTTGATGCGGTGAACGGCTTGACGCTCTACATATTCGCCTTTTTGGGGCACGCGCTGAACTTCAAGATGTACGCTGAGATGCACGTGCCGTGCGCGCGTAATCTTTGCATTGACTGTGGCGCAGCCGTGTTCATGATCGGCGCGTTCTACTTCCTCGTCGGCTTCTTCGGCTATGCGGACATCGGCCCCACCATCACCGGCTCCATCTTCCAATACTACAACGTGCGTGAAGACCCACTCATGTGCGTCGCCTACGTGGGTATCCTCATGAAGGTGTGCGTCGCCTACGCGCTGTGTAACCAAGGCGCGCGTCTGCCCATTTATTATCTCCTTCGTCAAGATGTTGACACGATGCCGTACTGGCGCCACGTGCTCATCGTCATCCCCTTCAGTTTGCTGTCCCTCATCCTCGGCCTGTTCGTACCGGATATCACCATCGTCTTCAACCTCATTGGTAGCCTGTGCGGTGGTGTCATTGGCTTCCTCACGCCCGTGTACTGCTGCATGTTCATCGGCGGCTGGACCTGGCGACGTGTCGGCGCAGTAAATATTGTTCTGAGTTACCTGAACCTCGTGGCGGGTGTGGTCGCCATCGTGTTTGGTACGGCGGTGACGATCGACACGCTGGCGAAAGCGTACAGCTGACATGCGTACGCGTGGAGAGAGACGGACTGTGCTGGACTTGTCAAAAACACGGGTCAACGGGACGCGTTCGTGGACAGCGGAGCCGTGAAGAGTCGTATGTTGGTTGTCTCGTGTTTTTTTTTTCTTGTTTGGCAGAGTGAGGTCTCACTAGCCGCAGAGATCTCAACGTAAACACGGTGAGCTTCTTTTCTGTGTTTTCGTTTATTTTTGGAATTAAGGTGTTTAGCGAGATGTCAAGAAGCGTGAGCGTGATCGTGTTGTTATATCACTTTTTCACTATTTCACTTCTCTTCGTCTTCTCGCTCTCATGGCTCGTACGCACGCACCCTCAAAAGGTAAATGGACACTCCTTGACAACAATCAGATGAACCGCAACATACACCTTTTTTTCTTTTTTTTTTTTCTTTTTTTTTTTCCCGCGTTTATACGTCTCTCACTTGTCCTTCCACGATCAAGCGGGCGAATCTCCCTAGCGCAGGTGAGTGGCTCGTAGGCGCTCTTTAAAAGAAACAAAAACAAACGTATTTTCAGACGCGTGTTTTGTCTCTTTGTCTCTGCATCTCTACGTCTGCATCAGCCCCGATCAAGCACGCGAAAAGAGAAAAAAAGAAACAGTCGAGAACACCATTCCCGATGTGGCAAGAGGCTCGCGTTTTGTGTTGATCTTTTTTTCCTTTGGGGATCGTAGGTGTTCACATCCGCATTCAGTCTCGCGTGTGTATGCGTGTGTGTGTGTGTGTGTGTGTCGACGCGCTGTACGTCCATGGTTCATGTTTTCGATGCCAAAAAAGATCATCTCGACGCTTTGGCGTGATGTTTGGCGGCACACACACATGGAAGTCATCAAGAACTGCGCGAGCCGTGACATCATCAGAGTTCTGACACACTTCACGTGAACACACAGACAAAAGCACGCGTGAGCACAGAGCACGTGAACTCTTCGTGGCGTCGGCGCGTTTTCTGCGAGACGAAGCGTCGGCGAACGGGGACAGATGGCGATAAGATATGGCCTAGCCGTGTCTTGTTCCTCCGAGGACTGTCATCTGTGTGTTCGTTGTGCGAGATCATGAATTTTCAAGTGATATGGATGTGGTGATTGTTCTCTCGTGTTTGTCGAGTGTCATGATAATTCCCTTTCTCATTTTGTTGCTTTTTTCCGTTTTTTTTTTTTGTTTGTTTGTTTGTTTGTTTTTCGTGTGGACGCGGAGGAAGTTAAAAAGACGCGCGGAGGTGCTGTGCTTTCGGTGTACCTGTGCCGCCTGTACGGCAAGGAGGATCTGCGGAGTATAGTGCGGTGAGAGAAAGGGCCCGAAGGTGTTGTGCTGTCGCTCTGTGTGTGTGTGTGTGCTTTTTTTTTTTTTCTCTCTCTCTCCTCTGTCGCTTCCTTCGTCGCGACATACGTTAGCGACCGCGCTCTTAAAACACTTATCTCTCTCTCTCTCTTTTTGTTTGTTTTGTTTTTTGTTTTGTTATGCCTTCTTACCCGGTGGGGAAAGGAAAACGACGCGAAACGAAACAAACGGAAATATTCATGATCATGTATACTGAGACTGTGGTGCGTGTCATCGCTCACTGAGGCTCATATCTCGCGTATGTCGGCCTTTCTCACTCTTGCTTTTTGTTTTTCCGTCCAACCAATTCTATACACCCATATTCTCTTAACTCCCCTTTCATTACGAAGCAAAGAGTCGCTTTTCTTTATTTATTTCTTTGGTTCTCCTTGACCTCGTTCCACATTGTTGTTGTTGTCGACTCACATGAGACTGTTTAAAAAAAAAAAAAGATTGGTTTTTCCCTGGGTGGGAAGCACACCGTTATGACGTGGAAGTCGAACGACAGAGAAAACGAAAAGGAGGGAGGCCGCACTTCCTTTGGCTCCGCCTTCATCACGCTCATTCCCACGTCGTTCGTGCGCTCGTATGTGATTGGCCTGTCGCTCATGGAGATGAGGCGAGCGATCTCTCATGATAATTCTGCAAAGGGTCTTACCTGTATCACACACATGCACACAACCTCTTTTTCTTCTTCACCTCACAAGTCGATCTCTTTGTTTGGTGTCGTGCACATTATTGTCATTTTTTGTTTCATTTTGGTTTGTTTGCTTTTTTTTTCTTTTTTCGATTTCTGCTGTTGTTGTGCCAGTCGGCCGACACAAAAGTAGAGGCCATTGTGCGTGTGGCGGTACTTATTTTTTGTCTCCGACCGGTTACCCAGACACATGTCCCGATCACCGGCGTTGTTGTCACCAACTCAACAGGAACAGACACAGCATGCAGCCTCGAGCAGCTTCGCGGCCCACGTCCGTGATGTGATCGCGCGCGTGCTCGACACGCTCACCGCCGCGATGAGCGAGGCAGAAGACCTGTCCCAGGAGGCCGCTACGCACAGCGCGCGCGAGACGCTGCTGACATCGCTAAATGTGTATCGCGCTGCGTCTATGTCTGCCTTGGCAGCGCTGCAGCCGCTGTCTCTCGCAGCGGTATCACGTACTGCGACTTTTGAGGCGGTAAGGCGGGGTCAAACGCGTGGTCCAGTCGAGACGGAACATATTTGGTGTGAGAGCGAAGATGCGGCGCGAGAGAAACGTGGCGGAGCCGAACTGATCGCCCGTTTGAAGCATCAGCTACGGCGTCAAGAGGAGGAAGCCGAGACCGTGGAGGCCCTGCTGAAGAGTCGACTTGAATCGCTCGAGGCGACTGTCCGTACACTCCGGTCGCAGCAGAACGTGGATTTCGAAAAGCTTGAGCATCTTGTGAAGGATGATGTGCGGCGAAGTAAGTCGAGCTCACCAACCCCGCCTCCACGGCCGCAGCACTCTCAGCCGCAGCAGCTGTCGTACCAGTCGTCGCACGAGGCATCGATGGTGTCCATCACCTACTCTCTCGCTCGGTGGTGCGGTCGAGAACTGATCGCCATGGAGGCCCGCGAACGCGCACATCTGGTATCGGAAGAAGCCGCCGATAGACAAGTTTTTGTACATCGTCGAATTCTCGCACGTGCGGTCGTGCGTGCGCGTCGTCACCCCGCGTCTGCCACCGCCGACGGGACGCTGAACGCGTGTGAACAGGACACGCAGACAACAGCGGTGGTGGCCTCGCCGCCAGCAACAGCAAGGTCACTGTGGGCGTCCACGACACAGAGTCAGCATGCGCTGGAATCGGATGTGCATCACTTGGCCGAGTACGCAGCAAGCTTACACCAAGACCTGCGAGCCCAACACACACAGATGCGTGACGCCGTCGGTGCAACGCGTGAGTCGATGGAAGCGGTACATCTCCACGCGCTGGAAAAACTCGCCGCGCGGCACACCGAAGAGCGTCGCGTCCTTGAGGAACGCCTGAACGAGCTGCTAGCCGCGGTGGCAGAGACACGCGCGCAGCACGAGCGTCAAAAGACGCAGGCGTACGAGAACGACAAGGAACGACGCGCCGCGGCGGACGCTTACGAGGCACAAGTAGAAGACCTCAGAAGGCAGCTCGTGTCCGCAAAGAAACGAGCGTTGTCAGTGGAGCTCGAAAAAGACAAACTACAAGCGCGCGTGCGTGTGCTGACGCGGCAACTCGAAGACACCGTACCGCGCAGAGCCAGGTCCACACACAGTCCGGAGCGCGGTCAACGATGTGCTGCGGGCGTTGTGGTCGCCAGCCCGAACCGCTCATCTCGTCCTTCGCATCCGCCAAACGCAGGCGACCATGACGACGACGATGCTCACACGTACGACTATCACAGTGGTGGTGGTGGTGGTAAACACATCGGGAACCAGAACCATCCCAGAAATCCATTCGCCGGTTATCGAGAGCAGGAGACGTGGGACGACGACGATGCGGTGCAGAGGCGCGACGCACAGCCCGCATCCGCCGCTGGCGTGACCACCACCACCGCCTCCGATCTCCGCGTTCACCCAACTGTGTGGTTGAGGCAGCTGCGTTCGTGGTCTTCACCTCCGCGTGCCGCCGAGCACACGGAGCCGTGCGCGTGTGTCGCTTTATCTGAGAACGGTTCACTGCCGGCTGCATCGGGTGTGCACTCACCGTCGGCCATCGCAGTGACTGCCGTGCGTGGGCCGTCGTCATCGCCGAGATCGGCCACCGCACAAGCCGAAGAGCGGGATCTGGTGCTCACACCGCGTGCGTCCTCCGCCTCCGCGATCAGGCGTCGGCGTGTGCGAGAAGAGGCCACCATAGATGCACAAAGCCTGACTCACACACGCTCCGATGTGCACGACGGTGAGGAGACCTTCCTGCCGCCCTCACCGTCCATGTGGGCGTCGTCGTCACCCTTCGCGAGCTCCCCAGCACCGAAAGCACCCATGTCAGAACAGGCGTGTGCCTCCCTCCAACCCGACGCACCGAAGGCGGCCAACCAGGTGCGTACCCACGCGCGACTGGATGGCATGCGCAGTACACTGCTGTCCGCGATGGACGCGCTCAGGACCGACATGCAGCATCACACCACGACGCGTGAAGTGCAGCGCCGGCAACATCAGCGCGAAGCCCGCCATTTGAACACAACGCGGCACTACTACGAGCACGCCCTTGGTCTTCCATCGCATGCGGGTGAAGACGGGTATGCTGCGAAGAGACAAGCAGGAGCGAACGCCGCTACGTCATCGCTCTCTACGCCTTCCGATGCGATGCCGTCGCTTGAAGCCGCAGCGTCACAACTGACGTCCATCTGCACGCAGCTCAAGGCACTTCAGGCGCGTGGCGTGACGGAGGAAGAGGTGTTTGGGGCGAAGATGGCGGCAGCGCGTCAACAGTACAAACAATTGGCGTTGGCCCTTGAGACAGTTCAAGAGAAACAAGCCGCTTTACGTGCGTAGCCGTTCTCCAGCGTGGTTTCTGTTTTTCTTTTCTTTTCATAGATTCTTTGTTCTCCTCTTTGTCCTACTCCACCCTGCTCAGCTGTTTTTGTAAATGCGTCAAGGCACCGAAAGGCGAAGTTTGTCGTACCGAATCAAATCAAAAACGGAGAAAAAAGGTGTCGTGATAACGAACGAAGGAATGTCTGCTCGTTTGTGAGCGTCCTGGCTCACTGACATAGAGAGATAGAGAGAGACCTCATACGCACAGGTCAATCAGGTGCCGCGTGAAAATCTCCTGCATTGCACGTCACGCTTACTTCTCTCCCCACACAACCACGCTCACACGTACGCCTCCTATCATTCGACACTCACTCACGTCTCCTCAGTCTTTCTTTGTTTCTTCTTTTATTTTTCCGCTTTGTGTACGTCCTCACCACAATCTCCAAACGGTTCCTTTCTCATCTGCGAGTCACTCTGATCCATGTCGACGGCCGGGGCTGCTTCCGATCGGCAGCGCGTGTACGCCCGTGAAGCCCCGCTCGGAACGTCACGTAAAGGCCCATACGTCGTCCGCAATCGCGCCTCGCTACCTTTGTGCAGCTTCAACGCTGAACGCACGCCGTACCTTTACTCCTCTGTGACACGTGACGGTTATTTTACTATGGACACTCCCACACAGACGAAGCAGCGCCAGCAACAACGACAAGGTACGGCGCCGTGCCCGGTCACCGCACCCCCGCGCATGGATCGGTACAGTCGCCGCGGATTCAACGCGTTCGACGAAGAGCACCGTATGCTCGTGAGACGTGCGTGGCGCACATACGAGAAGGTGGTGACGGCGCCCGCTCAACGAGACGCCCTATTAGATGAGTTACTCGCACTCTCGCCAGCGACATGGACAGGGGAGCTCGTCAAGTTACAAAAGGCACGGCAGCTGCGGCACAAGAGAACAGACCAGCAGTCACGGTATCAGGCGGAGGAGGACCTGAAAACACTGAGCAGCACCGCCCTCTCTGTCGGCGCCGGCAGCTCGACGAGTGGGTTGCCATCAAGGCCTCATTCCGCAATCAGCGTCTCACCTATCGCACGCGACGCGTGGAGCGTGCGTCAGTCGCCCACACGATCAACGTCGACAGGTGAAGGAGACTCTGTGTCGAGGCTGGTCAAGATGAGCCCGCTGTGGACGTCTGTTGGCTCGCACAATGGTGGGACGAGCAGCGCTGTGGACGTGTCACAGAATAGCCGCACTTCTGCCTCACCACCACGCGCACCGCACCAGCTGAAGTCCCAAAAGCAAAACCAACATGAAACGGAAGAATGGGGAACATATGCGTGTCGTCGCGATGTCGACGCGTGTGCAGACACAATCATTTCACGACCGCCGCGGCCACGACGTGCCACATCTGCCATGGCCGCTCTGCCCGTCGCCCCCACACCTGTGCGGAGTGAACATCAGACGCGCGAACTAAAAGGGACGAGGGACGACTCCAGTGTTGTGTTTCCGACCTGCGGAACGCGGACGGTCCCAGGTGGGTACCACTATGCGCATCGCGATGATCCGCTCACGCTGTCATTGTACCATATCAACCAAAGCGCGGCATCGCCGTCGTCCTCGTCCGCTTCCGTTTTGTATCGGGAAACGCTCGCAAACGCATCCTTTCGCGGCATACGTGCGCTGTGCCCACCACGGTACGTCCCAGTCAAGCGTATCGACCACACCGAGTAATCGTATGTGATGATAGAGACGTTTTCGGTGTTCCTATTTCTTGTCTTTAGTCTCTGTTTATCGCCATATCGTTTTCGCTGTTGTCGCCGGCTTTCGATGCGCGCAAATGTAAAGTCTCCTGTTGTTCCATAATCTCCTCCTATAAGCGACGCCTTACAGTAGTTTTTGTTTCTCTGGTCGCTGCGTTTCTCTGTGTTCCCGCGCTTTACTTCAAATGGGAATAACGCCCCTTGTTCATGTTCATTATGGCTCCGCGCGTTCGCGCCGTTTTTTTTGCTCTGGAGTGTGAAGACTGCTTTTTATCTTCTTTTCAGCGGGCAGGTGTGTCTCCTTTTTGACACGCACACGCGTGTACTTCCTCTCACTTCGCCTTTGCTGGGTACTTGATGGATTCCTCATGTCGGTACCGTATCGCGCTAGACACGGCTATCTCTCCTTCTTTTGCAAATCCTTTCTCTATGTATGCGTGTGTGAGAGAGAGAGAGTTTTTTTTTTTTCTATCGCACAGTGAATCGTTGTCGTGTGAGAGGTCCGAGCAAGTCTATGAAACAAGAAGAAAAGAAAAAGAAAAACGCAGCGTTGAACGACAACAAAGAAAGACGGGTGTGGTCACTCACGTGTGCCTCTCTGTCCCTTTTGATTGAAATCTCCTCGTCCTCCTCCTCATCCTCCTCTCTCTCTCTACACTGATTCAACCCTCGTGGTATTTCTCTCAACGTCCGCGTGCTTTGTTCTTTTCTTGAAGCCTCAACAACGTAGGAGCACACCTGGCGTGTCAAGACGGTTATGGCCACTGTTTATCTTCTTGATCTCACTGGCTATCAGGCCGCACCAGCAAGCACGTGTGGTTCGTCGCACGAGGACGCGACGCGCGATGGCTACGCGCCGATTGACGATTCTGACCACACGCTCATTTCAGCAAAGACGGTGTCCGCATCGCCATCCGTGACGTCCGATGCGTTCGTCTCCTCCACCTCCATGTCGTTGGCGTGGTTGACAGCGGCGGAGCTGCTTCGCTGGCCATCGTGGTCGTTGATGGAGGCGTCGTGGGCCACCACCACGCGCGCACGCGAGCTGCAAGCCCGACCTTCGGGGCCGGCAACCGCTCCATCCTCCTACACTCTTTTTACCGTGCCGGAGCCGCTTCAGGTGACGACCAAGTACTATCGTGCGTCGTTACGCCTTGTGGTGGGGTGCGCGTACGGGGAGGAGAGCTGTCCCGCGCACACACACGCCTCTGCGACGCTGCACACGCTACATGAAGTCATGCGGCTAACGGCACCACCGCGCACCACTGATGATGCGAAAGAACGTCTGGCGCATCCTTTTGGGCTTGTTCTTGTCGTGCGCCGCTCACAAGATCCGTCGGCGTTGCCGTGGCACGTGCTCAACGGCAGTCGCGGTGGAGGCTGTCTTTGCCGCGCGGTTCTCGCTTTTGATGACGGGTGGGATGATGCTCACAGCACTGAAACGAACAGTGATGTGCGCGGAGAGACGGTCTTGGATGATCGGTGGTATGATGCGTGCGTGGCGAACGGCTTTGAGTACATCCCCCACGCTGCCGCTCTCTTGGCAGGTGAGCGTGCGCCATCCGGGCAAACACCTGCAGTCGAGCACATTGAGGCGGGTGTGGAGCACGCGGGACTTCTCGGCCCCACGCTACGCGGCTCAGCACGGCTGCTTCAACTACTACACAGTGTTCTCTGGCCAGCTCACGTGCGGGTACCTCTTGCTGCGACGCCAGCGACGGATCGATGCACAGAGCCGACCAGGCCTCTCAACACGCTGTTCGTTGTGGCGACGGCGGCTGGCCAGACAGCGCTGACCTCCCGTCTGCGTTGCACTGAAAAAGGTGGCGGGCGTGACGATGAGAGTGTAGCGAGAGACGGACGAGAACAACCCAAGCGACGGGTGCTCTCACGTTATCACAGACGTTTCTTCACGGACGTGCTCCCGGCGTGTGCGAGTCGTGTCCAAGCCAGCGATGCCATCACCGCGGCTGACATGTCCACGACTCACGCTCTGGGTCTTCTACTGGCGAATCGCTACCAAACATCGATTGTGACAATGGAATGTCTTCATCCAGCCTTCTTTGAGGAACCGAACTCCGATGTGTTGAGGCGTTTGCTGGAGCAACGCCGCGGCCCCTCTCTTGTTAGGGAATGCGGTCGCGTTGGATGTGAGCACGGTGAGAATGATGGAGGTGCGGAGGAGAATTGTGACGATGACGATCACCTCGCCATCGTCGTGTGGCCGCCAGACGAGACAGCGGGCGAAGATGCGGCAACGCGACCCGCACACACCGAGCAGCACGTGTACAGCGGTACGTCTCTCGGGTACCCCTCGCTCTCCACGATTCTGAACACGCTGCTGGTTAGCAGTGGCGTCCCTCATGTTGTGGTGGCGAACATCTCGGCCGCACCCTTGTCCACGTGGGACGCGCACGCGTGTGCGGAGCGCGGTGTGGAGTGCGTGGAACTCGCAAGGCCGTCCTCTACCGACGATGCCGACGGGCCCTGCGGTGTGGACCGTCTTCAAGAGATCCTTCACTGTGCGCGATGGCTACCCGTACGCACCGCGTCACAGACACCCGTCATGTCCTCTGACACAGCTAGGAAAGACGCCGTCGCGAATGGCATCCGCGTATGCGTGTACGGATCAGGTGTCGGCAGTGATTCGACTGGATGTTTCGCGACGGCGCTGCGCGAAGAGCGCTGGCTGCGGTTGCTTTACGAGACTGTCTTGGTGCCGTTGTCCGCGGCCACCGCAACCGAAACAACCTCTTCGGATGTGTCCTTTGTCACCGCATGCGCGCCATCACTGGTGTTGCCGTCAATGACATTTCATGTGGCCAATCGCTACTTCCGCGCACCGCTGTCCGTGGAAATGGAAGGTGGTTTAGCGCACATGCTGCGAGCATCACGTGGAGTAAAAGCAAGGAAGACGACGTCCGCCACCTTGCCGCACACATCCGCTGTGATCATTCTCACAGAGGCGCGCGTCATTCTCCGCGCCGCTACGGTAGGCTCGTCACGTGGCGACAGCAGCAACGGCAAATGCGAAGACGACGACGACGACGAGACGGCCGCTTTTCATTTCGCGACTTGTATCCGCGCGCTTCAACGTCAGCTTATCCAAGAGGAAGAAGCGCGCCTGGAGGAGTGGATAGACGCCCCGGCGCAGTCCGAGCGCACCGCGGAGACCGAGACGCTGGCGCTTCTGTGTATCTGTGATACAGCCTTTGATCAGGAGGCGGCTGTCGACGATGTGGAGGCTGCTCTGTGTACCATCCTAAGTGGCGACGTGTCGTCTTTACCAGACAACGTCGGCGCGGACCAAGGGGTGATTCGGTACCCGCTCTTTGAAAGAGTGTGGGCTGGTACCTCCCCGGCGATCACGGCTGCCCATATCGATGCGAACGTCACGTCAGACAATGATGGTGGAGTCGTGACTGACGCAGGGGGGTGCGAAGGCATGTCCCGAGTACGCGAAGCGCTTTCCCAGCATGTGTGGCCTGTGCGTACAGCTCTGATCACATCGAAGGCGGAGGCGAAAGAAATAGCGACCCCGCCGGTCTCACAGGATGGGATCGATCTGGTCACCGACGGTCGGGGAGATCCCGCGCCACACTCGGAGGCTACCCCATCCGCAGGCCTTGCCGTTGCCGATGAAAGCAACAACGCAGACGTCGTTGAGGCCGTCGTTGCGACCATTGGGTGCGCGCTACCTCCAAATTTCCTTATCGACCCCGTGACCATGCGCAGCGTACACGTCCACGCACTCGATCCGATGCCGACGAGGCCCAGTTGTCAGTCGCCTACCAACGAGGCGACCGCGGCGGCGGAAGTAAAAGAGTGGGTGGATAAGATGCGCTTGCACGGGGGTCACCTGCCGGCGTCTGTGCGTAGACACCAAGCGGCTGTGCTGGCGCTCGCCATGGAGGCATTTCTCTAGCCAGGACGGAGGGACAGAGGGGGGCGATTCTCTCCGTCTTTCGGGGGTTTTTTTTTTATTCTCCTTTTTGTTTTTTCTGAACGATGGCTTTATCCAGAGAATTGAATGATCCCCATGTCGGCCCTGTTTCTCCCCCTCATAATTCTTAACTTCCTTCTGCCTTTTCCTTCCTTCGGCAGTAAAAAAGGCGTTGCTGAAACAGGGACGATCAAAAACAACAACAACAATAACAAAAAGATGATCCCGGGCTCTCAACTTGTGGCCCTGGGACCTCACTACGCACCCGCTTTAGCAGTGGGCTTGTACAACATGGCTTCTCGAGCACCGTTCCCGCTACAGATTACCTAGCGCGACACAGCAGACAGTGCGCCTGTGTCTGAGACAACCACTTTGGCCCTCGTCGACGTCAGCCTCCAGCGCGTCCGCGACGGACAGCTCCAAGTTATTCCCCCCACCACCGTCATCGACAACATCGCAACGACAACAGAAATCCCCCGGACAGCGTACGGCGCTTTGTCCCACACCCAATGGGCCGCCATGGAGATCGTGGGGCCAGACTTTCGCCGAAACGCTGGCGAAGCGAAACCATCAGTTGATCCAGTACGTGTAGTCCATCGCCCACCAAAGGATACACATTATGCAACGCACGAGCGACGAGTTGTCGAACTTGTGGAACACGTTGGGGGAATTACACGTGGACATGTCCGTGCAGTGCGCGACGCTGTACGACGGGCTGCGGTCCGCCCAGGCGGACGCACGGATCGGCCGAGTTGAGTCCAATTTGACGGCCATCCCCGAGACCCAAGCACTGGCGGCGGCGTCGGAGCGCCAGGCGTCCTCCGCCCAGCAGAGGATCTCGTCAGTTGAGCAAGCCGCGGCTCAGTAGGCGGCGACGTCTCTCACGGTACAGTTGGCGAGCCAGGCACAGGCCGACGCCCGGGAGGCGGCAACAGTCATCCAGCGAGTACAGGGTTAGATCCAAACCGCAGCGGGGTCCATCGCTTCCACGTAGCAGCGCGTGACCTCGGCCGTGCAACAGCAGGCCGCGCAGGCTCAGGCGATTCCCGCTTCCTCCCTCCAGGCGGTTGGCCGACTCGCTGCGGGGCTCGACGTCCACCAGGCGGACATAGCTGAGGCAGCGCGCCGGTTCGATGTCTTGGAGGGCGATACCAAGTCCCTTCGATCCGACCCTGCGGAATTGTCGGCAACCGTGCGCGCAAGGCAGAGCCTTCTCCATCGAATCGTGCAACGGTCGGACGCGTTGGACAGCGAAAAGGCTTCAGTTCGTCCGGATCCCTTCACGATCGCTTCCCAGTCACAGGAGCGCACCCGCGACACCCATGTGGTCGAGTCGGGTCGCTCTTCCATCCACGGAGGGACATCAGACGATGACTCTCGGGAATCCCCCACCGCTGACGTTTCGGAAGGTGGCCGCCGCACGATTACATTTCCGGCGGACATCTCTCAAGATCTGCCGCGATTGGTCGTCGCCGATATGACGACCTGGTATCCCTTCTACAAGGCCAACGGTACGGAGGTGTTCGTGACCTCGATGAAACTGGAGATCCCGTGCCCAACTCAAGCTCCCCTCAAGACGGGAGTACCTTGCAGCGATGCAGAATCCGAAAGATTTCGTGCGGAACGCGTTGCCGAGGGGTAACCTTGTGCATCGCCACGATAATATCAACGCCGCCGGACTCTTCGCGCGCGGGCTGTTGTCCACGGTCCTCGACCTGCACCCCCGCTCGCACGATTGCGCGTCGGGCGGCGCGGAACACCAGGTCTTCACCGACCTGGACAGCCAAGGTTTGGCGGCACGCGAATTCATGGCGTACTTTTACCCCTTTGAGTACCGCAAGGTCCACAAAAAGTCCGAGAAGCAACGCTCCGGTCGCCGCGGGCAGCAGGACCCTGGCTCGGGCTCTCACCAACCCCAGCGGACGGCACGCCAGCGCGACACCGCTACTTCCGAAGACGACCTTGCGCTAGTTGATGGATCGGAGCTCGGCAGCTCGTCTCCTGGGGACCGGTCTCCTGATGCGTCTGCCATAGTCCATCTTCCGTGGCCGACCGCTCACGTGCTCGACGAAGAGGACCTCGGTCCGGGGTATTCCATCCTTCCGCGCCGGTCCTCAGCGCGCTTATCAATTTACAGAGAAGGATTTTCGCCTCCCCCTTCATGTCAAAGCGGTTCCCGCCCCAGATTACCATGACATCACGACGCACGCCCGTGAAGGCATACAGCATCGCCTACGCCACTGTGGAATTTGTTGAACGGCTCCGTTCCCGCATCGGTGGCACCGTACAGCCCTCTTCGGGCAGAGTGGGCGTCCATTTTGCTGCAGAAACAAGTGGCGGAACCGGCCTCCGACATGTCAGAGGTAGGTCTGTGCTCAGCGTTTGCGGTCGTCGAAGAGCGTTCCGCAGGAGACCAATTGCAATTCCTTGTGTGGCCACGCAGCTTCAACGAGTACTTGGACGACGTCGGCTACCAGCCTCGGGTGCCCCCTCCTCAAGACACCTTGGGACGTGGCCGCGGCCGATTGGGGCGCGGTGTGCGATCTGACCTGCTCCCTTTTCCAGGTTCCTCTTCCCCCCCCCCCCCCTCGACACTACGACACCTATGTCGCTTCCGCGATACGAGGGGTCGCGTGCTTCAGATGCGCGCGCTGCCAGCGGGCCTGTCCATGAGCCCGGAAATCATGCACACTCTCGTGGCGACGCTCGGGGGTGATGACACCTTCTGTCAGCCTGCTTGGAAAGCCCCCGAATCTTACCGTCCTTACTTGGATCGACAATCTGCAGTGGACGGGATCGCGCGAGGCGGTGGGACAGTTCCTGCCCGCCTTCCTTCAGCGCGCACGTCAGGCCCGAGTGACACTCAATGATGACGAGACGCGTTGTGCGGCGTCCTATGTCTTCGCTGATGTCCATTTCGATCATCAGAACCATACTGTCGTGCTCGAACCAAAAGCCCACAAACATCTGGCGCGCCCAAAGGATTTGAAATCCATTACCTGCTGAGACCTGGAACGCCTCATGGGGCGGCGTTGGTTTGCCGCGCGCGTCTTTGCGATTCCGCTACACGAGTACTGGTGGGCCTTGAAAGGCGCTCGCCGCTGTATGCGCAAACTCAATAGACGCATCCTCACAGAAACAAATCGCGCGGATCTGCCGGCTAGCTCCGTGGCACAACTGCAGACGTGGCTGGGCCCAGCCATACTCAACAAGCCTCGCACCATCTTGGTGGTGCACGATGCCACAGACCATTTCGACGTGTACACGGACGCTTCCATGAAAGGCTGGGGTGCGGTCTGCATTAATAGGGAGACTAAGTCCACGGTCATTCTGGGACAGCGATGGCCAATCATTCCACTTCATATCAATGCGGCAGAAATCCGCGCTGTGGCATTGGCGATGGAGAAGTTGCAGACCGTGATTTCGCCGAACGCCGCTGTGCACCTCCACATCGGCAACACATCGGCCTTAGCGGCAGTGCGCAGACAAAGGTCCCGCAGCTACGCTGTCAACAAGTAACTCACTCGAGTTATTCCGCTCCTCAGACGATACTGGTTTGATGCCTCTTACGTGGCGTCTGCGGACGACTTGGCGGACGCACCAAGCAGCATTTTTTGAAGACTGAGCGTCATGGGTCATAGCAAGCGACTTGGGTGATGGCGCCCTCGAGAAGTCTTCAAACGGGTTCGGGAGGGAAAAAGATTCCCCTTGACGTATGTTACCCCATTAAAATCAACCTGAGGGAAAAAGATTCCCCCTCGATTCGTTTCAGCAGTGTAAAACGGAGACAAGCACCAGCAGAAAACAAAAACAAAGGTCGAGAGAGACAGCTGTGTCGGTTCCTTTTTCTTTTTTTTCTTTTTTTTTTTTTTCGAGAACTCGCCGCCCGCATCGAGCTCTCCAGAGCAGATAGCTCACTCACGCGCGTACGCCCTTTTTGCACAGAATCTTCTTTCCCGTGAACATTTATCCTCCCCCCTCCCCCCCCCCTCCCCCCTCTCTCTCTCTTATCTGCGTCTCCACTTCCATCTGAGTGCGCATCCGTCTTCGAGAGTGCGCTGTTTGGTCCGTTTGGCGTCCGATCTATTGTTCTTCACCTGGGTGTTTGTCCACACGTACTGTGCTTCCTTTTTCTTTTTTTTTCTTTTTTTCTTCTCACTTGTTGCTTTTCATTGAACGCGCTGATCGCGACACACAGACACTACTGAGCATAGGCGCAGTTGTGCAAGGTGACAGATGGTGTCTTCTTACCCTCGTCACTCGAGTGGAAACAATGGTCGCCGGCTCGCCTCTTCTCGTCGGGTCGGTCCGCCTTCGGCTGCTCGTCAGCGTCGCCCTCCTCGGCAGACGCCCAAGGCAGATCCGCTCACCTTGCCGACGACCCTCGCGATGCCACTCAACATTTCGTTCGGTACCTTTGACTTCCAGGAAATGCGAAATATTGGTCAGCGTGGGGGTGGTGTGCGTGAGCTGAATTCACTCCTTCGCAGTGCGCGGAGACGGGACAGCGAGCATGGCGAGATGCTGCGCAGCAGTATTGGGATTGAGCAGCGTAACGATGACCTTCTCACCGCGGCGGTGCGCCGTGCTGCCGGTGAGCGTGTGAAGGACGATCCGGCCAAGCTATCGCGTGCCCTTGCAAAGCGCCGGCAGAAGAAGCGCCAATCGGCAAAGAAGTGGGCGAAGCGCATCGAAGCGTTGGAGAACTCGGTTGAAAACGTGGTCGCCGACCGCAGTACGGCCCGTCAAACGAAGAAAGCTCAGAAGGATGCCAAGCAGAAGGCGAAGGAGGGCCGTAAGGCTGCCTTCAAGAAGGAAAGCGATGGTATCAAATCAAAGTACGGCTCCTCTAAGAACAAGAAGGATGCCAAGAAGAGCGGGAAGAGCGGGAAGAGCGGGAAGGGCGGCAAAGGTGGCTGGAGTGGTGGTGGGAAGGGCGGGAAGCGTGGCCACAAGTAACACGCTGGTGAGGGCAACGTGGACGGCGCGAGGCGATGCCGCCTTCGCACGTGGAGACCACAGGAGACGTACGAGGGAAGAAAAGGACGCCTTTGTCGCTCACGCCACGCCGTCGTTCCTGCTTCTCGAGTTGGTCATCTGCAACAATGTGTCTTGCTATTTCGGAAACGCTGCAGGGCCCTATTTTTGTGTTTTTCTTTGTTCTTTTTGTTGTTAATAAAATACACGTTTAATGCAGCGTCACCCATCCACTGCTTCCACTCGAACAAGATACAAACACGAATGTCTATCTCATAGAGTTCAATCGATGGCCTGATACCTCTCCGCGCTAGGTGCACGGGAAGTGGATCAGAGACACAGGACAGCCACTACGCTCGTGTGTGTGTGTGTTGAGCACGTGCGGGAGCGGCATCTGGTTGTGCACCGCCGCGGCTACACGTTCTTTTCGCGGTTGTGGGTTCAGAGCAGCTGACAAAGACAGCACACGCTTTTTTGAAATTTTCACTGACTCTCCTGCTGCTGGTTAGCTCATGAACGGCGGTCGTTTCATTGTCTCTCTGCCTCAACGCTCAACTCCTTTTTTTTTTCCTTTTTGCTTTGAGTGCATCTGCTGTTCTCCTCAGGCTCTCCATTTTGTGGTCACCTTCGAGTGCGCGTGTGAGTCTGTCACGTCATTTATCCACTGTCTTCCTTCCCTATCGATCCCCACCTCTACCCCCCACACACACACCTTTTCTGTCGAAATGTGTACTGTCCTTCCCTCCGGGCTTCAAGCAGTACGTGTATTTCTCTCATTCCAGCAAACTCCACACGGTTTTTGTACCAACAACAACAACAGCAACAGAAATGATGCTTCGTGGCTTGAATGTGCGTATGAGTGCCGCTGTGGTCGGTGCACGCGCCGCTCCCATGCGTGTCTTCAGCACCAGCCGCTTCTCCAGCGTGTTGCCGGCTGCCTGTGTGGCCGCACCCATGCGCGCGTGGAAGCCCGTCACTCAGCTCACCGCACCGTACGCCGCCATCGCCGCGTCCGCGCGGTTCTTCTCCTCCACACCCGTTGGTGCGCCGACCAAGCTGGCCGCGATGCGCAGCAGCGGCAACCACGACATCCGCGCGGCGAACAGTCCGATGAACTGGCAATCTAACGACAACAACACCGGCGGCAGCCAAGCCGACAGCCTCACACCGTACGTTCGCCAGCATCTGCAGCGTGTTTACGGCCTGCTCGCGGTGAGCATCGGCGTCGCTGGCATCGGCAGTATGCTCATGATCGCGACACCGCTGGCGAAGATCATCCCGTTCTGGCTCCCCATGATCGGCGGCTTTGTCCCGCTGTTGTGGCTGTCGTTCGCACCACCAGCGAACCCCACGCTGAAGCTCGGCCTCTTCCTGTCCTTCGCACTTCTTGAAGGCATGGCGATCGCCCCTCTTGTCCTCGTGTCGACGATGAAGGGAGTCCTGACGACATCGCTTGTGCTCACAGCAGCCGTGTTCTGTGGATTCAGTGCGGCCGCGTACCTGGCACCGCGTGCGTCACTGGTGGCGTGGCAGGGTCCTCTTTTCGGCGCGCTCATCGGCCTCGTCGCCATTTCTGTGATCAACATCTTCTACCCGACGGCGATTGCGCATTCGCTGATCCTGTACGGTGGTCTCGCGCTCTTCTCGGTCATGGTATCCGTCGATACGCAGGCCATGATTGAGCGCGCGCGTTGTGGCGCGGGTGACCACGTGCAGGACGCGCTTCAGATGTTCCTCAACGTGATTAACATCTTCGTTCGTATTGCTCAGATCCTTGGAAGCTCGAACAATTAAACACTGAATGGGGGGGATGCACCAAGGGGGAAAAGGGAGGACAAGCAGGTGTCAATGTCGACGCAATCGAAACCTGAAAAAAGAAAACGGTGTCGATCATCGCGGACGTTCGTTTTTTTTTTTTTTGCACTTCCCCTCTTTTTTACGTTCGAGCTGTTAGAGAGAAGTATGGCAGTGCACATGCGCTGCGTTTATTTGTCAAGCACTACGGTGAAGGCGTTGATTCGTGTCTCGCCCGAACCTATTTCCTCGTATACACGCATCGACACTCGCTATCTGAAACGATAAAGAAGAAAAAAAAAAAAGGCGAGCTGCGTTCTCGCTCTTGTGATCGGCCCAACTCGGAGGACACTGGCATCCGGCCCTACACGTGGGTGTGCGAGAGCGTGTACGTATCCTGCCAAACCAATCGAACGAAAGGAACAGGAACGAGGTGTCGAAGAGAAGGGATGGCGCGACGTGTACGGCTCATGGTCGCTAGCCTTTTTCGTACACCCAAAAGGTGAATCTCTTAGCGGAATCGTGATGCGTGTCGCGCGCGCTCTCCGTCATGGATCCATTCTCCCATCACGTTGCTGCGGTCTCATGTGCACATTGTCTGGGCTGGACACAAAGATGGGAGAGAGAGCGCGATCAATACGGCGAAGACACTCCCATGACATCTCGCGTATTTCGTTGTGCACATGGTTTTTAAATACAAAAAAAAAATCGATGAAGCTCTGATATGCCTTCGCACACTTTTCGTAGTAGCTGCCGTTGTTCAGCACCTGTCTCCTGTTTTCCCCCGTCTCTCCATCTCTCTCTCTCTGTCTCGCTTGATTTTTTTTTTAATTGGGTACGCCTTCGCAGCGTCGCTTTGGTAATGGAACTCGCCGACGATCGTGCCTCGCGGTCGAATCGTCGAAGCAATGCGGGTAGTCGACTGCAAGAGCTGCTGGCTCAGGGTTTAGACGAAGAGGAGGAGCGTCTCCTCGAGGCGCTGAGCGAGGTCTCCTCGGACAGCAGCTTCCGTGGTAGTGACGAGGAAGCGATTGACCTCATCGATAGCGACTTCTCCGAAGAAGAAATTGAAGGCACCTTGGAAGGTGAAGTAGTGGAAACAGATGCGTCCGTGCGACGTGAAGAGCGAAAAGAAAAGCAGGAGGACCGCAAACGACGGATCATGCGCTCTCAGAAATTCTCAGCCGCATCCCGCGCGCGACAAGGGCTCAGCAAGCGCCGCCGGCGGGACGGCCAAAAAAGTGGCGGAAGTCAGCGAGAGGGTGACGAGGATGGAGACGAGGATGGGGACGCGTTCGACTACCGCGCAGTCGGACGACTGAGGCCTGCACCAACCATTCCTCTCGAGCGCCGGCTCGCAGAAGCCGAGGAGCGCGCGCGAACGCTGCGAGACGAGGCAGCCGCTGAGGAGGGTAGTGAAGGAGACGGCGAGGGAGGCGACAAGACAACCGGTGCGAACCACAGCCATGTCAGTCGCACCTCGCCAGCGTCACACACTACTCTACGCTCCTTCAACCAGGCGACCATGGCGGTGCCGAGTCAAAAGCGACGTCGTACACGCAGCGCCGGCACACGTGGAGCTTCATATGCGTTGATGAGCACCATGAATGAGCGTGTGCTTCAGGAGGGTCGCGTGCCGGATACCTGGTGGCGTGTCGAAAACAACGAGCCACTGACGTATGCCGTTCTCGCTGAGCACTGTGCCGCCCATCAAGGGTGGTTGTGCAGCCCCACTCTGGATCCACTTTACCTGGCCGCAGCACAGGATCGTGTCGCGTTTGCCTACACCTCGCCCCGCGGTCCTGAGCTCTTCGCAGTGGACGCTGAGGGCGTGCTGACGCCTGTCACTGAGCGCGTGGCCACGCATCGGCCAGGACGCGCGTCATCGCCGAGGCACGCGACGTCGACGACGAAAGCAGGAAAGAACCAGCGTGGTACGCGTGCCCCAGTCATCGCGTATGTGCTGGCGCCACCACGCTCCTCGTGGCAGCCGAAGGGCTATCGCAGTGGACAGTCCACGCTCGCGCCGCCGCACACAGCGCCAAGCATTGTCTCCTTCGCGGCCCTACCGACCATTCTGCAGTCTTCGACGAGTGGTATTCGTTGAGATGGTGAAACGTATGTCATCTCTATCGCTCGCTGCCTTGAGTGTCTGCCGTCGATCGTGTTCGTCTTCGTTCTTTCGTTTTGTTTTGTGTCAAGTGATTCATGTCACAGACACACAGAGTCTTGCATACGACTGGGTACGTCACACACAAAAAAAAAACTCGACAAAGAGGCAAGCGGCCAGCTCGCGACCAGTTGTTCCGTACAAGACACTCCTCTCTATCTCTCCCTTTCCGCCTCATTCCCTGTCTTCTTCTACTTCCGCTTCCGCACGCACACTTTTTTTTTTTTGTTGTTGTTTGCCTTTTGTCTGTTTGTCCCCATTCGTTGTTATCTCATCACCATCGTGACAATCTTCCTCTCTCCCTCTCCTTCCTCCTCCCCTAAATCGACAGAAATACGTTTCCGCCACGTTTCTCTCGCTCTCTCGCTCTCTCTTATTATCTGTTCTTTTTTTTTTTTCTTCATTCAGTTCATCTTCGCCTCTCTCAATAAAAAATAAAAAATAAAAAATAAAAAATGGATGACATTGACAAGGCCATTACCCAGCAGCGGGCAACGGAGGAGGAGGTCCTCGCAGGAAAGAAGGTGCACATCCGCGTGCAGCAGCGTAAAGGTAACAAGTGTGTGACCTCCGTACAGGGCCTGCGCCAGGACCTCAACTTCGATCGCGTCTGCCGATACTTCCAGAAGGAGTTCGGTTGCAACGGCAAAGTCATTGTCACAACCGATGCGGGCACTGTCATACAGTTCCAGGGTAAATGGGGTGAGGAAGTCAAGAACTTCATCCTTCAGCACCATTTCGCCAAAGCGGAGAATCTAGAGATTCATTCCCTGTAAAACGTTGGGAAATCCAAAGAAAGGGGGAAAAGGGTAGGTCGGTGAGACGTTTTCACACACTGTGACTTGTCTGACCACAGTTGTACGGAGGATAGATGCGCCTCACAAACAGAAAAAAAAGGGAATAAAAAGGAAATGAATGCGGAGACAGCCATGGTCGCAGCGTGACGCACACCTACTATTGCCATTTCTGAGTAGCTATCACTCACTTCTCCTGTATTTGCTATTTCCCTCTCCCCCTTTTTTAAATGTGTATGTGTGCGTGAAGGAGAGAGCTCATCGACCTTCCTAGGCGGGAGAAACCCCGATTTTAAAATTCTTTAACTTTGTCCTTTTGAGTTGTCTTTTGTGATTGAGCTCTTTTCTTTTTTTTTTTTTCTTCTCGCCTGGTTGTGTTTGCGACCGTGCTCAAAGCGAAACAGCGCATAATCGTATCTTGAATGTTTTTTGGAAAAAAAAAGGTGTGAAAAGTGAAAAGAAAATACCCGTGCACGGGGACACAAAGTGCTCATCTGGTCTCGCGTCAAGGGCGTCACGGCACACAGGGCTCTTGTGCGCTGTGGCAGAAGCCAACGCACGTGTGCGCGAATGTGTGGATGTCTACGCGTGTGCCCGTGGATCAATTCAGAAAGCTCACATGGCCAACCATGCGTACAGTCTCGTTGTCGATGTGTTGCTGTGGCCTTTCGTTTCATCCGTCGCGGTCTGTGAGTATCTTTTCCGTGCATTTCTTTCTTCTTCGGCGCACGGTGCGACAAGTGTCAAAGGTAGATGAGCGCGTAAATGGCCATGCACCACGTGCCATTTGACAACGGTGAGTCTACCCATCGTTATGGCCAACGAACTGCCTCCTGTGTCAATCTCTTATTCTCACTCTCCGCCCTCCGCTCTCGTCGTCTGGACATATCGCCTCATCTTCTTTTTTTTTTTTTTTGTCGTCGTCGTCTTCAATCCGGAAAATGTGATGTAGCTTCTTTTTCACTCCGAAATTTTCCTTGACCTAGCGCCCCCCCCCCCTCCCTCAAATCTCTTGTCGTTCGCTCTGGAACCGCTGTTCTCAAAGCTCACTTTTCAACCCTTTTTCTTCAGTCCGTTGTCTTTTCACCGAAAGACAAGGAACAACGACATCCAGGCGTACTCAAAAGTCTTCACCAAAAAGAGATAAAGGTACGCACACAGGCACGCACAGGCACTGAGAGAGTCGGAAAACACAGAAATTGAATTGACGTCACTCCAAAGCAATTGATTGAAGGCAGAACAGCGAAAGAGTAGCCTAGCGCGAGAAGAAGCACGTTTGTTGCATTTTTCCGCCATTTCTCAAGGGCTCTCAAGTAGTCTACAAGGTACGTAGCTCTTTCGATCATTTGACCTTTTATATCTCCGTACAGAGAGAAGTCGCCGATCGCGATCCCTGACGAGTGAGAGAGTCGTCTTAACTCAACGTGGAAATCAAGAAAAAGAACGAAAAAGAAGAGAGAAAAAAAAAGAAGGAAAAAGAAGGAAAAGAGATTCATCATCATGCCTGTCGCTCCCGAGTTTATCCCACTCACGAAGAAGCATGAGATGTTCGCCATCTCTTCATGGCGTGACTCTCCAGGCCAGAAGCCCGCACAGCCCCCTGCACAAGCCGGTGGTTTCCTTGACAGTTTACGGAACAAGCCGACGACGGGGGTCGCAGGCGGCGGTGCGGGTGCGGCCACCGGTGCCCAGGCCAACGCACTCCCGCCACCATTCATCGCGCCTGTGGAGCCAGCGGCCGCGGCGGAGAAGTCTGCTGAAGGCGGAAAGCGTCGCGGCCGCCATCGCAAACGTGAGAGCGCCGCGACTGCTGGGGCGGCGACGGCGGTGGAGGTCGAGGATTTCCTCGTACACGTGTGGCTTCCCAGTCCCAAAACCAAGGAAACCTTGATCTTCGAGGTGCAGACGGATTTTTCGCCGCTGCGTATCTTGGACGTCGGGCATGCGCGGGTCGTTGGTCAGAGGCGTCCACCTGCAGAAACGGCCTCGCCCGCACCTGCGACGGGTGAGGGACCGCAGAAGCCGCCTTCGATGGCGTTATCCCCGTTTCGCACACCCGCCGTTCACGGTCGCACGGAGACGGACCAGGACCACGGGCTGCCACCGGCGATGGAGCTCCCTCCGTCCGAAATGGCCAACGGACAGGACGCCACGACGGTCGCAGCAGCAGGCGCGGGCAGCGCGCACGGTCACAAGTCTAGCAGTAATGGCGGGGCCGCGGTGGGGCCGGCAACTGTGGTTTCGGATGAGTATCAGGTGTCGCTTCTTTTCGCGGAGCAGGCCGAAGCGGAGAAGACGGTCGCTATGGTGCAGAAGAAGTGGCCGTCTGCTAAGGTGACCATGGTCGCCCGTCCCCGCGGTGCGCTGAACGCCTCTCTCGTGCTCAAAGGTCTGCCAGGACTCAACAAGACGGAAGTGTTGTTGGATGAGTTGAACCAGCTGCCCAACAAACCTTCCTACGTGAGACTCCATCGTGGAGACCGCGGTGTCTTCAAGAACGTCATCTTCGTCAAGTACGCCACGCGCGAGGCGGCCGAGGACAGCAAACTACGTTTGGAGCGCTACTACCTCGGCAGCCGCCCGCTGAAGGTCGAGTTCAAGAAAAAGGCAGCGAAGGTGGCCGAGGTGGAGGCCGAGGACAGCGCCGCACCGGGCTCGCTTCAGCAGCTCGTGCGTGATCTGCGTGTCAGCAGTGAGAATGAGGGCTTCACCTACCAACGCAGTGACCTGTCGAAGGAGGAGCTCAAGATGCTGAAGCAGCTCTGTCAGTCGTACAATCTGTACTTCGACATGACGGAGACCAAGGTGACGGTGCGGCGTGCCTTGGGCCGAAATCGGCCCGGCGGTGGCGTCAGCGGCAGCCCATCCCCCGCGATGCGTCCGCAGAGCACACCGGCGTGGGTCATGGCCACACCTGCCGGCTTGGCGCCGCGGGACTTCAAAGGACTTCGTCACTGGCGTGATGTGCGCAGCCAGCAGCAGGAGGCGCAGAGCCAGCAGATTGGTATCGTGCGCCCGCTCGGGCCGGATGACGGCGTAGCACCCTTCTCAGCAGGTCGTGGGCGGCCGCTGTAGTGGAAAAAAACGATGGGCGGAAGGACGGTGGTGTGGTGCGCGTCACTGGTAGGACGCGGTGAATCAAACGGAGTGAGATGAGAAGAGGCTTGTGTGCACATGCGCTCTCTCACACACGCACGCACTCTCTTGGCTTCCTCTTCGTGTCTGTCTTCGGTGATGTCCCCTCGTCGTCTCGCCCGTACGGGTTGATATACACACACACACACACACTCGGCCCATAAGCACGAACAATCGGTGAAAACAAAACAAAATGGATACCTCAGTGTACGCTGAGGTGTCAGCCACACTTCCGGGCTTCACGCGTGTACGTATGGGGCGCGTCCTTGCGTGGGGTAGATGAGCGAGGTGCGCATTTTCAAGTACCCCTCTCTGCTCTCCTAGTGCCACCAGAAGTACATGTGTGTGTGTGCGTGTGTGTTTTCTCCTTCTTTACTTTTTTCTTAATTCCGTTGATCAAAGATCTGTGTGAGGCACCTGAGGCGAACGAAAGAAAAAAAAAGCGACGACTGTTGTTTTGCGATTGAGTGGAGGGTACCGCGAGATTACACAAAACGAGAAGCGCTTGAAACAGGCAGAGGCCGTGCTCTCTCTCTCTCTTCTCAGACGCCTCCTCGCACCGCTTCGCTGCGTTTTCTTTTCGTCTTCGTCAGGCTTGTCGTACTTTGTCATCCTCTCTGCGCTCACTAATGAAAAGGTTTGCATGCATACGCAGCCTTCTGAACAAAACGAAAAAAAAAAAAGAGAAGGGCACCGGTTGGTGACCGTGAAAACGATATGCTTTGATTCGGTGAGCCCGTCGCGCAGTCTGAAAGGAAGCGCTGGCAGGAACTTCTCATTCGCGTACGCGCACAGTGTGTGATCCTAGATACGCGTGTGGTGCGCTGAATTCTCTCAGACTATTTCCTGCCGCTCACGCAACTGCTTGAGGGTGGGAGAGAAAGCAAAGGGAGAGAGAAAAGTGTATCGCGATGTCTCTGCGAACGAGTCCGCGCTTGTGCAGCAGCCATGCTTGTTGCGGCCCGCGTGCGTCGGGCTATGTCATACCAGCTCTCACATGACCCCAACGCCACACCTTCCTTTTCACGTGCCATGGCCCGCTTTCCGTCTTGTCCCATACCTCCGCACCGCTCACAAAACAACATAAAAAGACACGCTGTGCGTGAGAGGAGACGCACACACACGCACACTCTCGAATGCACACGCGCAGAAAGAAAAAAAAAACAACTCATACACAACAAAAAAACAACAAAAAAAAAAGAAGGCGACCCGCAACCTATAAAAATGGACCTGCGCTCTTCTCTGCGTGAGACGCCTCAACTAGACCTCTCGTGTCTCGTTTCCCGGCAGTCACACAGCTGTGTGTTTCGTGTGCCCTCCTGGCCAGGTTACAATGGGCCTGTTGCCGTCAAAGCGATTGCACCGGTCACACCGACATCGTCTGTGACCGCCCAGACCTGGTCGAAGACCACACCATGCGTAGACGACGAATTAACCGAAGCGGTGTGTGTTCATCCGTTGGTGTACGAAGCCGCTCTTCATCGTCACATTGGACAGGCCTTGTGCACGCCTCGGTATGGTATTCCTCTGTATGTGGACTGTGTGCTGGCGGACACCCGCACCACCGCGCAGCTGAACACGCTCCTGGGTGCTCCTTCAGAGGGGAGCTCGTCGGAGTCACACGTCCGACGCATCACCGGTACGGCCGCTCCGTCTGTGTCCATCTACCCTCTCTGTGTGACGCAGTTCGTCAAAGCAGCGTCGTTGGATCGCCTGTTCTACACGTTTCCCATACTGCCGCTTCCCGTGGTGATTTCGACCATCGGCCAGGTCGCCCATCTGCTCGCTGCCCTACACCGTGAGGCCGGTGTGGTTTATGGAGATCTGAAGCTGAAGAACGCGCTTGTCGCGGAAGATCGCGGTCGCGTGTGGCTCGTGGATCTCGCCAGCAGTTGCCTTATCAGTAGTACAGGTGGACAACAAGAGTCTGTTCAGCACGTTGTCATGAGCACGACGCCTCACGTACTGTCGCCAGAACTACATTTCCAGCAGGCCCTAGCGATCCGTGAGATCGAACGCAGCGGTCTGTGCACCTCAGCGTCCCAGTTGTCCTCGTCGTCGTCGCCACAGCAACGCGATGGGCACGCGTCCGCGCGTCATCTCCCGTTTCAGGATCTCTGGGCACTAGGCGTGTTCTGCATGGAATTGCTGTCTGGGCGAATGTTTGAAGGTGACGATCTTGTTCGGGCAATTGTAGCGTACCGTGTGGCGTCGACAACCACGGCGACCACGGTCAATGAGGGCGTTGCCATCACGCAGGAAGATGGCCCACAAGGCCGCAACACACACGAGGAGACGTTCAGGTGCTGGGTGCGCGAACAGCTGAACGGGCCCATCAAAGCACGCTACGCATCCGCATTGTCTGCTGAGCGCCCTTCATCGGCTCAGGCGCACGCACACCTGCCAGATGTCGAGTCTGACCAATCGCTGTGCACCACCACGCTCTGGGATGCGCTAGTGGCATGGGTCACGCAGCTTCTGGAGCCAAACCCATCGCGTCGATTCGCGTCATCGCGTGCTGCTGGCGCCATGCCAGCGGATACGTCTTCGGACGTGGTCTGCTGGGATGAGCTACTTAATAGTGACCTGTTCCGCCATGTGAGTGACAAGGCGCCATTGTTGATGGCATTCGTGCGCGAGGCTGGCTCGCCAATACGTCCGCATGATGATGAGACGGAGGCAGACCCTCAGCAGCCTTGGTGGTGGCCAGAGGCTTGTGAAGAAGAAGTCGGTGACCTTATGATTGGATTGTGAAGAGCCAGTACCGTGCGCGCGCGTGCTCCATTGTTTATGCGTTGGGTGCCCTGTGTGGCTACCTCCTGATGATGATGTTGTTTTTCATCGCCATATGAATCATCCTGCGGTGTACGCGTACTGTTGTTGCATACAAAAACGTGTGGAGGCGGCTTTTTCCGCCCTAGGGTCTTCACTGACGCTGACCCTCGCGTTCCCTTCCTCGCCCTATCGGTGGCCCTTCACACGTACCTCGATACCATCTCCACACCTTCACTCGTGTCTGTCGTCGTTTTCTTTTTTTTTTTAATTTTATTTCTCTCTTCAATATTCCATACAGGACTTGTTTGTGGAAGAGCGAGCATATTGATCTCCTTTGCTGTTTCCCTCTCGCCTCCTTCTGTACTCGCCCTCTTTTTTTTTTTTTGTTTGTTTGTTTGTTTGTTTGTTTTACCGTGTGTCACTTCAAATTGTACCAGTACGGTTGCGTCAACAGTATTCTTGTTTGTTTGCAGAATCTGATCAAGACAATATTCCTCTATAGACTTTTAAAAAAAAAAAAAAACCGCTCAATTCGCTCGCCGCTTCTCTGTCAGCTACCCGCGTCACCGACACCACTGCTCGGATCAAGACAAGGAAAGAGTCACACCTGCACCAACGAAACAGCGAAACGAAAAAGAAGATATGCGAGGGCGAGGACGCGGTCGTGGGCGGGGGCGTGGGCGTGGGCGAGGAAGAGCATCGGCAGGTCGCGGCGGTGGGCGAGGCGGCCGCGCACGCACGTCGCCCATTTCCTCTGGGCTCCCAGCGGTGACAGAGGCAGCGGCACGTGAGGCAGCGCTGTCATCGAGGGATGAATCGCCAGTGTCCGTCACGGAGGGCGTGTCCATTTCTGAAGCGTCCTCTGCGAGCGTCGTGATCGACGCGGCGGTGGAGGTGCCTCGGCGTCGCATGATCACACGCGCGCTTTTGCGTGGGACCTCACCTGCCTTGATGCATCAAAGTGTCGAGATCAAAGGTCGACGTGGACGTGTTGACGCTGCGGGTGGTGTGGCGCGAAAACGCTTGCGGAGCGAGGACGGCGCCAGTATAGATGGGGTGATGGTGGGCAGGAGTACGGCCATCGCCGAGCCGCCCGAGAGTGACGGCGGCAGTCGACGCGATGTGTCTCCACTGGCGAGTATGACGACGCACTCGGTGGCGAGTGCGCGCCAATCCGGTGTTCCTGTCGGTGCGATTGGGGGTATGCTTCGGTGTGTCTGCCGTGCTTTTCTCGTGTCGACGCAGGATGCACTGTTGGAGTGTCGACGGTGCCGTAACTACTGTCATCCAGCGTGCGTTGGGATTGATGCGATGGCGGATGTGCGGGCGTACAGACGCGGCGAGCATCCCTTTGTGTGTCCCTACTGCCAACCGTCGCCATCGTCATCCACGACGGCCGCCGCACGCACTGTATCGTCTCCCGGAGGGCTTCAGTCAATTGCACGGCGGCGTCACGTCGACACCACACGCACAGCGGCGTCGATGTACGCAGATTCACTGACCGTCGGGGCACCTGGTGACGGGACCACGTCGGCGTCATCGGCCCTCGATGCGACCGCATCACCCGCAGCGGTGCGTGCACCGGCCACCGCTGCGGCGACGAAGGCCGCTGTGTACGCTGCCCGCCGTCCAGCCGTTCGGCAAGTGCCGTTGAAGCTACGTGAGGTCCCCGACACACTGCCTCCATCGGACGCCCTTGTGGCTGAGCTGCAGAGTCTGTGGAAAGGCGTTGAGGCTGTGTTGCACACGCGTGGATACGACGTCATCTATCTCCCCGGTAGCTCTCTCTCCGACACAGAAGTACAGCAGGCGCTCGCGTGCTGTGCGGAAGCTGTCCAGCAAGCCACGTTCTCCGCCGACTACCCGTCGTACTGCCTCTCACAAGCCCACAGTGGACGTCACCCGTATGTGCAAGGTGCTGTGCTGCGCGCGCGACCGGAAGTGATGGCCTCTGCATCGGCCGCAGGAACAGCCACGAGCACGACGCGACAACCTTCTCCACATCGTCAGTCGTCAGCCGCCCTTTCATACGCGGCGACGCCAGTCGAAGCGGAAACAAAAGGAGAGATCTGCGCCATGGTGTTGTCAGACGGAATGGACGTGTACGGCAGCCTCAAATCTACCATTACGCAAATCAAGGCGGCTCTCAGTCGTGGGTACTTGACGCCGAGTATGATGACGCCGCACATGCACACGTGCCTCGATATCGCGGATGTGTCTGACATCGTTCACCTCACCCTTAGCGCCACACATCCACGCTACCGTCGACGTGGCCTCGCACGGCTGCTGATGTGCATCGATTTAATTCGTTGGGCACTGCGCGGGCGGTCACGAGTGTACTTGAACATGGCTGTTGAGAAGCACCTCGTCGACGGCGGGACGCGCGTAGAGTACGCCGCCTCAGCGGCCTCGCGACGCTTGTACGAGTCGATGGGATTCGAAGATGTGTACCCGCGCTACGATCCTGTGACGATGCAGGAGCGGTGGACAGCGAAAGAGGCGGACATGGGGCGTGTCATGGCGAACCTCCATTTTCTGTCACGCGTCATCAGCGTGTCAAAGAGTGTGATCAAGGAGTCAGAGGCCGCCAAGCACACCACGTAGCGCCACAGCCTACGCTGCTGCACAACCGCAGAGAAGAACGAGATGTGTGCGTGCGGATTGAGCGATGTGTGTGCCCCACACTCCACTTCCCTGTCCATGTCGCTCTCTCTCTCTTTATTATGTTCTGTCCGTACTGTTGTTCCCGTGTGATTTACTTCTTCTTCGTCTTCTTTTTCCCCCCACTTGTGTCTGTACCAACTAACAATAATAGTAAAGGTGAATACTCACGCATAAAGGTCAACGCAATGACGCGGTCTCTGTCTCTCGCTTTGAACTATCTCGTCCGCGCCTGACGAGATTCATGTATCGTATGTCAAGTGCGCTCCTCCTCATCGTCCACCTACGATTTGACTAGCATCATATACATGTGCGTACCTCACTCCTGACGCCCTCGTTTGTACACGCTTCCACTGTGCCCTCTCTCTCTCTCTCTCTCTCTCTCTCTCTCCCCCCCCCCTTCATGGTCTTGTCCCTGTCCTCTACTCTGCACTTCGCACGTTTTGGTTTCGGATGCACTCGCACTCGCATCAGTCGCCATTCACACGTGGTGTGTATTTCGGGTATTTTTCTTTTTTTTTTTCTTTGCAGTTGTTCCCGTCTTCGTCTGTGGTGTTTTGTTGAGGGCTGTGTGGCGTATGCTCCGTCTCTCGCACCTACGATGGCAGCCCAAGACGCTGCAGCAGATGTTCCGCAAGCTGAAGCTCGCCGGCGCGCATCCAGACATCCTCTGGGGCATTGATGCACAGAAAGCCCAGCACAATGGTGAGGAGATGATTCGCCTCGAGACGCTCATGCACCAGCGCGAGAGTGGCACACTGAAGAGTAACACAGCGGAGGAGTTTCTCCTCTGGCTGAAGCCAGCCTCTCAGCGTCAGCAAGGCAGCGGCAATAGTAGCTCGTCGTCTTCGGCGGCGATGTTAAAAGCTGTAAGTTGTACCATCACGCCGCTCGCCCGCCCGCAGGTGGTCAAGGATCAGCTCTCTCGATTCTTCCGTGACGCGGAAATCTACGAGGACTTTGAGCTTGGCCAAGGTGGTATTGAAATGGATTTGGAGGGCGTGCTGCGACACGCCGACCAGCAGCAGAACTTACATCTGCATCAAGCAGGCTCGTTGTACATACGGGGGGACAAGGCCATCGAGAACTTACGGCGATTTGGTGTTCTGTTGGTGGTTGAGGAAGATGGTCTCGCGTACTTGGTGACTCTCCCGGAGATGCAATCGACTTCACCTGCGCCTGGCGTCGGGGACTACGCGACGCCACAGCTCGCCGCCGCACGTGGTCCGGCGCGGAGCATCATTGGCCCAAACGGTGAGATTGATCCGGATGTGCAGACGTACATGGACGAGCGCGGCCTCCGTCCGTTCGATCTCCGTATGGCAGGCAGTCACTCTTCGGTGGAGCGCTTCGTCACCGCGTTCGAGCGGCTGGAGCGGATGTACGAGATACACAGAGGCCGTGCCCTGCGGCCATCCGTCTGTCTCGTGCTGAGTCTAAAATCGCCAGACAACTTCATCGCGCCGGATGGGTCTATCGTGTTGACGGTGCAGCGGATAGCCTCCTGGGAGGAGTACATGCTTGGTTTACCGCAAGGTGTTTGGCAAGATTGTGTGCGTAAACATCAAGAATGGCGTGTGGGGCACGCACCGAAGCTGAAGGCGCGCCAACGACAATTGATGCGTGTGGCCGACATCTTTCATGTGTTTCGCGTGGTCATGGAGGCCCCGATCGGTGGACGACTGCTCTGGCAAGACGACCTCATCGCGCGTTTCTTGACGGAGGAGAAGATGATACGGCGCACCTTGGACAAGTACCACCTAAAGTCTGATCTTCTCAAGAAGCGTGGTGAGATCTGCTTCGTCGAGCACCTGTACAGTGCGCTCCCGCAAGGTGATGGGTCACGAAAGGAAATCGGATTTCGCGTGAGCGGGGACGGGAAGCTGTATATCAATCACAGCACCATGAGCACTGGCCAGATACTCCGTGTGCTCAAGGAAAATCTCAAGCGTCTGGAAGCATTCAAGCGCCAGCACGACAACGCTACGAGTGCGCTCGAGCACCTGAGTCGCAGCATTCCTGTTGACTTCAGCGTCGACACGAACTGGAAGCACAGAGAGGAATCGAACCTCGTCCATAGCCTTGATCGCTTTGTCGCCACGATTAAACAGAACGAGGTCGAACTCGGTGCGTTCATGCGCGGCCTTCTTCACGGCGCTGGTGGCCCGACAGGTGCGCACGGCGGCGCAGTCGTGCCGAGCAATTTACCCGTCAAGAAACGCATGGTGTGGATCATATCCGATCGATTTGATGTGATGCCGAGCGGTGTTGTCTTCATCCCGTACGATGTGGACTTTGAATCAATCAAGAAGATGTTGCTCACGCGCTCGTGATTGGAGAATATCTTCGCCTTACTGCGGACCTTCCTTCGCGCGCACGCCGGGTTGCTTATTTCCTACCCAGGCTTTCACAAGACTCTATGATTTGACCTCATGCACCACGTACACGTGTGTGCGTGTGTGTACCGAATACGAATAATAATAATAATGTCTGTGTGTTTGCCCAACAAGATGCGATGATCTGGGGTCGGGGCCACGCCCCATAAGAAATGTTTTTTTTTAAACGGTTACTGTACACCCCATGCCTGTCTGTGAGAGGTGTGATGTGTGCTGCTATTTCTTCTTCTCCAGCCCATACGCTGTCCAAATACTGTTGTGGATGTGAAGCGGTTCCTCTGCCGTCATCGTTATCCCGTCTTTATTGGTCAGCACCGTCTACATTGCATGTGTTGCTGTCTTTTATTATTATTATTGTTCCATCCGCTCTCCCCTTCGCCTCCTCTCACATACCTTTTCACTCGTTTCCCCGCCCCCCCCCTCCTCGACAGGCGCGTGGAGCCACTGTGTGTGTGTTTCTCCCTCGTGTTACGGCTGCGTGTGCGTGTCTATTCTCTTGTGCTCGGCACTCGCCTGTGTAGCACCACCACGCTTCACTCGTTTTTTCTTTTTTTCTTTTGTCCATCCACATCAAAAAAAAAAAAATCCCGCGTACAGTGTTGCGCAGCTACCATGGAGCTGCTGGAACTGCCGTCCAGTTTACAGCATTACATTTTCAGATTCTGTGATGCAGATGCGCTCTTCGCTGTCTCGCATGTCTGCCGTGAGTGGAAGGCATACGCGCAGCAAGAGGCACTGTGGCTCCACCTATCGCGGCTAAACGCACGTCGTGCCGCCTGCTTTACATATCATCTTCGCCGAGGAGAAACGTCGACCGCAGCCACTGCAGACAACCGAGAGGGAGATTCGACTTGGTACTCCTCTTCCGCCGCCCCCACAGGGAACCCTGCCAGTGACGATCCTTATGCGTTCATCTTCGGTGAGGCCTTTGCGAGTGCTGTCGGCTCCACGTCCACACGCGCGCTTCCGTCGACACCTGCCAGCGCACATCTCGCGGTAAGTGAAGCAGATGTTTTCCAAGGGCTCCGCTTGGCTGAGGAGCGGTTCCCTGTGTCCTCGTCGTCGATACCCAGCGCGGAACCGCCTGGGCGTACCTCGGCGCGAACCTGGTGGTGGCCGCGCATGGTCTGTCCCATTCCGCCCCCGCCGTGGGAAGCGTCAGCAGGTCATGAATCCGCGTGGACCTCCCTCGCACGCGCAGGCGACGGCGGTCACGGCGGCGTCCGCGAATTCACAATGCGCTTCCTGCGCTACCTCGCGTTCTCTCTCTCCACCACATACCCGACGTCGGTACAGATGCGTGTGCCTCGCAGTGACGGCAGCCACAGCGACGACGACGCGGAAGAGAGCAGCCCGCATGGAGAGACCCGCTCGCGTGGAAGTCTCCGCTACGTCTGCGGTTGCTATTATTGTCGATTTGTGAGGCTCGACGATGCTCGTCACCCGCGCGGTTGTCGGCGTAGTCGTGATGGTATCGCACTGATTTCCCCGAACGGCTTCACACTCTGTCTCGCACCGCTGCAGAGCCGTGTTACGTCACGTCGAAAGGCTCGCCACAACGAAGAGGATGCGGTGCGCCGTACAGTGTGGTACACTAGCTTTTTAAGGCACTTCGCCATCGCCGGTGAGCGCGGATGGCAGCAAGGTAGTAGCAGCGGTGGTAGTGGTGGGCAGTCGCGACAAGAAAACGGGTCCGGTGTCGCACGCGGCTTTTACGTGTCGGGCAGCACAAGCTCTCCCGCCCGTGGTGCCTGGGGCGCGGACGGCAGCGAAGGTATTGTCTATCCAAAGGAGCTGTCGCTGGCGTTCCGGGTGGAGTGGCTGCCTTTGACCGAGCCGGGGGGACAAAGCGACCGAACGCGCCGCCAGAACGGCATCGACGACGAGAACGACGATGACCGTGCAGGGGAGACTACCATTCAGGACGCTGGAATCGATGCGTCCGAGTGCATCATCGGCTTTGTCGATCGCCAAGATCTGTGGCGCTACGAACGGGCAGCTGTGGACGTCTTGGCAGGCAATTCAAATCGGCTCGATGGCACGGACGGCAACGGCCTCCCCTCCTGGCTTTGTCCGAACCGCAGGACGGGAGCGGCGCGCGAACAGTGGCTGAATGCACAGCCAGAACCGCAGCCGCGGCAAGCGCCGTACCAGTACGGCCGTGGTGGTACGTACGGCGCTCATCTGTTCGAGACGTCGTCGTCGTCACCGTGGGGCCCGACCAACAGCGTCAATGACGACGACGACGTCGAGGCGGAGGTGGCGAGCTGGCTGGCCGCGACAGCACAGGACATTGTGGCGCGTGATCACACAACCAACGCATCTGCCACAACCGTGGTGTATCCACAGTCGTCGGTGCCGTCTCTGTGGTCAGACACGCACACATCCACCGCCGATCGGCGTGGGGTGGAGAGGTCTTCCTTTATGCCCTCTTCATCATCCGCCGGACAGGTCTTCGTCTCACCGTATGGTAGCAGCAGCGCATCACGTCAAGACGCCTTATCGACACAGCCTCCCAACAACGGCGGAGTGTTCGTCGGGGACACTCCGAATGGTTACGGCTTCGCGGTGAGGCACCAGGCTTGGATCCACGATCAGCACGTCAGCACCCTTGCGTTGAATGCCACTGAGGTAGAGGTGGACTGGGGGACGGCAGTTGGTGCCTTCGGGAGTGGTGCTGGTGATCTGTCAGGGAACGGCAGTGAGGCGGGTGTGCGCACAACGTACATTGTGTATCATTTCCGCACTGACGAGGACTGCGTGCATCTGACTGTCAACGGCGAAGACGCCGGAACGGTGCTTGTCGATGCCTTTTCAGACGGCCAGGTGTGGGTACCCGCGGTTTCCGTGAAGGGTTCGCACTGCGCCGTGACAATCCTACCACCGGAGATGGTTCTCTCCGATTGATCGGAGACGACGTGATTTGTGTTGTGCGGTCATGTGCGATGCGATGTGTTTCGTGTTCCTCTTTTTTTTTTCCACTTCGTCTCGCTTCTACGCTTGTGCGCATCGATAGTCGTGTACCTCTCAACGCCTTTGTCTTTGTTTTCTTTGATTGTTTGTCAGTTAGTTTGTTTGTTTCTTTTTGTTTTTTGTTCTTTTTTCTTGAGTCTGTGCGGTGATTTCGCCATCACACAAAAGACGCAACGCGACCCACACACACACACACACACAGCTGGATGATACGTCCCCTGACCCAGCGTCTCTTGGGTCCTCCGGTGCACGCTGGTCTCTATGATGCGCATGCGAGACGAGGTACGGCCGTTGAAGAGAAAAAAAAAAACGGTGCCTTGTCCTTGTTTGTTCGATTGTCTGCTTTTGCTCTGATGTCTGAGGTGATTGTAAGTTCATTGACGCGCGCGCTTGCATTGAGCACAACGCAAGCGTATGAGGCGCGATGGTCTACCCATGTACGTATTCTCACTTGATCCGTATCTTTTTTTTTCTCCTGCTCACATCTCCACCTTCGCCCCCGGGGGCATGACACCGCACATCGGCATTCGCCTACTTAAGTACACTTGTTCGTTGCGCATCTCTCAGCGCGCGGCCACGTCGTCCTCTTCTTCACGTTGCCGTGTCCCCCCGATCGCTTCTCAGCTGGTCTTGGACAAACCAGTCAACGCATCTATACGGAAGCGACGAGCACACCACTGGACGCAGAAGCGAGCTTGAACAACGAGGAGAAGAAAAATGGGGCTACTCCCGCCTCATCAAAGAGAATTTGTGACGTGGGTGGTCTTCACTATCTTTCAGAGCTTCATCTTCCTGCTTGTCACGATCGCGTGCCCTTTAGACCAGATCAACGATTATGGATTAGGCTGCCACACACTGTGGGGGTACAAGCGGACCTGCTCATCCACGCACTACACGTATCGCACCGCGCAGCAGCCGTGTAGCTCGACAAAACGCTCGTTCGGTGCCGCCGCGGCATTCTCCATTCTCTCCATTTTGACGACAGCGGTCACACTCGTGTTGACCATTCTCAAGCTAGTGCGCGTGTCCTTCCCTATCGTTGCGATCATCGCCACGTGTGCTGCGAGCACCCTCTTCACTCTCGTGGTTTGGGCATGTGTGGCAGGCACCAAGGTCCGTAAGTTCTGTGAGGCGGATCTGGGGACCTACGGTGGTGGCTTCGTCCTAGGCTTGCTTGCGTGGATCATACAGATAGTTAACCTGTGTACCCTTTTACTGACCATCTTTTGATAGTCTGTCGACTGTATTTTTCTGTTCTGTATTTGTACCCACCCTCGTCACAAGAAGAAGCTGCATCGCTTCGTCTTCGCATTCATTTATTTTTTTTGTTTTTTGTTTTTTCATCGTCAATTTCATAGTTCCTCTTCTTCTTCTCTTTCGTTTGTTTATGGTCGCTGACGCGTCTTTTCTCCATCACACGACGGCGTGTATTTTGTCATGTTCGTGCTCTTCTAGTGGTGACTCTCATGATGCTGTGTTTTTCTGGGGGTTTGTTGTGGTACGCATACGGCCACGCTGTCTCTCGACACCTTCGCCATACCCCACTGACACATGTGCACAACATTTCAGTGGTTGTGGGTGTGTGTTTCATTGTTTTGTTTTTTTTTGTTTTTTTTTTTTTTCAGATTTCCTTGCATTTGTTTTTTCCTTTGGGAGAGCTCACGCAGCATGGTGTTGTGCTGGTCGGCGTGCTCCTCCTTCTTCTTTGCCATTCCTTTGATTGGCGTGCGCTGCCTCACACGCACGCCTCCTCCCGCTCACGGTCATTCCCATCCTGTATTGTTGGACAGTGCGCATCTCCTGGACGCTCCCCTGCGTTGTACCTGAACGTGAATGACTGAGTGTTGTCGCTCATGTTGTACGCTGTTTTGTGTCTGTGAGGAACAACGCAGGGGGGAGAGAGAGGCCAGGTGAGCATTAACCGCAGTGCCACTGTCGAAGGCCAGTGTCCCAGATACGCAAAGCAACCTGAAACGAGAAGCTGTGAAATACAACAAAAACAACGCCTTTTCGGTGTGCGCTGAGAAGGCGGCGCGACACTCTTCTGTTTGAGTGTGGTGCGCGGGAGAAGCGTTTTCTCTCCTCCCTCTCTCCTCCTTCCCCTCCCCACGAACACATGCGCATGCGCCGTCGCACAGCGTTCATCAACGTATACGTCAGTATCGTTGCGATCACTGTTTCGCCACTATTGTCTATATCCTACAGCTCGCATGTCTGCTGTTCAGGTCACACATCTTCGTCTTCTTTTCTCCCGCCCTGTCCCTCTCTTCGCATCTACGCACGGTTTCAACCAGAACAGCGCATTTCTCATTTACTCTTCCGCGTCTTTAAACAAGCAGTAAAGCACACTCATAAGTCAACAAAAAAAAAACACAAACAGCAAGCACAAGATGGGTCTCATTCCGACGTTCATTGGTGCCCTTATCTTCACCATCGTGGAAGCACTGACGTTCTTCTTCGTTGTCGTGGCGACACCTACATCGCAGTTCGACACGATTGGGAAAGGGTGCTACACGCTGTGGGGGTACAAGCCCGACTGTCAGAAGACCAACTACTGGGCGCATAACAGAAACTACGGATGTGCACGCGTCAAGAACAACATGAACGGTGGTGCGGCCTTCGCCATCATCTCCATCGCGGCCACTCTTGTGACTCTCATCCTCGGCGTGCTCATGTTGGCGCGTGTGGCTTTTCCTGTCCTGGTGACCATCGTCTTTTCCGCCCTGTGCGTCGTTACCATTCTCATCTCTTGGGCGTGTGTCGCGGATGTTCACAACGCACAATTCTGTGGCGTGAATATGGGCAGCTACGGCGCTGGTTTTGCTCTGATGGTGACTGCGTGGGTGCTGCAGGTTCTTAACCTGGTCCTCATCTTCGTCATTGTGTTCGCGTAATCACCAAGAGCTGCCTGATCCTTTCTTACATATATTTTATCTCTTCTTCTCTTTTTTTCACACACGTTCGCAGATACAAGCACATTCTTTCTTGACAACGCTCTCCCCTCAGCGCGCCCCAAATGGCGACACCATCGAGGATGAGGATTTTAGATGGGTGGGGAGGGGTGGCAGTCGTGGACATTGAATGGGCCAAAGAAACAGATATACGACTGCATACGACTGTGTGGACAGTGCCGTTGCGCCGCGTGGGTGCCACGTAAACATGTGACGCTGATCCTCGCAAAGTAGAAAAAAAAAAAAGGAGGACCAAGAAAAGCATTGTAAATGTCACAAAATTGGAACCGCGTGTTTGCGCACGAACTGTACGAGGATAAAAACAAACAAAAAAATAGATTTCGTTCTTGCTTGAGTAACCCTGCTACAAAACTGTCATATGTGCTTTGAGAGTGTCGGACATTTTCCCGCAAGTGCTCGCTCTCTCCTCTACTCGACTTTTTGTATCGGCGAAATCTACCGCATGGTGTGAAATCTTTTCTTTTCATTTTTTTTTTTAACATTCAAACACAAGCATATATACAAACGTAAAGAGAGTTGAGAAAAAGGATGTCCCGATGATGCGTCCAGGGCTCGGCATGCACGCCTTAACATGAATTCTTTTTTTGTTGTTGTTGTTGTTGCTCATTTGTTTCCTTTGTTTTTGTTCTCCCCTCCAATCCTCCATTCGTTAATGCGTTCCCTTCCCCCTTTTATTCTTCTTTCTGTATGTGGCAGTACTGATGGGGGACCGATTAATTTCTTGGCTCATCCTGTCTGACGCACAAACGTCGGTATGGATGGGTTTAAAGCTGGAGGAACGAGTATGCTTGAAAGGCGAGGGCGGTACCTGGTGGACTGATTCCTCAGATCAGTAGGACGCTTCATCCTTCCCGGTCTTCGCCGGTTCGAGTTGTGTGTCTGGGCGTGCTGCTCCCCTTTTTTATTTCCCCTGCATGCACGGTGTAGATCTGACCTCTTCAGTATCAACGTCCCGCATGAATATACTTCATGTTTTCTTGTTTTTTTTTTTTTTGTTTCCTTTACCCATCCATGCATCGCCCCGTCCATGACTTGACAGAGCATTCCGTCCCATGAAGCGACGAGACGCCGGTGGTCTTTTGGTGTTCCGCAGTCTCACTAAGCAAAAGCAAGAATCTTCGCATCTAGGTAAACGCTCACCTTTTCATCTGAGACAGTCACGCCAGCCGCCGCCCACGCACAACCTTCTGCATGCCTCACTCGCTCACACACACACACTCTCTAGATCTCATCATCGGCTCTTATCTGGCTGTTAACATGATAGAGAAGAGTGTGTCTGTGTGTGTGTGTGTGTGGCATCGGTTCATTCTCATCATTTCCTCGATGAGTGAATCCCTCGTTGAGCGTTTGGCTCGGCGGTCTCCTCTCGCATCCTCCCTCGCTATAACTCTCTTGGAGGTACTTCATGTTTTTCTCTGTTAGCCTGCGCGTTGAATTTGAGAGAAGCTTAGTTGACGGTAGTAGGAATGGAAGACTAAAACGATATCGAAGATCAGGAGCGGCACTTAAATACACAAGACGATAATCCAGTGACTAGCGGTAAAAATGATCATCTCCACTCCTTCCCCTACACCATAAGGCAGTCTTTCATTCCTCGTTTTCTGTTTCTTGGGATCCCAACCACCACACCCGTACCCGCCGTCGCGTTGCGGGCGAGTTCCGAGCCTGCCGCATCGTGAGTTTAACCTCAGCTAATCCAAACCAAAATATGTCGTTTCATCCTGTCGCCCCCCCCCCCCCAACGGGTGACAAGTATCCGGTTTCAACGTCGTGTTCCACGAGCAAATCCGGAACTGACACTTGTACCTTTCAACATAAACGTTGCCCCTTCCGGCATTACTCTCTTCTTCATACACACACACACACACACCTCTTCTCCATCTCCGCCCTAGGAAAACCTGAATCGTAAATTCCTTCTCATTGCTGTGTGTGTGTGTGTGTGCACCATGGCCAGTACCTATCCAGTAGCATGTATCTGATCTGATCACCCTCCTCTCTCTCTTCTCTCTCTCTCTCTCTCACACCCACCCGCGCCCTCTCTATAAAGCCTACGTCCTCTGCGGGGATCATCTCCCCCGTTGTTGTTGTTGTTGTTGTTCTGGCTCACATCCCTTCAAAGTGCACATCGTACTAGCTCAGCAGGTGTGTGCGTCTGTGCGTGTGTATTCTGTCAGTACGTCGCAAATCATGGTTCACTTCTCATGACTGTCTGAAAGACTGGCTGCGGTCCTCTCGCAGCACGAAGCAGTGAGAGCACAACCCCGTGCCTTGGATCATTGCTGCACAGTATCTTTGGTGGCTCGCGCTTCTCTCATTCGTCACGTTTCTGGCGCAGCACATAAGACACACACAGAGACTCTTCCATGCATTCCGTAGCCTCCTGTGGGCAGTCATGTACTCATGACGGTGCGCACACATGACCGCGCCGACATTTGCGACGCTCACTTTTTCTTCTTTTGCGATTTGTGAGTGATGTGTGGAGATCAGGTGGTTGCTTTCTGTTCGCCACGTGATACGAACGGACAACGTCGGCACAGATGTGGCATCTCCCGTTGTACGTATTGAAATGAGTGAGCGCACACGCTTGTTTCTTCGGCGATGCGCGTCCGCGTGCTAGTCAGGCATCGCTGACATGGAACACACGCGTACAGCCTGTATGTTGTGGTGCCGCTGACAACGCCCTTTGTGTGTGTTTGTGTTTATGTGTTTCTGTGTCCAGCTTTTTCTCTCCCTCGTGTGGGCGGTTTTTTTCCTCAAACCCTTGTCTTGGGGCTGATACAAATTCGTCTCTCGAGCGATCGTATCTCCAACATGTTCGACCTCTTTTCTAAGCGAGAGCAGAGCCACTGCTCCTCACTGATCTTCCTTTTGGTTTTCCCTCTTTTTTTCATTTCAATGTCGAGGTTGCTGCTCTTTGTTTTCCCCTCTCAATCAACGCACTCCCGTTTTGTCTGAGATCCACTCATTATGCGTGCCTGCAGACGTATGTAATGTCGCGAAGGGAGTGAAATCCATGCACGACGGAGTACTCGTGCACGCACGGTCGCTGTGATGTGCTGCGCTCTCTTCTCGCATTCCACGCCGTCCTTCTCCCGCGCCCTCTCACGCACACCGTCATGTGCTACGAAGGAGAGAAGCATGTATATGATGCCTCATACACACACACACACACGCGGGTTTTTTTTTCCTCAATTTTTCTCCCAACGTATCGTACGCATTCAAATGGTGTTTCACCAACTGGCTGCCGTCTGTTGTTGCTGTTGTTGTGCCTCATATTGCACAACCTGAAGCAACGAGTACCTTGAAAAGAAAAAGAAAAAGAAAAAAAAGAAGACATTCCGTTGTAAGGGAAAAAGAATAATTTTAAATTCCAGTGCTGTCTTAAAGGGCCGACTCACGCACGCGCATCAACTCATGCCGAAACGATCTCGCGTGGAGGCTGAACTGCCTGGTACATCCAGTGAGAAGCGTGCACTGTACGACCTTGCCATCACGGAGCCTGTGACTGCCGTGATGATGCGCACCGGTGTCGACCCCCTCTTGGAAGGCGTGGCGCTGCCATACGGGTGCTCCTTGTGTGTCGCGCCGTGTCATGATGAAGCAGGTCATCCCGGCACGGCCGTGTTCGTCATGGACCACGTTCGACGTGTGGCATTTGAGATGCGACCACGGTCGTCAGAGGCGATCGCGATGAGTGCTACGGCGCCGAGGGAAGTGTTGGTGGATGGCGAGCCTTCACACTCAGCCTCACCTCTGTGTGATTCACCTCCACCGGCGCCGGCCCATGTTCAACGCAGCAAGGAAATGACACCACCCGCCTTCTACGAAGATGTGCAGCTACCGCCCGTCTCGACAGAACCGGTGGCGGAACCGGCGACGGCAGGAACCCCGGCGGGTGCCGCCTCTACAGCTGTCCCTTTGGACGTGCAGATGCCTGTCGATCTCCTCGAACGCCATCGCAACGCCATTCTCTATTGTCATCTGTGTAGGGTGTACGTCCCACCCCACGTGGTCAACTTGGAGGCCCACTTGAACTCTCGCCACATCCATCAGCGCGTGCAGGATGACCTGATAGCAGAGGCGGTCAAGACAGGTACGCTCGTTGATGCCCGCACAGCTAGAACTCTCTCCGTTCGCGAGCTTGCCGATCGACAAGCGAAAAACGCGCAGCGGCCACCCAGCGTAATGGTATCGGAGAAAAACTATGAGGGGATGCCAACGTTCATTGTTCCGCGCAGTCTGATCACGGAGAAGGCCCGAGACGACGATGCAGCACTCCGCAGCTTCTGGTACGCTGGCCTCGATGTCGTACACCCCTACTGCGCTCTTTGCGAGGAGATTGTGTCGCTTCAGCTTCTGGCGGCGCACAAGAGGAAGCCCAAGCATCGCGAACTGTACGCGGCGGACATGAACGCTCATGGTAATCACTAAACGGTGCACGCGCTCCCTTGGAATTCTTGTTGTCGTTTTCTCTCCTGCCGCACATTCACGCGTGTGTGTGTGTGTGTGCAACAACATGAATCGTTCGAAACGCATGGCATCGCAAAAAAAAAAAAAAAAGAAAAAAAAACAGAGATGCAACAGGTAGCAGAGGCTGACGGTGGTGCGGAGCAGCTACTAACAACGTGTGGTGTGCGTCCAGAAAACGCACGGTGTGAGCTGTACACTCGCGTACATCAACATGGATGCACGAGTCACCTTTTTCCTGGCGGCGGCTCCACCTCATTTTTTTTTTCTCTCTCCCTCTCTCTCTCTCTCAATTTTCGTTTTTCGTCTGGTGTTGCACCTGTTTGTGTGATCGCGGGTTATTTATTTTTTCTTTTTCGACGCTCATGTGTCTCATGTGAGAAGCGCTCACGCGTGTGGAAAGGCAAGCGTATAGACTTGGTGAGCAGAAACTGTCGCACCCACGCGGGGCATCAACCACCCGAAGACGAAGAAAAGCATAAGAACGCGTTCATAGAATAGATCTTTTTCACACACACACACACACACACACACACACGTCGACAGAGATAGAGAGGACGTGAGACACCATGCAGCAACGCGGACTGCACAACCTTCCCTTCCGCTCGTCTTGGATGCGCACTCGGCAGCGGCGTGACACCACACACGCGATCGATCCGGGCGACGGTGGTGCACAAGAGAGTGTGAAATCTCGTCAGACACGCACATCATCACCACAGTCAGGGTCGCTACCGCCGCAAGACCCTCGTGTGATGGAGGCCTTCGCAGCTTACGATGCCGACGACGCTCTCCGCTGTATTGATATGGTAGAGATGTGTCTGCGTGGTCTGCCGACGGTCAACCCGTCTTCATCTGCACCTTCGGCCGAGGAGATCCAATCTGCGACCTCGGCTGAGCCTTTGTCACTGCCGCCGCTAGACGAAACGTGTGCACTATTCCACAGTGGTGTGCGCAGCTATCTGGCCATACGCCGTCCGCACGAAGCACGACGTATGTGCGAGTCATGGGAACGCTATCTATCCCTCCATGCTGTCGATGGAGGTCCTGGCGAGCTGCGTCACTGTGGGGACGACGGCACAGCGACGGCGTCCGCTCCTTCGCCGACTTTGGTCGCATGGCGTGCCATTTATTGGGCGGACGCGGCGGAAATTTTCGAGCACGAGGGTCAGTGGTCGGCAGCCAGCGAACTGCTCACCAAGGCAGAACGCGAAGCCCTAAAAGTCACGGCCGCCCCGCAACCGGTGCATCCCACCTCGACGGCACGTTGGACCTCGCTGTCCCAACGAGACTACTGCCGTTTAGTGCTGCGGCGTTTAACGGCACAGCTGCGCCACGCAAACAACACCATGGACGTCACAGTCGATGTGGTAGAGCCGCTCCGACGCACCGGTCACAGTGGTGTCCCTCCACGCCGGCACCGAGAAGGCAAGCGGGGTGAGCATCGAAGTCTCTTTTCCCTTGACGCCAACGCCACACACCCCACATCCGGCGGTGTGCCTTCTTCTGTCGTTCAGGCGGTGGTGGAAGAGGCTACACCAGTGCTCACATCCATTCGAGCTGTCATTCCACCGCCGCATGAAGCCGTGGAGTGGGTGGACGTCTGGATACACAGTCGTCGCTGCGAGGCCGCACTCATGCACCGAAAGGCTTGTACGCGAGCGCCGCCTTCGTCGGCTGTGCTCAAGACAGAGAGGTGCGTGCTCACAGATACGCTCGACGAGGTACGGCGAGCCTGGCGTCGTGTGACAGGCGAGTCGAACGCGTTGGCGGCGCTGCTTTCGCCTCCGCTGTCCGCCGCGACCTCCTCATCACGGCTAGTCGCTCAAACCTTGACCGAGGCTGCCAACGCCACCGCTGAGCGACGCGCGCACGCCGGCCGCACGCGTTTGTCGACGCTGCAAGTGGTGGCGCGTCGGCTCCTGGAGGAGTGGGCTCTGCTCGCACTGGACTGCCTCGCACTGGACATCGCCATTGCCACGAGGCAGATCACCAACCATGGCGATGACGACAGTCAAGGTGACGGCGAGGGTGAGAGTCTCGCCTCTACTCCCAGTAAGCGTTGGGTGGATGTGTACGACGGCGAGTGGGTCTTGGCGCAATTGTTGTCTGGCGATGCGCGTGCGGCGCGATCGTGGACGGCTCGTCAGGTGGAGATGGCTGTACGTGCGGCATACCTGCTCCTGACAGTCGCTGATGTCGAAAAGCAACACCACATGTGGTTTCCGCGGTGTTGTGCGCTACAGAGCGATCGTCTGTTCGGCTGTCCGCACCTTGTTGTGCTGAATGGCACGGTTGAACTCGGTGCCGAGGACCTCGTCCAGCGTGTGGTCGATGCGCTGCCGTACACACCTTTTCTCGTCTACCGCCACGTGGATGCTGGGCGGCGCTCGGATGCGTACGAGCATCGTCTTGATGCCTCCCTGTCGTATCTTCAGGGCGTTCTCGCTGAGCGCCGTGGACAGGCCACTGAGGCCCTCGCGCTACATGAAAAGGCTCTGCAGTCGTGGGTGTGTGGTGCTCTCGTCTCCGTCCCTACGGTCAATCCACGCCAAGATGACATCGTCACTGGCACGCATCGTGCTGTGCGACGGTCTCCCATCGCGACGCGCTCCCAGGGACGCACGGATACGCAAGCCGCGAAAACGTCCTCTTTTTCCAGGACCTCTCAGCGTGCCCAGCGAACGCCTCCGCCAGGCGTCAAGGAGACCTCGTTCGTGTGTTCCGCCCTGCGGTGCGAGACGTTGTGTACGCTGCTTCCTCGCTCCGAGCTGTGGCACGTGCTTCTCAAGGTGATGCGCAAGGGCACCGCGTTACGTTTTCTTCTTTCGGTCATCGCGTTGGTGCGGTGTCTGTCGGTGTTGCAGCCTCCGTCGATGGCGAGACAACTTCTCCGGTCGACAGAGGCACTGCTCGCCGAGGCAGCGGTCGCCCCACGCGCTTCTATTGAGTGTGGCCGTGTTGGTCAAGCGGTTAGTCCAACGCTCAGCTTGGCGCTGCGATTGGTACGCGCAACGCTGTGGTGTCGCTCCGGGGCTGTGACGGAGGTGGCGCAGCTCTGCGAAGACACGCTCTGCGACGCCGAGGTGATTCCCGCCGCTGCTTCGACGTTTTGGCCGCCCCCTCTTTGGCATGATGATGCGTGCGTTTTTCTGATGGTGTCCACACAGTTGCCATTCGTGAGCCTGCCGGTGATGCGCTTCCATGCTCTGCATCTCTGGGCTGCGGCGTGTGCACGTGCTCACCGCTTGACAGAAGCGACCGAACTGGTACGTCGGTTGGTACACGTCACGTCGGCTGTCACAGGCAGCAACAGCAGCACAGCCTGTACACGTCGGCGTAGGTACGACCCATGCACAGCGCCGTCATCGCTTTCAGTTCCTGCGCAAGAGGCACTGCTAGCTCTGGGGTGGATTCTCCTCGACACGGGTCACGCCAAGGAAGCGCAGCACTGTGCGGCCGAGGTATGCGAACGTCACCAACGAGAAGATGTGTGCACCCGTCGTTCCGCCCAGCTGTCATCGTCGTCACCGTCACGATGGTATGAGAGCGCACTTTTCCGCGACGCTGATTACCTCCACGCATGCGCTGTGCGACGTGCGTACTGAGTGAATTCGTTCCGATTCCTGTTTCTATCAAGATTTGCTCTCATTTATTTCTCCCCGCCTCCCCTGCTCGTTGACAAGGAAAATGGAGAGGAGGAAAAAAAAAAAGCACGCGTGCATTGGATGAGCTTACCTGACTCGCTCGTTCCTCTTCGGCCTATGCCAAAGTGACCGCACCTGGCGTCCTCTATTTACCCCCTTTGTATCTTTGTACGCTTCTGTTATTCCCTGCCTTTCTTGTGAAGCCATCACACCACTCTCTCTCTCCCTCTATGTCTCTCGACGATCTCGTAATCGTATCGACACAAACTAAAAGCGCATCGGCACGCGCACCCACATTGGTGGCCTTTAGCTTCACGGTCATTCTGTACACACGCGCACGCCCTTCCGACTCTTTCCCTACGTTATCAGTAGTGAGTTGCTTTTTTATTATTGTTCTTTACTTTTTCGTCCTCTCTCTGTCTCTCTGTTGTTTCTTATTGCTTTGACTCAATCGTCCTGATTGGCATTGGCCCTCTACGCCTTCCACCGTCAGTCGCATTCGCACTCCTGCACGTACCAAAGAAAAAAGGAAATGAGTCGTGCTGACGTTGCGGCTGCGCGAGGCAGAGACATCCCCGAAGAAGGAAATTGGGCGTTTTTGGAGCACCTCCGGAGACTGGTGGAGGCGCATGAGAAGAGCCTTGTGCAGTGTGAGCAGGAGTTTGACGACCCTACCGACGCCACGCGCTGGGATTCACGTACGGATGTGGTGCAACTCTCCCTTGGCAACACAGCACACCGCGCCAGCAGTGAGGAAATGCGTGTGTCCATCGCCGATGTTCTTGGCGCGTCTGCCTCGGCGCAGAACCCTTCGCTCTTTCGTGTGATGCTGTGCCTTGCCGGCATGATGACGGAAATGCAATCGTTGACTCTCGAAGCCACAGAGACCTTCATGCCCGCCCTTGCCGTCTACGATGACCTCGACGGCGCTGATGGGGACGACGATGAGGATGAACGCGGCCCGACCACGAGTACCGGTCCGAGCGGTGAGCCCATTGATCACCGTGGTACAGGAGGGAGTGAGGCGGGGATGGTATTTGCAGCCGCAGCTGCAGCTGGTGGGCATGCGGATGGTATGGGGTGGCGCGGCACGGCTGTCGAGGGGGAGGCTCGACAAAAGGCTATCCGCCAGGCGTCTTCCGCACTGACCAGCTTTACGCGCTTCCTAGGTACGCTGCAAAGTCTGTGGGCGTGGTCGTACCAAGTACAGCGTGTGACGCGTTACGTTGTCCAGCAACTCTCCGCGTTGTACCCCGCGGATCCACCTCGAGATACCGTGACGACTGGGAGCGGGCGTAGCCATAAACGTGTCCTCGCCCTTCTCAGTCAACGCTTCCTGTCCGAGGCCCGATTACCTCAGGTGTGGAGTGCCTTGGGCGACATGCTTCGAGCGGTGCTCGCCCTGGACGCGATGGTGGCGCAGAACGAGGCGATTGGCCGCGGTCTCACGGCTGTCAAGTACACATTGGCGCTGATGGAAGCCGACAAGGATGTGCTGTGGGTGGACGACAGACAGGAGCCCAGCTTCCGTGAGTTACTCCGCGTCGTGGAGACGGAAGTAATCAGCGGCGCCATGCTGCCGCGCATTGTCACGCAAGCGTTCGACGACCCGCATGAGGGCATTGTGGTATCAAGCAGCGTACCATTTCAGAGAGAATTTCTCGGCGTTCTGCAGCAGCAGTTGAACGCACTAGACGACGCCTTCAGTACAGCCCGTGAGACGGAAAACGAGACGCGATATGTCAACGCCGTGGCTCTGCACTATCTCTTCACCTCCTTGTTTCAGAGGCGTGTCCCCTCCTCATCTCGGACTGGTTCCGGCGTCACACCGTCGGCACCATCCGCGGAGCTCGACCTGCAGCGCCGCACACTCACAAAGCGAGTCTTTGACTTCCACGCGCGCATTCCTCTTGTGCACGTGTTCGGGCCGTACGCCGTGTTTCCTGGTGTCTGGATGATCGCCCACCACCCGCGCGAGGGATCATTAGCCACATTGTCCGTTGCCCAGGTGCAGCAAGCGTCTCTGCGTGCCGCCCGCGAGAAGTGCCAGCGCCGCGATGCGCAACTCACGCCTACTCTCCGACGACTCATGACGCTCACGGCGACCTGGGTGTCTGCGATGAAGTCCACACTGCCTGTGGGCCCACTACACACCCGCGCCTTCCTGCAAGACACCTCTCTGCTGCTTCAGCGCGGCGTGGGGCTCGCACGTGATCTGCAGCACGCGCTGGTCTACCTCCTCCTCACCCACCACCTTACCGATAGTCCAATCACCCTCCACGAGGTCGATGCCGTTGCGCAAGGCGTGCAGCTGCTCGTGCAGATACGTCAGACATACCACAACAAAACCGGCATCATCGCAGCTGCCTTCACGACGCTCGTCAAATCCATCACTCACATCATGGAGCGTCACCTATGCGCGGTGGCCTCGGCCCTGTACCCTGTTGTACTGTCGCAGGACTCGCAACGGCGGGCCCATGGCGATCACGATCGCGAGCGTCGTCCGTCAGCGCCTACCATGACCGCGGACTCTCTGCGCTGTCAATACGACGCTGTCATGCAGGCCATCCACCTCGTAAAAAGCTCAGCCACGCCGACAGACGTCAACTTGACGTGCCTCTCCCTGTCTCTGGATCTCGCATTCAATCGGTTGCGACTGCAAACCGCGCAGTCTGGCGAAACTCTCATTGATGCCAAAGTCGTCGATGAGATCTTCGCAGCGTTTGCCCAGCTCCAGCGCATCGCCGAGTACCAGCGTCGCGCAGCCCACGCCACGGATTGTGGCTTCGTGTTTTGGCAGCGCCACTCGCTCGTCCCACTCTTCTTTCGGCGCCTCTACCAGCAGCCACGAAATGCGCCGCAGACGTCTATCCTGGTCGCCGCGCTGCTTGACGCACAAGATGCACTGCTCGCTGCGACGCATGTACGGCGTCCTCACGTGCTTGTCGCGAAATACGAGGCTTTTGTTCGGCGTTGTCTGTGGACAGAAGTGGTGGTACCTCTGTGCACAGACGTAGAGAACGACCTCCGTCTTGGTACGCACGCCGCAGTCCGAGGGCAGCCTTTTCGTCAGCTAGACGTGAGTCCTGCGACGCGTACTGCGCAGCAGGGACCCTCCTCTCCCAAGTCTGCTGCTTCCACAGCCACAGCACGGACAGCAGCAACTAGGCACGGCGGTGCGCGAGTGCTTGCCCGCTTCACCCGGCTCGCGCCGTTCCGCTTCTTCAGTGATTGGCTTCACATTGGCAGTGCCGTCGAGGACTACCTCGATGCTCAGTTCTACAACTTGAATGCCTTGATGCCAAACGACTGGGAAACATACGAGGAGATGCGCCAGTGTGCGCAGGAGTGGTACGGATTGACTCTCTGTGACAGCCGCCTTCCAGGGACCGTGATGGATCAAGGGCTCGACGTTCTGGCGATCACCGAAAACATTCAAGTCTTTATTGCTCACTACACGTACAACCTGGATGAACAGCTCTTTGTGCAGCGTCCGTCTTCGACCGCGTTCAAGCACTTACACACGCTGCACACGCGTCACATTGCGAACTCCATTCGTACGCATGGCACCGGCATTATGAATACGGCCGTCAACTATGTGTACAAGTGCCTGGTCAAGAAGCTAACGATTGTGTCCCAGTTCTTGTACGATGACGTGGTGCGATCGCGCCTGCTGCGTGACGCCAAGTTCGTCAAGAAACAGAAGGCCGACGGCCTCGTCGTGTACCCACTGGAGCGGGCCGAGGAGTTTGTGCGTGACATGAAGAAGATTGGCCTTAGCGAAGACGGCAAGACGTATCTCGACAAGTTCCGCGAACTCGTCGCAGAGGTGGGAAATGCACTGGGGTACATGCGTCTCGTGCGCAGCGGCGGCTTACGCGCCGTGGCCGATGCCGCGGTCTTTTTACCTCTCGCAAACGATAACGGCAACGGTAGCCAAGTGCGCCGCGAAGACGCTGCTGTCGATGCGGCAGGGCCGTGCAGCGATGCACTCACCCTCGTCAACGACGTTGCGGAGGAAATGCGAACCAAGCTGTCGAGTGGATCCGAGTACTATCGACTTCTGCTGCACTCTGTGGGGGCGAAGCTGCAGCAGGAGGAGAAATACCACTACCTCCGTCTCTTCTACCTTATAGTGCCGCCCATGACGCTTTCCTTTGTGGATTTTCTGGTGAAGGAAAAGGGTAAGCTGTCCAAGCAAAAGAAGGAGGGAGTCTTCTGTGATGACGGCTTCGCGTTGGGTTGTGCCTTTCTCATGGCCCTCTTCGATGTCGAGGCTGCATTCGACTCGCTGCACTGGTTTGCCACGATACGGCAGCACTACATCCACAAGCTGGAGGTGATTCAGCGAGACATGGTAGAGAGCGTGGAACGCGGGCGTGGTCAGACAGCTCCACCACACAGCCGCCATGGCACCACCACTGCGACGACAACGTTGTACGCGGACAACGAAGAGGCACGCGTGCATAACATGTACCTGAGCCTGTCCATGGTGGACATGTTCTACAAGGAGTACATTGGCCTCGAGGAAGCCTTCCTGTCGAGCAAAATTCTCTTCTACGACCCGTCGAACACGAGCGGTCAGCACGCAACGGCAGGCGAGCAGAGCGATAGCGAGTCCGCTGGTGCCAATGTTGCTGCGTGAACCGAGGGAGAAAAGGAGCGCAGCCAAACGAATACGGAAGAGCGAAGACTGAACGGAAGGTCGGCATGGTACAGTCTGCACATGCAAAAAAAAAAAAAATCGTATCGCTGGTTCTGTGGTGAACCCGGAAAAAAAAAAAAGGGACGAAACAAAAGAAGGAAAGATCAACAGCCTGTAGGTGTTTTCAGCGCAAGAACAGGGGCAGGCGATGATGTCTGCTAGCCTGTTCACTTGTGTGTTTATTGACTCTATATGATTTCTTTCGTCTCGATCAAACCCTTCTTCCCCTCATCCTGCCCTGACCCTCTCCACTCCCACTTTTTTTTTTTTTTATTGAATGACAGTGTTCAGGAAAAGAGTCAAGAAACAACAACAACAAAAAGCAAGGGACTCTCTGTTTTTTTTTGTCGTTTACTTTGACGTTGGCTCGAAACCCGCGGAGTGCTGTATCACATCAATCATGCGTCGCTCTGCTCTTTTGCGCGTGCTCACGCCACGCGCCGCCCTCAAGGTGCTCGCGTTGTCACCATCTGCACAACTCACGCAGGTCTCCATCAAGAAGGCGTACATTCAGCAAGCCCTGCGTTGTCATCCGGACTTGAACCCGACCGATCCAAAAGCCAACGAGAACTTCCAGACCTTGTCAGAAGCACTTCGCGTGGCCCTTCAGGCACTCGAGATGATGTCTGGTGCGGGCAGTCGTGAAGGGAGCAGCGGTCGGGGTCAGTCCAGCGAGGGGTACGACTCGCAAGCCGCTCTCGAGTCGCTGCGCCAGTCCATCTTGGCGTACAGGGCCCATCACGACGCGCACACGCATGCACGCGCACAGACGTCCACCACACAGGACACGAGTCACACAGAGCAGGCAGCTCACGATAGTGGCAAAAGTCACGACGTATTCTTCACCCCATCACTTGAGTATGTCTCGCGTGTCTGTCATGAAGAAGCTGTGGCGATGAGGCGAGTGCAAACCTTCTGTGAGAGCCTACCCGCTGTGTTGTGTGGCAGCCGCGCAGCCGCTCTTTTCGAAGCGGTTGCCTTCTTTCACACGCACTACGTGGCGTCCATGGCGGAATGTGTGATGCGGTTCTCGCAAAACCTTCCTGTCATTGTACGGCGTGTGGTACGCAACCGAAGGCAGTTTATCCGCTACCAGTCTCCCAAATCGGTCAGTGGGATGGGCACGGGCTCTCGTCCGCGTGAGCAACGGCTTGAGGACATGGCCATGAAGCCACTTGTGCTGATGGGTGCGCTCATCTTTGATGTGCCTACACCACACAACAGGGGAAGAGGCAGCGGTGACGCTTCGGAAGCGGGTGGCGACGACCCGCGTGAGAACCCCGGTGCCAGCGATTGTCGCACTACGAGCAGCAGCACGTGTGGTGTGAGCCGTCCGGACGAGATTGAGGTGACAAAGGAGCTCACGTGTGTCATCTATCCAACCGACAGCATCGGCGGCATCACGGAGAAGCTGAACGTGTGGGAGGCGGCGAGTTTCCGCCGGCTCAAACTGGAGCTGGCGATTGTCGACGCGACCACGCTCATTGCCAACCTGGTCGGGCTGGAAGAGGCGGGAACGAACTTGTCTGTGCCGCCACATTTGCACCTCGGCTTTGCGGAAACAGAGCGCGTGCTGCTCACAATTCAAAAGCTGTCTTGCGATATCTGCCTTTACTATGATGATCACAAGAACTTCGAGGTGGAGCACCGCGGCGAGGACGTGGCGACCGGGTTGTGGCTGGAGAACGACGCGCGAGCTGCTGCCGAGGACGAAGCGGCGATTCGCTCCTCGGTGGCGCAGCTGATCGGAGAGTGCCGCGTGCTGGCGAGGGAGGCGGCGCCACTGATCAAGGACAATGTGCTCTTGACGTGGACCAAAGACACCGTCCTTGTGGACTCTGCGGAGAAGGTGACACCCTCGCCGTCGTCACCCAAAGAAGGTGGCGGCGGTGATGACGGAGGAGACGACGCTGCCGCGGAGGTGGTGGGCGAGTCTCGCAAAGACACGCACGAGCACATGCACGTGGCGCGTCACTTGTCCTGCTGTGATGCCGAAACCGTGGCGTACGCCGTGAGCATTGACTTGACGAAAGACGTCAAGCCCTTTCTCTTGCGTCTTCGTTCGGCTCTGCGTGCCACCGTGCGCGACGCGCACCAGTCGCAGAGACTGCTTGGCGAGCTGTTGGCGCTGCGCGACAAGACCGTGCAGGAGGAGTTCATTCCCACGGCCACACCCGCCGCGACAGCAGCAGATGGCGATGGCGACCACCACGGCAACAGTAGTCACGAAAACAGTCAGACCGAAGAGCAAACGTTCCGCTACCGCGGCCCTATCTTTTGTTTTCCACGTCTGTACAACATCAACACGGTGCGGGAGCGGCTGTGGTGGCAGCGTCTCCACGACGAGCGGGAGTATGTCGCGGCGCACGCGGCGGCCATGAACACCGTCAACATCTTCTACGACTGCCTGCCGTACGATCCTAGCCAGCCCGACAAGGTCCGCCGCCTGTCGCCAGACACGCTCAGTGGCGGCGGGTGGGTGGGTGAGGCACCTGACGGTGGTGGTGACCAGGCCGTGCTGGCCCCTGCCACGCTGGACGCCGCCTCGACGTTTCGCGAGTGGCTCGAGGACGTCGTGGAGCAGTCGTCCCTCAGCTGTGAGGTGCACAAGGAACTGGACCGCGCTGGCATCGGCTACGTCACGCGCGACCCCTCTCTACCGCTGACAAACTTTCTGTCCTTCGTGCGCGTCTTTGCCGCGGCAACGGCGGTGCGCGGCGTGCTGGAGGCGCGTGCGCATGCGTCCGCCGGCGGTGACCGCAGCACCAACACGCGCACAGTGACCGCCAGCGACATTGGCTTGGCAATCGTCGTCGGCTACGAGTGCGGCGTGCGGGACGGCGGCCGTCTGCTGATTCCGTGGTACATGGACCCAAACGTTCTTCTCGCCCTCCTCAGTGAGGCATCGCCCACGCCAGCGCTTACCGCGGCAACGTGAGTTTTTTTTTTTTTGTGTGTGTGTGCGTGTTCCCTGTCCCACAATTCACACATCTCAACAGTAATGCAAAAAAAAAAAAAAAGGAAAGCGCAAAAAAAAAAAAAAACGAAGGCCGGCCCGTTTTGCGTGCGCACGGGGCCGGCCGCCACGCGACCGGAAACGGAGCGCGCCAAGCAGCCGCCGGCGAGGCGGGAACGCGAAAGCGCCGCGCGCCGCGTGCATGTCGCCCGCCCCCCCAAAAAAAAACCCTCGCCCCTGCTCCACCCCCACCCACCGCGCCCCGCCAGCTCGGCGACCGGAGAACCCGGCGCGGCCCCCGCGTGGGAAACGCGACGCCCGCCACGAAACCGCGCCCCGCCCGCCGAATCCCGCAGCCGCTTTCGGGGCCGCGCCTGTGCGGCCCGCGTTTTGCCGGCGTCTCGGCGGGCCGTCCGCGAGAGGCGCCGCTCGGCTTGCGGCTGCGGTGCGCTGCGCGGCTGGCCGTGGCCGCCACCGGGCGAACTTTGCGCGCCGCGGGGCGGGGGGCGCGACACCCCACCGCGACCGGGCAGCGCGGCGGCCAGGAAAGCCGGCGGTGGCGTTCGGCGGAGCGCGGCCCACCCCGTGGGAAACGCGACGCCCGGGGGAAACGCGACACCCGCCCCACAACCGCGCCTCGCCCGGCAAGGGTGGGGCCGCTTTTCTTTTTCCGGGTCTTTGGTAACGCCGCGCGGCCGCGGGGGGCGCCTGGCGCCGAGCGTGGGCGACGGCGGACGGAGTGAACCGGCGGCGGCGCGTTCTTTTTTTGTCGTTCTGCGGTGGGCTCGCTCTCAAGCGCTGGGCGTGGCGCGCGGTGTCGCCGCTCCCTCGGCGTCGGCTTCGGCGTCGGCCGCGCGGCGGTGGGAATTCGGCTTTCGGCGGGGCGGGGTGGCGCGGCGCCGGTATCTGCAGGCGCGCGGGGCGCGGCGGCCTCCCCCCGCCCCCAAACCCGCAACGCGCCCGCGCCGCGCACGGAGCGCCCCCCCCCCCCGGCACCCCATTCTCATCACCTTCTCCTCCCCCATCCTTTCCTTTCCTTTTTTTTTTCATCCGCGCGAATGCAGCAGGAAAAGAGTGACACGTTGCGTCAAGAATGCCTGTCGATGCCCAAGTGGCGGCAGTGGAGACGATTGGTGAGCCGAACTCCCTCTTAGATGTTGTTCTACACACATACAAGGGTCAGCGGCATCAGAATGGCGACCTTTTTCTCGTTCGCGTTGTGTACTGCGGTAAATCACGCGAAGGGTCCGTGCATCCAAAGCTGCAGGAGCTCGCCGTGGAGTCGTGCGCAAAGGCGAACGCGGCCAATCCCTTTTTCGAGCGCGAGAACGATTCAAACCTAAGTGGTCTCTTGCTTGACTACGGTGACAAGTTTGTGCATTTGATTGAGGGGTACGAGCGGCACGTGTTCGCGTACCTCGCAGAGCTCTGCCAGTCCGAATGTGGCAGGGGCAAGGCGGTTGAGGACGCGCGCCTTCTTTTTGTCGACGACGATTTAGACTCCCGCTTGCTGCATGGGTGGGTGTACGTCAGCAAGGTTCCAGTCATCCCGTCGAACCTCAGCGGTGGTATGACAGAGGACGAGCTCGTCACCGCTGTGTCCCGCGATGTTGAGAGCATCGTCGAGCTAGGGCGCCTTGCCGCAGAAAGTGGCGACAAGGCTGGTGCGAGCTTCTCCGTTAGCGCGCGCATCAACCACATGCAGCTGTTTCCTAAACCAGACACTATTGACCAGTATTTCAGAAGCGATGCCCCGATTCTGGCTGTGTCTGAATTTGTCGAAAACACATGCGGATTTCCAAACCTCGTGCGGGAAATCGAGGTAAATTACCCCGCTGAGGATCCTTTGAAATATTGACGGTCGGGTAAACTCATCCGGCCTTGTATTTCTGGTCGCGTCGCTGATTTGTTCGTTTTCCTTTTTTTTTTTTTCTTAGCCGACCACAGATGTAATACACATACGCAGTCATTGTATTTGTTCTCGTTTTCACCTTTCGCCATTTTTGACTTGTAAAGTAGCACACAAGCTGTCGAAACAACCGTCGAATCAAAATGAAACAGAAACCAAAATTAACCATCAAAGTGGACACCCAGCGCACCTAAGTTTCTGAACCTTCTGCGTTCCGCAATTACCTACAGTGAGAGCATACGCTCGTTGAATACCACAGCGACTGGTCCGCCGAGTGTGCCACACACAATCCAGCTACTGTACCGGTATCGCAGCTCTGCTCCTTTGTGATTTGCTTGCGTTGCGTCAACACTCACTTTCTTGCCCTTTTTCACGGGTCTTGGGTGCTACCGTACCATCCTTGCATAAAGAGCATCATCCCCCTTCCTTCTTCCGTTTCTGCCATTGCCCCGAAATGCAAATGATCACGCTCGTACCTTGGCAAAACAAAAACAACAACAACAACAACAACAAAAAAAAAATCATGCACGTGCATGGCACGAATTGAGTAACTCAGATATACTCACACATTTTCACAACCCTGCATATGATTTGAAGTCCGAATCGGTCCTGCTCGACGCCTCACACGCAATGAAGAAGGGATCCGTTTCAACGAAGAAAACCAACACAAAGGTACGCGCAGGGACGAATAGTACGCATGAGGTCCACGCGCAGCGATTATTCTTTTCAGTCAAGGAGGCTGACGCTACTCTCGCAATTATCACCCTGGAGCTGGCGTTGAGCGAAGCGCCGAAAACTTGCGATGTCTTCATGATGAACGTCCCATCCACCAGTGGCAACGACCGGAACCGTTCTAAGCAGGGCTGCTACAAGGATTGCCCTGTGCGAAGACTCACTTCACAAGGCATGCAAAGTGGTGAAGTCATTCCCGCTTCCAAGCCGCTTCCTCTCAGCGATCTGGAAGGCGAAGTCGGTGCGATTCCACATGGCCTGGGAACGGTTTCCATGTGCCGCTCAACGACAAGCTTTGACGCCTCACAGTTCTTCGTGTGCCTCACAACAGACGAGAACGAATTGGAGCATATGAACCGCAGCTACCCAGTTTTCGCGCGGGTTGTGGATGGGCTCGACGCCTTGCTCGCCGTTCGGGAGAAGCTTGGGCGGTATCTTCAAGAGGATGGCAAAATAGATCCTGGCTGCCCCATCACATTTAGTGACTTCGTGTCAGTGTCGCAAGAAGGGGTTTTGTGAATGTAATCTAGTGACTGTGAAGAAAAAAAAAAACTTGGCACTTTGCGCCACCCCAGTTCAACACGTCTATACCCCAAAGAACCAGAGACTAACACCACAATACACCACTTAGCACCACAAGTTTGGTGGATGTCATACCCAGACGCATCCACAACTGATTATTCAGAACCATTGTGAAAAAAGCGCAGCGTTCCCATTCTGCGACACACCGGCTACTCTATCAAAACCAGTGGCCCACTGTGATACATGCGGCGGCCACCGATTCTCGTCATCGGATGCACCTGACATTTACAGACGTTCTCCTCTAGTCGACATCGCATTTATTCGCATTACATCACTGCTTCATTCTCATCTCTCGATTGGCATTAGGTGCATCCGTAAAAGTTTTTTTTTTTCAAGAGCACGCCGTGGAAGCGGGTTAGATTCCAGTTATTCTTTGCTCACCAGACTGCATTACTTCCGTTGTTTTTCTGTGTGCGTACGCGTGCTTGCGCGGGTAAAGTGTCGCAGTTCAGTATCGGTTGACCAATCATTGCGAGAGTGGGGGAAAAAAAAGACATGTTCGTAAGTGAGAGCGCGGCGTCTGCGCTGACGCTGGAGGCCATTTCTACCATCTGTCGCGACTCGTTCAAAAGAAGCCAAGAGCCTGACAGTGAAACACCGTACTCACTCATTGTGTCACGGTGCCTAGAAGATCAAGGGGCGATCATTGGTGTTCGTCTCGCAGAGCGCCTTCTGTACAAAGAGCCATCTTTTAGTGGTCTTCCGCAGGACGTTGCGCGATTCGTGGGCACAAGTGTATGGCGCGCCATGTTCGGGAAGAAGATCGACTCTATCACCGTCTCTGAGAGCACGTATTGTCTACGTGATGCAAACTTCCGGTGGCTTGAAGGCTTTCCAAAGCTGCAGAACGTAGATTGTATCCAGTGTTCTTCGTTGAGTAGCTGTCTGCCGACACAACGCGGTCAAGAAACGAGTGGTGATGTCACTGACGGACAGGTGACCCACGACGATTTGCTGCTATACACTATCGGCATCATCAAGGGCGCCACACACAGCCTGATCCTCGACAATGACTGCGTCACAATCAGCGCCACGTTGTCGAAAGAAGGTGAAACAGTGTTTATCATGAGCTTCACGTAGTACACACGCTGCGCTCTGGCTGTCCTTTTTGTGCCTTTCTTCCTCCACATCACTTTCTTCTTTGCGTAGAACACGACAGAAGAGCGGTAGCTTGCCACTTGTCTCTACCCTTCTCAGCTGAACAGCTATATAAAACAAGAACAGCAACAACACCGGCTCCAAGGCCGACACGTTGCTGCCTTCATCCACCAACAAAAGCGTCATCGATGATACATCCGATGCTCATGGAGACTTCGGGAGCGCAGCTCACTGTTGTTTTGAAGCATCTTATACACCGCTCATTTCCTGCTTCCGTCTCCTATTTTGTTCTGACTCACGCTCACCCTCTTCTTCTGTCTGATCCAATACTCACCTACGCATTGCATCGATCCCTGTAGCTTGAACCAGCTCAATATCTCAGAGCACACCTCTACCAATTTCGTTTTCAGACCACCAAAGCCAATACGAACGCGAAAGGGAAGCCTCAACGCTTGTCTAGTACTTTACCTCAAATATAGTCTTCGATGCTCCGCTTCACTAGCAACTGCGCCCGCCGTTCCGCTCAGGCACTGGTGCTAAACCAGGCTCGCTGCGTTTCTCTCCAATCTGAGAAGCCATGTGCCACCCTTGCTGATAAGATTGTGCGTGGCAAGCGTGCGGAAGTCTTCTACTCTCACCCTAGCTACGTGATGGCGCGTGAGAAGATGCTATACACAATCTGGGTGGACATCGGCATTTTTGCCAACTGCGTCTACTTCTTTGTCCCGTTCTTTGCGATTGCCTTCTTCTTCAAGGCGTAATGCCGTCACTGGACAGGAGTACGTTTCTAGCGTATTATTTTGGGTCTCTCTTTTTTTTTTTTTTCCAATTATCAGCTTCATGCTTTGGCGCGGTTACCGGACTGCGTGTGTTGCGCAAGCGTCACACAGAAGCGAACCCTGGACAATATGCCCCCGTTCGGCATTGGTCCAACATTGAAAAGTGAAAAGAAAGGAATACGGTTGAAATGAGAGAGAGAGAGAGAGTGCCCGTATGTCAACCACACACATGTAGTGCCCAGCGCATTCTCCCTTCGGACACCAGGTCTAGCGAAAGCAAAAAAAAAAAAAGGAAGCAAAAGTACAACTATCTCGCCTGTTTGTTTGTTCATTTCATCTCATCTCTGTCTCTTTTTTCCCCCTTTTTCGTAGCCTTGCTTCGCACTCGATGAAGCAACTCATCATCTACGTAGGTTGTTGATACACTTTTTGTGCAACTGTGCCAGTCAATCCTAACAACAACAACAACAAAAAAAAAAAAAAGAAAGAACAGAGCTCAGAAATGCGAACGAAAAAGCAGTGTAAATGGAAGATTGTGAATACACATCTGTCCACAGAGCTAGGCATCTGCAGGTTACCGCTGGAATTCCGTCAGTACTCTGCCGGCCGGATGGCTGAACGGAAAATGCTGGAGCAAACAAGTCTCTCTCTCTTCGCCTTCCCTCGCGTGGTCGTTGTTGTGAACGGAACCGTCTTTTCCCCTTCGCGTTGCTTTCACTTCGTTCATGACCAGGTTGCATCCGTTCTCTGTGCACACCTTTTTGTGTGGCTTTCACCGCCACTCACACAAAGAGGCTCTCTTCTCACTCTCTCACGCTGTCTTTTTCTCTCGTTCTTCCATTTCCTTCTTCTTCCTAGAGCAGGTCTTATTACATTTGGAACGGCGACATTCGCTGAGGGTTGTTTGCGCCACACTATGCGCTTGGGTACATGTGGGTGAAGCGCACAGGATCACTACTCGCGCCACGCGCACGAGAGGCTCTTTTTTCGCTGCCATGTGTGATGGATGCCCATAGCTTCACCCGCTACGTCAACGAAGGCGGTAAGAAATTACAAGAGCTGTGCCGGGAGAAAATGCTTGAACAGAACCGTCACTTGCTCTCTCAGGCTTTTGTGGAAGAGGCAGCCAGAAAGGCGGCTCAGGACTGCGCAGGATTAGTGAACCTAACGCAAAGGGAGGTTGAGGATATCATGCGTGACACGTACCACTTTGAAGACCACCGCATCGTTACATGTTTGGTGCCGTACCAGCTCGGTGTGAACATGATCCTTGCCCGTCTTCCAGGTCCCATTCGCCAAGAGAGTATTCAGGAATTGAAACAAGAGGAGGTCCGGATTCAGCGAGGTGTGCCGTCTCAAGAGAGACACAAATGGATCCAATGGAAGGACGCGGATGTCTACGTCTCTACTGGCAAGTCTTACCTGCGCCGACTCGGCAGCCCGCGCAGCAAAAGACGAATCCCGATTTTTTCTGTACTGGGTCACGTGAACCATGGCAAAACGACCTTGATTGATGCGCTTCAGGGGTCCTTGGTGTCGCAGGAGGAGACACACGGCATCACCCAAACGATTCGGGCTTTCACTGTCGAGCACCCATCGCGTGAGAAGGATTTTTTCACCTTCCTGGATTCTCCAGGACACCGCATCTTCGTTGAAACACGTTATCACTCACAGCTCGTGTCAGACTTCGTAGTATTGGTTCTTTCTGTCGTGGAGGGTATCCAGAGCCAAACCTACGAAGTGATCAAGGTCGCGTTGAATATGGACCGACCGCTGATAGTTGTGTTCAACAAGTTGGACCTCTTTTCAGATGCGTTCACGGCTCAGGTGGCGATGAAGAGGCTCCTCGAACAGCTACAGGAGGTCGGTTTATCCGTCCGCCTGGTCAAGGATGACGCTGACTTGAATGAGCTGTTGGGGCAAGGGAGCGGTGGTGGTCCACGAGCAGTGCATACTTCGGCTGCTGCTGCTGCGTCGTCATCATCGTCGTCACCCGCGGCACAGTCGAGCTCTGCCGTACAGGCAAGTTGTCAAGAGAACTACTTTTTGCCAATGAAGCTGACGGACCCGTCCTTCAAGGGCAGCACACGTGCGCCTGTCATTGACGTACAGCGCAAGTGCGTTGGCGTGTGTGTGTCGGCCAAGAATCGCACCAACTTGCCTCTTCTGTGGTCTGTCTTGTCTGCGTGCCGTGACATGTCGCCACCCATGTGCCTCAGCAACTCCGTGGGTGCTGAGGGGCACAACTGTGCTGTGCAGGCAGTGGTGGTCGAGTCGTCGAAGCATCTTTTTGACGAGGAAGGGTTTCGTCAGAGTGTCAGTAAGCAGCGCATTCAAGGTCGCGTGGATGCCCAGCGCGAGCGGAAGCAAAGGGCGTTTGAGCGGAACAGCATGCGTGGCCGGCTCAATTCGACCATGCACTCTGCCTGGCGGCAGTCCACGCGGGCGAATCGCACAAGCTCGAACACACTGACAATCACTGCCGTTGTCAAGGAAGGCGTTCTCAAGCCTGGCACACACTTTGTGGCGGACCAAGCGGAAGGGTGCGCTGACTACATCCTCGACTACTGGGGCCGCCCGCTCGATAAGGCCGTCCCAGGAATGGCTGTCACGCTGATCGACATTCACAGCAGCAGTGGCTGCCCAGCGGCTGGCACACACGTGCTGTCAACAGTGGACATGCAATCCCGCGTGGCGATTCACCGCTATCGTCAAGTGCTTCAGTGGTACGTCGAGATTTACACAACTAAGCTAAGCTACCTCAAGCCAAGGGGCATGGACACATCATTCGCCCACCTCGGTGACTACGGGCAACTTGGCGTCACCGGCAGTCTCGAATGCCAGTTGCTGTACGGTGCACCTCCGCCGGCGGACGGGCACGATGCAAAGCAGCTTGATTCATCACAACCACCGTCATCTGGTGGCACCAGTCTTGGCGAGTATCTTGCCGAGCGCAATGAAAAAGAAGAGCAGCGTCTGGAAGGTGGCGGAGACGGCGGCGCGATAAGTGGTTGCGTGTCGTATTTGCCCGGTGACGGCATCGCGACCTCAACAAAGCGGTTGTCACAAGCTGTGGTTAGTCCTAGTGACGCGGAGCTGTTGGAGTCCATGTGGAGAGACATGCAGATGAAGACCCGCATCACATCGCAGGAGGAGTACGACAAGCACCTCCAACAGTGCACGCAAGTTGGCGTTCTCGTCAAGGTCGACTCATGGCACACGTCGCGAATGCTGATGCGCGAAATTTCCCGCCTGGGCACACGAAAGGTCTCTTTCCAAGTCGTCGGCATCCGCTTTGGTGCCCTCACCGTGGATGATATTCTCTTCTTCAACTCGGCGATCAAGGTGGTCGTTTGCTTCCGCACACCGCAGGGAGGCTCCACAGACTTGGATCAGTACATTGAGGCGTCGGACTTGTGGGTACTTCAAACAGATCACTTTGCGGACATTCAGCTCTTCCTTAAATGGTGTGCAGTTGAATTACACAAGCAGCGTATCTCCCAAGAGGACAAGGAGGGAGTTGGCGACTCACAGGACTCCACACAAGGTGCCCGCCGCTACATGGTCGTTGACAACAACCAGCCTTTCCAGTGCGCTACCGCCAGCGATGCCGATACCAACCCTGCGCCAACGAGGAAAAAGAAGCTCCTTTCTTACAGACTCGTCACAGAAGATTGACACACACACACACACAGACGGCCCCTCCCTCTTTCGTCATCCTCCTTGGGAGATGGAGCACGCCATAGTGCGTGAGAGCTATTCACAGATTTGACGCTCAGTGGAGCACCTGATCTCCTGCGTCGCGAGAAGGAAAAAGGTAAACAAACGAGCGCAAAAAAAAAAAAGAGGAAAAAAGCGGGAAACCCATAAAGCTTGCCTTTTGGTATTCACATGACTCTGGCAGTGATTATCAAACAGGCCACACCAGCTGCAACATCGACGGTCAGCGTGTGACATTGCTTTCTTCGCGATAATAATGTTCCTTACATATACGTGCTGACATCAGTCAGCCTCTCTCAGCCTTTTGTTTTCTCATTATTTCTCACTATTTCTCACCACCTCCCATCTAGAGTTTGTCTCATTCGTCATTGAGATTTCCCGCCGACACTAGCGGTCCCATTTTGACTGCTCACCGTTGCCTTTTTCGCCTTTATCGTGTGTGCGCGTGTATGTGTACTCAGTCGTGTGTGTGTGTGTGTGTTTTGTCGATAGCGCATTCACACCCTGTTCAACCCGCTATTGAAATTGTGTGTCTCTCCCTCCTTCTCTCACCTACACTCTTTCTTCTCTTTCTGTTCTCCTGTTCTCCTGTTCTCAGTTTTCCTCTCCTTCCCTTTTTTCCTCGTTTCTGCTGCTATCAAGCCCGATGGGATCCTCCATCTCCTCCCTAGAGGCCGCGAAGGCTTTCTCTGGTCTCTTGACTGACAAGCCTATCGATGAGAATGTGGAGGTCATTCTCAGCTGCCCACTTGGCAGCGTTGATATGTCCCAAGCACTTCCCATGGAGACAATGCGTGCGCTTCGCCACTGCTACACGCGCAACTTTGCTCTTCTGCTTTACCACTGCATCGCGGAGGTGTCCAAGGTGGCTGAGGCACGCCACAGCCTCAACACCAGCGCTGAGTCGCCTAGTGAGTATACTTCAACGGCGGCTATGACACGCTTCCACACAGCGTTGCGTATCCTGCAGCGGTTGATCCCAGTGGCACTGGAGTCTGGCCGCGCAATACAGCCTGCCATCCCGCCCGGGGACGCCGCGCCGCCGACGGACGACCATAACAGCACACCGTCGGTGGAAGAGGCGAGCGGCCGCCCACGCACCCGAGCCACGTTGAACTTCCAGCGCCTCTTCTTCGCGGAGGGCCGGACATGCGATGACGCACATCCAGACGAGGTGTTCCCAACGTTTCCTCACCAGAGCACGGTTGGGGCGGGCGGTGCGACGGAAGGTAAATCTCCAATGACGCTCGCAGCGTACTTGGCATGGGCACTGGTAGAGTGTTGCTTCACGCGCCACATTTCGCTTCCCTCCAAGGCGCACATACCAGAGGCACCGCTGCTCAGTGTGACGCACTCGGAGGTGCATCAAGAGCTGCTCTGGTACGTGGGTGTGGCAGCGGAGGAGATACCTACCAACGCTCAGACTGTGGGGTCCACCGCGGTCGCCAAGTGCAAAGTGGGAGCTCCCATGCACACCACCCGTAAAGAGCTTCTCACGACACTTGTCGTCGTTCTCAGTACACCGCTCTACCACGAAGTCGGCTTCCGAGACGAGCTCTTCACGGAGCCGATCCTCTCGACCTCTGTCGTGCCTCTTCTACCCACGCTCGGCGCGTCCTTGTTGAATGCAGTGCTGACTTATATGCCTTACGGCACTGTCCCGTACTCTAGCTACTTTGTGTCAGATGAGGAAAATGTTATCGTAGCTGGCACAAAGCTTCTCTGCGCACTGCTCTGCTACCCAGGCGCCCCAGTCGAGGCTCAGAAAAGCGCGAAGTCCGCGACCGGCGCCCACGCTGCCACTGCTGGGAAGGAGCGCCAGAGCAGATCACCGGCCGAGGAGGCAGAGCCAGCAGGCCGCGCCGCGGTCGCACCCGATGGCAGTGACGGCGAGGGAGAGGGAGACACCAAGAAGGAGCGTAATGAGCCACTTCTGCGTGCAGGGGACACTCCGATGATGGACGGGGCTGTGAGGTCCAGGGCGCTGCGTCTCTTGTCGTCCGACCCAGATGCGCCACCTCCGCCGATCCAGCAGGGGTTGCCACAAAAAGCGCCCGCGGCACCTTATCGGTCTCCGCCTGCCGAACAGGGACCACCACCGGGTGGCGTCCGACGCATTCACAGCGTTCGCAAGACAGTTTTTGAAATTACCTTCACCGAGGCTGGCCTGCTGCTCCGCAAGCTGCGCCCAATTATTGGTCTCAAAATGTACGTTCGCCAAACTGTTCTCCCTGACTCGCAACGTGGGCTGGCGTCGCATGACGACTTCATGATGCTGCTCTGGAAGCTGATGGACCTCTCACCTGCGGTGTGCTCCATCTTTGCGAGCGATGCGCAGATCTTGACGTACCTGCTGCCGCTCATTGAATACGCCATGGACGCACGCGGCAATCCATCGCACACACACCGGCTGCAGCTCGTTCTGTTCATCTTGCTCCGGCTCTCTGCTATCCGCAGTTTCGCGATTCACTGCAATCAGCCCTTCAGGGAGCAGATTCCTTTCCCGTTCCCCCCAATGGCTCAACCAGCATCTTACAGCGATTTGCTTGTCGTGGCACTCTGCGTGATGGCGGACTTGAATGAACCGTCCTTCGCAAATTTGGTGCCGTCGTGTACGACAGTGGTGGCCAACCTTGCACCATACGTTACCCTGCTCGGCCGCACTGCGTCCGTTCATCTGGCGACGTGTTTCACGCATGCTGCACAGCGCTGTTTGCGCTCCACGCAGACGGCTTGTGACACAATTGACGGCTTCATCTTGAGTGACTTGTGCGAAAGTGCAGCGAGCGTTCTTCAGTACAACCAGGCGGGCTCCCATTATCTAATCGTTGCGCTTGCCCAGCACCGCAACTTGCTGCAGAAGCTTGTCGACGTGTTTCTTGTTCAAAAAAGCAAAACGATCCACACACCGTCGCCACTGCCGTTTCTTGTGGACACACTTCAGGCTGCTGTGTCAGCTGCCCAGCCACTCATTGAGAGTGCGCGCGTCACAGGCACCGCCGATGCCGTGGCCACCACGAGCAGCACAGCCGTTCTGTCCGGTTTGAGGTACGATGAGGACGGCGCCGTGGCGAAACTAGAAAGCCTCACCCTTGTAGGGGTTCTACCCACTCCCCATCGCATCATTGTGCGCCGCTTCCAGTCCACGCGTGAAACAGATGAGTGGGCCATGATCACCTCGTGGACCACGTGCTACATAGACTTGCCACTGGGCTACGCTGGGGACAACGTTTCCATTAGACTCTTCACGTTCGAGCCGCCAAAGCGGGTGGCAATCCTGTCGAAATCCAAGTAAACTGAGGTGATCCTGCACGCTTTGTGTATTGTTTCATTCTAACTACCATGCGGGTCTCTCTCTCTTTTTTTTTTCTTGTTTCTTTGCTCTTCTCCTTCCCTCCGCAACGACTGCAACAGAAAGGCATCAGCAGTCAAGTGTTTAGAGTGTGAGAACAAAGAGAATATGAGTGGTAGCACAAACGTTGCCAGAGGGCCTGTGTGTCCCCCTTCTTCCTCCTTCTCTCTCCCTCTCTCGTGTTGTGGGCCTCACGTCGCCCGTGGAGGAATGGTGTACTCGCAGCCGGGTCCTCTTCTCTTTGCGTTTCCTGGCGCAGATGTGAAAAGCACTACAATCGCTCACCTCTTCACCTTACTCCTGGGTGCACATGGCTCGAGTACGCTTCAACACTCGCTCTTGCGTTTCTCCCCTATACCTTGTCCACCCTTCCCCTTCCCCCTTTCCCCTTCGCCCTGTACACCGACACAATAGCTTGCCCCATTTCTCTCTATCCCATTTTTTTGCTTTTGTTTTGTTTTCTCAGTGCTCTTGACCGCCACGCACATTGCCTTCGCAGTGAGCTATACCTGCTTTTTAACATTTCCTCTGTCGTTTTTCCTTCCCACTCTTTCTTCGCTTTGCTGTTCTACCACTACCATGACCAACAACGCCTGCATCGCCGCACATGTTCCGGCCAGCCTCGAGTGCCAGGTGTGTTTTGATTCGTACCGTGAGCCCGTGCAACTGCTCCGCTGCGGCCACATTTTCTGCCGCCGCTGCGTGTCCAGCAAGGCGTCTCACTGCACTATTTGCCACAGCATCATCGAGGGATTCAGCGTGCCAAGCGACACCATCATTCTGGCGGCCGAGCAGGTGCCTGTTGTGTGCAGCACGTGTGGCTGGCGTGGCACACGCAAGGCCTCCGAGATGCATCGCTGCAATTCTCGTGAGACCCACTCCGAATATACACGCTATGTACCCAAAACGGACGATGAATGGGTTCGCTATGCGACTTCCAAGCCCACAGATACGGTCCCGGAGGCACTGCCCGCACCGCCTCAGTTCGCCACCGGAATTCCCCTCAACTGGGAATCCAAAGCGCGCGACACGTAGTCTATATGTGCACACACACACGCACACTCATCGAGAAAAAAAGTTCAATTTCTTATGTTGTTGCCTGCTTTAGAAGAGCATCAAAAGTACCATGGAGGACGTGGGACAGCAACGCCAAGACAGTCGCACCAGTGGCCACACAATAGGAAAACCACATCTTGCGAAACATTTACGTGCTTTGTCACCGGCACGAATGCGAGCTTAACATGTCTGTAAAGGCACATACATCAGCAACTCTGAAGTGCCACTGCTTCTCCATCTTTTTTTTTTTTCTTGGCGCATCTTTTCCTCTTCTTCTTCCTTCTCCTCTTCTCCTTCTTAGGAATCGTCCTGTTCGCCTTTTTTTCTTTTTTTTTTTCTCCCTGTTACCGCAACAACATCTCCACATCGTTGTCGGGTCTGACCGAAGAAGAAACGACTCATAACCAAGATGCGATCATGACACGAGAGGACCTCCCTTGTCATGGGGCCACAGCAGGCCATGCCGATATGAGGCATATTCTTCACCGCGCCGATGACCCACAAACACGACAACAACAGCATTGGCGTACCAGACACATGACGCGATCAACCTGTTCCCTCACAAACGCTCTTCCTATCACCACCTCATTCTCCTGCACTTCTCCTCCGGTTCTTCTCTTTACCCTTCCTTTGCTTGCTCGTACACAGTGTAGAGGTCGTCAAGCGTTTCCTTTTCCAGTGCTGAGTTGACGACGAAGTGTGCATTCGGTGCGTTTGATTTCAGTTCGATTTCTTTCTTTTCATCTTTTCTTTTGTTTTGCTCGTTCTTTTCCCTCTAACCTAGGGCCGGTGCACTCTCTCTCTCCCCTCGCTTTTCCATCTTCGTTCACCTTCATTCGCTTGCACAGTTCATACTCTGTCATCCCAGCTATTCACCAGTGTGTACATATCTTTTCCCCTCCCCTCCTCGTCGTAGCTATGACAGATCTTTGTATGGGTGAGGACTTCAGTGAGGAGCTCACCTGCGCTGTGTGCTTGGACTCTTGGAAGCACCCGATTGAGACCGTGCCGTGCGGGCACATTTTCTGCGAGGGATGCATAACGAGTATCAAGAGCTGCCCGGTATGCCGCGTTGCGATCACCTCGACCAAGGCCCCCAATCGCACACTGGTGAACATGGCTGCACAGATCCAAGTGAAGTGCGCCAAGTGCGGCTGGCGCGGTACACGCGAGCAGAGCTACAACCACAAGTGTGGTGCGGCACCCGCATCGTCTGGCCCACCACCACAGCCACAGCAGCAGCAACAGTGGCCTATAGGACACCAGCAAAACATGAGCGCTAGCACTGGCACCTACGACTATGGCTTCAGTAGTGGTGCCCCTGCATCATACCAGCCACAGCAGCCTCAACAGCCACCAGTGATGCAGCAGTCCAACGGCGGTTTTTCCAGTCGCCCACCTGGTCGCCGCTACGACGTTATTCAACCGACCGGTGCGCGTCCCTGGACCAATTACGGCATTGGTCAGGATGAGTACGATCAGATCGTGTCGCTGTTTGTGTTCTTCGACGAGGACGATAGTGGCGCACTGGATCGCAGAGAAGTCGGTCGTTTGGCCCGCTGGCTGAACTTTGCGCGCACCCCTCAGGAGGTGGACGCCATATTCCGTGATATGGACTACGATGGGGATGGCAGCCTCGCACTGCCCGAGTTCTTGACGTGGCTCAAGTACAACAAACCCGACCCCCAGTCCCTCTACGGCCTTACACAGTCCCAGTACAACACAGTCATGATGCAATTTCACACGTACGATACCAATCAAGATGGCTGCTTGGAGATGAACGAATTCACACGACTTGTCTTGAACCTTGGTGATGTACGCGATGAGGCGACGGCCCAACGACTGTTCAGAATGATTGATCGCGACAGGACGGGGCAGATCAATCTTCATCAGTTTCTTCGCTTCCGCGCAGGAAAAGCATGACACCCGCTTACCCTTTCTTCGACTTGGTTTTTCTCAAGTGGTTCAACTGACCAGCTGTTGCTGCACGCCCCTCTTTATCCCTTTTATGAGGCTTTCTTTTCGTTCTTGAAAACAAACAAGAAGAGGAAGAAGAAGAAGAGTTGACTTTATTTTCTGGTCCCCCATCTCATCACTATCAGTCTTCGGTCATCTTCCAAATCGCCCTTATTCACAGAAAAGGCGTTGGTCTGGCCAGCAGACGTGTCTTTTTCACATACATACGTGTTGTGAGTGGGTGCGGGGACGCACAACGTGTGGGCGGCTCCCGAGACAGTACGTGCTCCACTATCCCCCCAAAACCCCGCGAGGATCCACTTCGAATGAAAGCAAGATAACAGCATCCTGGACAAGATCTTCTACCTCAAGTCTCGACTGTTAAGGCATCACTGACAAGGGGGGGGGGCACAAGAGGAGTGACCTGCGAGGTATATGGGCATGCTAGTTTATGTTAACCTCGGTTGCGGTCCCTTCCTTGTTCTTTTTTTTTCCCCACTTTGGCCTTCCCCCCTTTTCTTTTGTGTGTCTTGAACTGGCGGTGTGCACAAACATGCTTTTGTTTTGTTTCCCCTCTCGATGAGACATAAATGAGAAAGCAACGCGGTGACAACATCGTCCGAGGAGTCTTGGTATACATGTATGCGGGGGGGGGTCTGTTGTTAGGATGTGGTTTGCGTCACCGTGCCCTGTGCACTGCGTTGTCTCGCAGAGGGTGTTCTCTTTCGCACATGTTGACACATTCACGCATGCCAAGCAGTTCTCTCGCACCGTGCATCGCGTGCGCGAAGCTCAAGACGTGTTCGTTGATAGCTGCTCTTCCCTCGCTTATGTCTGCTCAACCGCCTTCATTGTTGGTTTCCTCATCCGCTTCCTATGTTGTTTGTTTGTTCCACACCTCACCAATCAACAACGCGTTCGTCTTCTCCTCACTTCGTTTCTTCTGCATCTCTTCCGGTATCACCGACCTGTCCCTCCCACTGTCGTCGTGTATTGAATGCTCCCTCCATCAAGAGAAAAACACACAAAGAATACACTATCAGTCTATCAAACACGCACACACACACAAAACGTTTCTGAAGGAAATGTCAGATCTTTGTATGGGTGGGGACTTCAGTGAGGAGCTCGCCTGCGCTGTGTGCTTGGACTCTTGGAAGCACCCGATTGAGACCGTGCCGTGCGGGCACATTTTCTGCGAGGGATGCATAACGAGTATCAAGAGCTGCCCGGTATGCCGCGTTGCGATCACCTCGACCAAGGCCCCCAATCGCACACTGGTGAACATGGCTGCACAGATCCAAGTGAAGTGCGCCAAGTGCGGCTGGCGCGGTACACGCGAGCAGAGCTACAACCACAAGTGTGGTGCGGCACCCGCATCGTCTGGCCCACCACCACAGCCACAGCAGCAGCAACAGTGGCCTATAGGACACCAGCAAAACATGAGCGCTAGCACTGGCACCTACGACTATGGCTTCAGTAGTGGTGCCCCTGCATCATACCAGCCACAGCAGCCTCAACAGCCACCAGTGATGCAGCAGTCCAACGGCGGTTTTTCCAGTCGCCCACCTGGTCGCCGCTACGACGTTATTCAACCGACCGGTGCGCGTCCCTGGACCAATTACGGCATTGGTCAGGATGAGTACGATCAGATCGTGTCGCTGTTTGTGTTCTTCGACGAGGACGATAGTGGCGCACTGGATCGCAGAGAAGTCGGTCGTTTGGCCCGCTGGCTGAACTTTGCGCGCACCCCTCAGGAGGTGGACGCCATATTCCGTGATATGGACTACGATGGGGATGGCAGCCTCGCACTGCCCGAGTTCTTGACGTGGCTCAAGTACAACAAACCCGACCCCCAGTCCCTCTACGGCCTTACACAGTCCCAGTACAACACAGTCATGATGCAATTTCACACGTACGATACCAATCAAGATGGCTGCTTGGAGATGAACGAATTCACACGACTTGTCTTGAACCTTGGTGATGTACGCGATGAGGCGACGGCCCAACGACTGTTCAGAATGATTGATCGCGACAATAGTGGCTCCGTGGATCTCCACGAGTTTTTGAGCTTCCGAATTGGTCGCCGGTGAGATTCCCCTGCCACTCGAAAATATAAATAAAAACTGGAAAGCGAAGCGCAGCTAAGCACGGATGACCCGTTGCTATTGGTCTTCTCTCTCTCTCAACGCTTCGTGGAGCACACGTGCATACATACCTGTGAAGTCTTTGCTGATGAGGATGGCTACAGCGTCAAGGAGGCTCATGCGACTGAGCCCTACGACTAACTACTGTCTTTATCTCCTCTAATACTGCTGTTCACGCTTGCTTGTTTATCGTTTCCCCCCTTTTTTTGCTTTCCTTCTATTGATCAGAAGCACCCCACGTGCTCACCGCGTCCCGTTGCCATTTTTTTTTTCTTTTGTTGCGACCGCTTGCTTTCCGCATCTTTAGACTTACACGCGACCTCTTTCTCTCTTTATTTTTCAGAGACAGTCCCTTTTTGGAGATGACAACTGAAAAGCACAACAAAAGCCCCCCCAATATCGCCTCCTTGTAGTTTCGAAAAACAAAACAACAACAACAACAAAAGAAAACCTCCCAATAACAATCGTACACGTATGATAAAGGAATGTATCGTCAACAATGTGTAGCAGTACTCCGAGCGAATTCATGCATTTGTTGAACGGTGCTCTCCGCCGAATGTACTCTCGCTGGCATTTGTGATCCCTACGCAACTACCAGTGTGTGCGTGTGTGTATGGCTCCAGTACCGAAACACTCAAGGCCGCTTCTCCTCCTGTTCCCCTTTAGTGCGGACCTGGTGCACGCTTTATTGCTTCCTCTTTACCCTTCTTCGTCATCGCACGACGTCTTGCAGACACACCCTCTCTTGTTGATTCCTCCCTTTCCCTTCTTTCCGATCGATGCTCGGCTTTGCTTCGCTCTGGTCGCGTAAGGACACCCGTGTTGGCTTCATCGTTGCTGGTGCTCGCTGTGAGCACCGCGGCCGTCTAGAGATATCTCTTTCTACATTTTTAGACCAACAGACAGCGTGTCAAGGAGGAGCAGTCCGTCCCCATGTCTGACAGCGGTATACTGGATCAGAACACCGCGCTGAACTCGTCACCGGCGTCAACACAATCGCCGCCGTCATCGCCGCCGTCTTCCTCCTCTTCGCTCTTGGCATGGTCACCGCTGCAGAGTCTTCGTGACCCGGCGCCGGGTGAACCCGCGTTACCTCTACACGGCCTCCTGCCTCATCAACGGGATAGCCCTCGTTGCGCGCCTGCGCGGAGGGTTGTTTACTTCGTCGATAACTCCGTCACTGCGATCGCGTACGCAGAGGGCCACGTGATGCGTCCTTCACGCGTCCGCGTCCTGCACGCTCTCGTCCGGTCTTTGGGACTGGACAGTGAAATGACCATCTGCCAGGCTCGTCCGGCCACAGAAGACGAGATGAGCGCCTACCACCGCGCGGCGTACCTCGAATGCCTGCGCCGCGCCCCGTGTATCTGCGGTGACCCCTTCGACCCGTCAGCGCTGGCATTTCAGAAGGAGTTCGACGTGCCTTTTGCGACGCGTAAAGGGGACTGCCCCTTGTTTCCCGAGGTCTGGGCGCTGGTGGCCAGTCAAGCGGGGGCGTCCTTGGCGTGTGCGGAGGCGCTGATCCGCGGCGAGGCCACACTCGCACTCAACTGGGCAGGCGGGATGCACCACGCGGCGGCCGCGCACGCCAGCGGCTTTTGCTTTGTCAATGATATTGTCCTTTGTATTCAACGACTGCTTCGACACTACCAGCGCGTGCTTTACGTGGACCTTGACGTTCACCACGGCGATGGTGTAGAAGGCGCGTTCTACGGCAATGCGCGCGTGATGACAGTCTCTCTGCACCAGTTCGGCAACGGCTTCTTCCCTGGCACGGGTGACTTCCACCAGTCGACCCAGAACGGGTCCTTCGCCATCAATTGTCCCTTACCCCCACGCACAGGCGACGCCGCATACCTGCTGTCTTTCCGCACCGTCTTGTCGAGCGTCGTGGAGTGCTTCGATCCGGAAGTCGTCGTCCTCCAGTGCGGAGCCGATACCATCGCAGGGGACCTTATTGGCCGCCTCTGCATCTCCACCATCACGCACACGCAGTGCGTGGCGGATATCCTCGCCTTGGGACTGCCCACCGTGCTTCTCGGTGGTGGGGGCTATCACGTTTTTCACACAGCGAGGTGCTGGGCCATCCACACGGCCACCGCCCTGGGGCGGACCGTCGCTCAGATGCCGACCTACATACCTCGGCACGACCCGTACTACATGGAGTACCGCAAAGAGTGCGCACCGCGGCGGCCTACGCTGCAGGTGCTCCTTGACCCCGACGTGGATCAGCCGCTTGGGCTCACAGAAAGCTTGGTGTACTGGCGGCAGTTGTGTCGCAGCCTCCACGCGCAAATGCACGCCGCGCGGCTCGTGCGGCAGCGCTTCACACGTGCGTTGAGTTCTGCCCGCGAGCAGCGTGCGCGACTGCTGCTACGGCGACAGCGGAGTTCCAGTCTCACCACTACCAACTCCCACGCCCCTCGTCACACGCCGTCGACGACATTGGGCTTCACAGATTCCGCGAACGCCCGTCAGCTAGCGGCACAGAAGAAGCCTCGCCTTGATTCGTAGGAAGACACAAGGGCGACAGACGCGGCAGTGGTGATTGTGATGACGTAGGTGATGGCTGAGTCAACGAGGCGTGCACGCGGGGACTGCCTTCCGTCTGGACGCACATACGGACGTACTCACGTAGCGCGCAGCGTGTTGATGCATTGCGACAAGGGTAAACAAACAAATAAAGGTGCTCCCCAACATGGACAGCTGTCCATTGCCACATCGATATCGGCTGTTGTGTGCGTGTGCGTGTGTGTGTGTGTGTTAGCCATCGGCCGATAAGCCGCATGCCGAGCGCCTTTTTTTTTGGGGAGGGGGCAGCTGTGGGTCGTTTCAACACACTTGAACAGATCGAGAATGCGCATTCCTTCGATGACAAGGCATACGAGGACTGTGTGCGCTACACGTCAACCACAGCGGCGTCTCGACAACTATCTGCTCCCCACTTCTCTGCTTCTCTCTACTTCTCTCTCTTGTCTCTCTTGTTTGTCCCTTTTTTTTTTTTTGTGCACGCTCGCATGTCCTGCTATTCAGCTCCCAGTCTCTTCGAGGGATCTCGCGTCTTACGGCAGCAGATAATCTCTTCATCTCTTTGAAAAGCACATAGAGCAGCTCTATCTTCTTTTTCTTGTTGTTTGCTTCTCTCGGCGCTCACATTGCCCCTCTCGCCCCTCCCCCTCCACTTGAAGAGAGAAACGACCAATCACAGCCAAGCTACATCGTCACTTCTAACCGTTTTTACCTCGCTTTTCGGAAGCGATTTTTCTTTCTTTTCGTCTTTGATTTATTTTGTCCTCCCCCTGTCCTCGATGGCCACCTGCGTCGGCAAAGATTTTAATGACGAGCTCACGTATGCGCTTTGCTTTGACCCGTGGCGGTATCCGATCGAGTGCACACCGTGTGGACATATTTTGTGTCACGACGACTGCCTGCCCAAGACAGCGGCGATGTGCCCACTGTGCCGCGGGACGATCCAGTCGGTGAAGACGCCGCATCGCGCGCGGATCAAATTGTGCGCTCAGGTGCAGGTGGAGCGTCAGGGCTGCCTGTGGTGTGGTACGCGTCAGGAGAGCCACCCGCTTTACCAGCGCCGGCAGCGACGACCGCACGTGCTGCACAAAGAAGCGCCCATACCGTAGTGACCGGGCTGACCAAGGGCCAGGCGTCGTACTACGATTACGTGGACCAGTACCTTTTCGTGGATGGTGAGTACGGCCTCGAGGACCTTATCGACGAGTGCCAGCCAGACGCATTCGGCTGTTTCGGTTCACAACACAAAGTGTCTGACTCCTCGGTTTTCGAGCCGTGGACCAAGTACGGCATGACGCGCCATGCGTACGAGGAGTGTCTGAGACTCTTCAGGGCATTCGACGGGGATCAAACTGGGTCCCTCAAATTTTCCGAAGTATCGAAGCTGTGCCGTACGTTGAACTATATGCACTCACCAAGACAGGTCGCCAGGCTGTTTGCTGAGATGGACGCAGACAAAAATAACCGCATCGCTCTAGATGAGCTTTTGACGTGGATGTCACGCAACAAGCCCAACCACGAATGCATGTACGGTATGGGTCTCGAGCAGTACCATGAAGCCGCTCAAGAATTCAGCCTCCACGACCTTGATGGCGATGGCTGGGTCAATGAGAGTGACTTTGTCCCTCTCTGCCGCGCTACCCGAGTGGCCTCATCGGACAACTCGACACAGACCGCAACGGTCTCATCAGTCTCAACGACTATCTCAATTCGTACCAATTTCGCGAACTGTAATACCCTCTGACCCTCTTGGCGATCTCCCGCGTTGTGTGCGCGGTCGATGGTACACAATGAAAACAAAATCTAGACGCTGAGATGCGCGAAGGCTCTCGGAGGTCGTGAAGTGCCGTACTGACATCCTCAGGTTGCGAACATGGTTTCTACCGCCTTCTCCCATCACTTTTTGGGCGATTGGCATACCTGTGGGTCTTGTCTGCTTGGGACTCTTCTCTCTGCTTCGACATATCGAGACTTGGCGCAGTACGTGTGTGCGCTTCTTTCCCATTATTATTTTTTTTTCTTTTCTATTCTCTGAGTTGGCCTTTTCAACGTTTACTCTTCGATCCCACTCTGCTCACTTGCTTTGATTCTTCTTTTTTTTTCTTTTTTTTTTCCCGCACCTGTTGTATTCGCTTGACACTGTTTTGAGTGCTCACAGCGCAAGAAGAAGAAGGAAAAGCCCCAACATGGAGGCGCGTGTACATGTGCATGCACGCAGTGATCATCTCAGTCCCATCTCGCATACCGACGGTGTTTAACCAGCACAACTACAACACGCACACACACACACAAGATAGTAACAATAGTACTGCTGGAGATAATTTCGTGTATCCATGCACGCGCGCGCACACACGAAGCGGATGAAATGAGGGGCAGTCAATGGGATAGCTTGGGCGGTGCGGCAGCACGTTCTGCGCAGGCACGCGTGTACGCGGCTGCGCTCTTTTTCCTTGCGTTTCGTCTTCTATTGCTGTCGTTCTCACACGTGCGCAGGTCTTGACCCATTCAGCCGCTGCGTGTCGAATAACCTGCATCTCAAGGGCGAGCCGCAGAAACACATATACAGACGCACTCCTCTGTCTCTCTCCCCATCCGCTCTCTCCACTACCTCTCTCTCCCTCTCTTTTTTTTTTTTTTTTGTAATGTAGAGGAACCTATTGCACATTTTTTTTTTTTGTACGAGAGCACACCGACGGATCGCTGCAACACCATCATCATCATGACTGACGCCTTCCGTGATTATCAGACACGTTCCACTCTTTTAGCGGAGCGTGAGCGGGGACTCGACGGCAAGCGCATGTCTGTTCAGGAGCTACGTCAGCAGGTCGCGTTGCTGCAAAACGACAACAACGCCCGTCACGAGCAGCTCCAGGCGGAGCGACAGAAGTTCGCCGCCAAAAAAGCTGCGCAGGACGAGAAGGTGAACGCGAAGGAAACACAAATCCGTGCACAGCAGGATCGCCTGCAGATGCTCACGGAGGAGGAAGATCGTCTTAGCGCTGCCATCGCGAATTGCGACAAGGAGATTGACGCGGCCACCGCGCAGATTGAGAAGCGTCACGATATGGAAAGCACCACGCGTGAGGTGAAGGGCCGCCTCACTCAACTTAAGTACGAACTCGAGGAGAAGGACGCCAAGTTGATGAAATTAGAGACCCGCCTCGCTCGCCAGGAAATGACGACCGATAAGCGCCACGCCTCACTCGCGGAACGCCAGCCTGAGTTCTGGTTCCCAAGAGTAAACGAAGCCGACAAGTACAGCAGCCTCGAAGAGACCGCGGGTGAGAGTATTCTTCTGGTTGATGAACTGGTGCACTAGCACGCACACGCACAGTGAACACCTTCTCACACAAGAATGAAGAAGGAGGAAAAGGAGGATCAAGACAAAAACAGATAGAATTCTTTGGTATGATCTTATTCGCGAGCGGACGCTCCGCTGTCTTGTTTCTTATCTTCTCTCTTCTCTCTCTGTTCTTTTTACTCCACTTCCGTTGCAACATACATTTTTCTTTTCCGTCTTTTCTAGATCCACCCCACAGTCGCATTACAACTGATGAGAAGAAAAAGAGGCCAAGGTAGTGCTCGGTCACCGAGGCTGGCTCGCGCCTTGTCCTTTTCTTTTGTGTTTCCGCATTTTTTTTTTTCATTAGAGACGTTTCGATTGTGCTTTTTTTTTTTGCTCGTCGTCTTATTTCTCGTCAGCTCTGTGTAGACGGATACGTCGACGGTGATACAGTGAATGCACAACATCAATAAAAACAAGGTGACCGAACCCCCAAAGCATCACGATACAGGGTGTAGCTCTGCCGGCTAAGGTGTATGCAACCACGCGAACCCTCTTTTTTCTTCTTCCCCCCCGGCAATGTCTCTGCGACAGCATCGCCACTGACAGCTGCGCTTCGTAGGCAGAGTGATACACTTTTTGGTTCTTCTTGTGCCATTCATGCAGGCGATCTGGCAGACAGCGAGAGAGACAAAGAAGAAGAAGTAAAAAAATCGAGGAGCCTTCTCCTTGCAACTTGCTGTTTCCTTTTTCAGTCTACACAACTTCACACACCGCATTTCTTGGCTGTTCCCCCCCGACTGTTTCTCTCTATCGTACACGTGCTGGCCATGACAGCGGCTCCTATGGGCTGCACACACTGACTCCTTTTTTTTTCCCACTTCAGATTCGACCGCCCTCCCATCATAGAGTGTGTTCGCGCTCTTACCACGAGCGTCCACGTCCACGTCAACACACACACACACACACAAACACAGATATACACACATAGAGTGACATCATACACAGCCCCACCCCCTCTCCCCTATTTTTCCTCTTTCCGAGAGCGGAAAGAATTGCTGCCTGGGACACCCACAGGAGCGGAGCGGAAGCACGGGCCATGTCGCATATCCACAAACTGCCGCAGGACGTCATTAACCGCATCGCCGCCGGTGAGGTCGTCCAGCGGCCAAGTGCCGCCTTGAAAGAGTTGCTGGAGAACGCCCTGGACGCCGGCAGCTCAACGATTCAGGTGACGACGCAGGATGGTGGACTAGAGGTCCTCCAGGTTTGTGATGATGGCTGCGGCATCGACTGGGAGGACTTGCCGTTGCTGTGCGAGCGCTACGCGACAAGCAAGCTCAGCACCTTTGATGATCTGCAGAGCATCACCTCGTTTGGCTTCCGCGGTGAGGCCCTCGCATCGCTTTCCTATGTGGCGAAGGTCACTGTGACGACCAAACGCCGGGCGTCTCGTCCTCCCACCACCACCGCCGCGACGGAAGAGACCTCGTCCTCGGCAGCGACGACGCGTGAGCGTCCCTCTCACCAAGGTGAGGTCGCGTGGAGGGCGACGTACCTTGATGGTCAGCTGACGCAGCCACCACAGGCGTGTGCAGGCAATTTCGGCTCAGTCATTCGTGCCGAGCGCATGTTCTACAACGCGGCCGTCCGGCGTGGTGCGCTCCGTTCGTCCGAAGAGTGGAGCCGCGTTGTGGATGTCGTCTCCCGCTATGCGCTTGCGTTTCCCCATGTTGGTTTCTCGTGCACACGTGAGACTGGTAGCGGTGCGAGTGGGCATCACAGCAGTAGTGGTGGTGTCGTGTTCCCGAAAGGGTCGGATACGCTGAAGAATCTGCGTATCTCGCACGGCAACACGATCGCGTCACATTTACATCCTATTTATCACTACGACGCCAGCGTCGAGGCGCGCATGCCACCGTTGACCACACCGTCAGCATCGCCGTCGTCAGCTTCTCACGTGGAGGTGTTCTCGCGCGTCAGTGCCGCTTCCAAGCATGTCCAAGGGCTGCGTGGAGCACCTGGTGAAGGGATCTTCACCATCTCGGGTTTCGCAAGCGACAGCACATTGCTGAACCGCAAGTCCTATCAGTGTCTGTTCATCAACAACCGCCTTGTCGAAAGCTACGCAATCCGTAAGTGTGTGGACGCGGTCTACAGTGCCGTCCTCACCGGCGGAAACAAGCCGTTTGTCGTGCTCTTCGTCACCGTGCCATCGGAGCGGCTGGATGTCAACGTGCATCCGACCAAGAAGGAGGTGTGTCTGCTCGATGAGGACCTGATCATCGCAAAGCTGTCAGAACTGCTCCGCGCGTGCGTACTGCAGGCGGCGAGTGCTCGCCAACTGGACATGCTGAAGCTACAGAACACTACGGCAGCCGCACTCAAGGCTTTTCACCCGCACGTAGCCTCGTCCGCAACATTGCCTTTGCCACTCTCATCGTCCGCTTCAGCACAGCAAACACTGGACATGCTTCACACGAATCGCCACACGAACGATGGTGACGATCCTAAGAGTGCCGACGTCGACAAGAGCCAGTCGGAGACAGTACGTGGCCGCACGAGCAGCAGCACAGCTATTTTGTCCACTCTTCACGATCAAGCGGCACGTGGTGTAGGCCCGTCGCCACTAACCAGCAACAGCCTGTTTCGCTCTTCGCTGTCGCAGGCGAGCGGTGGCAGCGTCGCGGGACTGGGTAAAGGTAACGGTGGGGTTGTTATCGCACCATGCACGATTGTGCGTGTCGAAGAGCAGAAGGGTGCGTTGGATGCGTTCTTCTCGAAAGTGAAGACGACTCCATCGACTGTGCGGACGAGCGAGAAGAACATCGTGGTCGACGATGATGATGATGACGGCGAGGTCACTGTCGTCACGCCACCCTCAACCACGGCGGCGACGACGACGACCACAGCCGATGACACGGCGCGCACGTGGCAGAACGTTATGGCGTCCATTCGACCCGTCGCGGGTCCTTCAAGTGGGTATGTGGACGAGGTGACTGAGGTTGCTGAGCCGTACGAAAAAGTGGCGCGGTCGGAATCAGAGCTGCGCGAAGCCGCCGCTTCTTCGACGCGACCCGATGCCACCGTAAAGGTCCCTGGTGCACTCATGCTAGATGAGGAGGATAGTGAAGATGAGAAAGACAAAGACGCGCTCCTGCGTGACTTCCAGCGCTTCCGCGAGCACGGTAGCGCGCCCTTCCCAGCAGACGAGACGACAGACCTGATGACTGGCCCAGCCGCTTCTTCCGCCCCTTTTGCGCGTCCCTCTGTGCACACCACCGATGACGAGAAGGCTGCTGAGGGCGGTGAAGATGGTCCCGGACGCCCCTCGTCATCTGGTACGATGCCGCAGTGCACGTCCCTTGTCGTTGGCGTACCGGAGGTCGAGACGCAGGTGCTGACGAGCGTCGCAGCGGTCGTTGCGGGGCTGCACGCACGCTCTAGTGCCGCCGCACAAGCGTTTTTTTCTCAGCTCGCCTTCGTCGGCGTAGTGGACGCCAATGCGTTTTTGGCACAATCGGGCACCTCGCTCTACCTCCTCGACACTCTTCGCCTGCTGCGCGAGGTTGTATTTCAACGGCTCTTCCTCCGCTGGGCTGATCCTGGTTTGCCGCGCATGGCCATACTCCACCTGTCTGCACCGCCCTCGGTAGAAACACTGCTCCTCTTTGCGCTCGCACACGACGCGGAGGGTATGGACGCGCTGACGTCCGTCCCCCCCGCCCTACGCGAGGCCGCCGCTGCCGCGCGACAGGAGACGCAGCGTCGTAAGCGACGACGCGGATCGCCTGAGACCGGCACCGCCGTGGTGCCCTCAACAGACCTCAGCGAGGGTGCGTCGACAAATTGTCCGGCTGCGGCTGAGCGTCGTCGTCACGTTGAGTCGCTCTTGCAGGCAGCGGCGTACCGCGTGCACAACAGCGACGGTGGTAAGGATGTCAGCGCGACAGATGACCATGAGACCGCCGACCTGTCCGTTTCCACCCAGAGCTGTGCCGCGCTTGCGGCTTGCTTATTCACGCCACAAACCGCGCAGAAGAAGATGAGCAGTCGAGACACACGCCATGAACCGGACACAACGGAGGCAGTCGCGGAGGCAGAGACGCCTACACCGACGAGGAGTGCACGCCGCTATGTGCGTCGACTGGCGCGTCGTCTGGGTGTCTGGCGCGACATGCTGAGCGAGTACTTTGACGTTGTGCTCTCTGCAGATGGCCACGTGTTGTCGCTGCCGTATGTGCTTAACACCTCGTGGCCTCCGAACCTACGTGCGCTACCGCTCTTCTTGTGGCTCCTTGCCGAAGGCGTGCCCTTTCCCACATCCGCCTCAGCGTCACACCGAGCGCCCAAGGACAGAGACAGCAGTGCTGAGAAGATGGCATCGCGTGTGGCGGCAGATCCGTCCGGTAAACCGCCCGCATCTCCAGCGTCATTGTCACCCACCTGGCGCTCTTCGCCGCCGTCTTCGCCGTCCTCACTCACGCAGACGCAGACCCAGAGTGGGCTCACACATGGAGCGTCGGAAGCCGCGCAGGCTGTGGAGGAGGAGGTGCAGTGCTTTACAGCCATCGCGAAGCACATCGCAGATACCCTCTATGGCCTCACGTCCCTACCCACGACTGTGGTCACCAATAACACATCACTCACCGAGTCGCAAGCGGCGCAGGAACAGCACGCACGCGACTCGGCCGGCTGGCCACTTTTGGCCGACTTCACCATCCCATCCGCTCAAGAAGGTGTCGAGATGGCGCTGATGCCGTGTCTGAGGAGCACGCGTCTGTTTTACCCCCCGGCAGTGCTGCTCAGCGACGGCACTCTGCAGTCCATTATCTCTGTCGAGTCGCTCTACAAGGTCTTTGAACGATGCTGAGGCGAAGGCCGCTGCGCTTCCTCGAAAGTTTTTTTTTTTTTTTTTGCGCCTTGTTCACAACTTCTGTTCTCCGCTTATTACCTTTTTCCCCACATCATCTTGGAAAAAACAAACAAACAAACAATGACAACAACATCACGAAAAGAGTGTCACACCATGTCTTTGTCGGGCACGCCTCTCCACGGAGCCGTTTCCGCAGAGGATCGCATTGAGCAGAAGGATCGCAGTCGGGTGGTATTTTTCTTCTTCTTCGCTCTCAGGCAGCCGAATGAAGACAAGGAGGGAAAAGGCTCACTGGCGCGCTCTCTCCTTTGTCCCCTCTTCATCCTCTTCTACCCTCGTGCATTCTTTTCTTCATTTGATCCACTCTTCTGCGACTTTTTTTTTCTTCTTTGTCGAAACCATGTCCTTTCTTCGCTCTAGTACCCTGACCCTTTACGGAGGGAGGCTCGCACACATCTCACTGAACAGATTAAGACCATCCGCAACGAGAGAGCATCAGCACAACAGAAGCACGATTTTTGGCGCTTACAGAAGATAGATAGCACAGGGAAATAGCGCGCGTGATCTGGCGTTCTTCCCCCCTTACACACACATATATATAGTCTGCATCTCTGCGTCCACCTCCGTGTTTCTTTTTCTTTTTGTTTTTGTTTCTCAGTATTCTCAGGGGGCGGTGACTCTGCGTTGTCTCCCTGCTCTTCCTCTTCATTTTACTTCATCCGATTTCCCTTTTTTTTTTTTTTTTGCGTGTGCCCGCATGCGCTCGCCTGGAAAGATTCAGGGCCCTCCACAAGGGCCTGAACAGGTCGTGCCCAATCGTACGCCTCCGAAGGAGCGCTCGCGCCATCTCCACGCTCAAACCATTATGACGTCCTCCTCTTCGCCAACACCATCACACACTGTGGGCAGACAAAAAAAGGGTGCTACTACACTGTCATCAGCAGCTTCAGGCACCACCACAGGTACATCCGCTCCCACTAAGAGCGGCGACTCACCTTCATCGGCTCCCGCTGGGGCGGCAGGAGCTGGTGTCAAGCGCAGCAAGTCTAGCACCACTGCTGTGGCGACGCGCCTCGCACGCGCACAACTGAAGCCCCAACAAAGCAGTGGGCTGAGCCGGTCCAACAGCGCCGCGACCAGAGCACGCCCCGGCGCGACAGCGACAACTAGCGAGAACGGTGCGACCGGAACCGCTGCAAGAAGCACGAACACCATTGCTGGATCAGCGATCGCCGTCGTGCCCTATATGCGCCCCGCCAGCACACCGATTGTACACGTACGCATTCGCCCGCTCTTGCCGTACATGAGCGAGACTGTAGACCAGCGCAAGACGTGGTTCTTGGACAGCGAAAACTTAATTGTGCGGCCCCAACCACGCACCATACACACCGCAACGTCCTCCCTGGCCTCGCTCAGCACCTCCGCGGCCTTACCTCCCGTTCCGACGCTGAACCTTGCGAGCGTCGTGGCAGCAACAAACTCGTCCACGACGATATGTGCAGCTGGCGGGAACAGCACAACGGGTTATGTGACGGGCGGCCGCTCGCCTCAGAACACCCCCCGGAAGGGCCTTAATCGTGGGTCGACGACCGCCACGACGACGACGACGGCAGTGCCTTCGCAGATCTCCTCGTTGTCGAATACACACAACGGACAGGAGTGGGATCTCGCTGCGGCGCGGCGCCATGAAGATGGTGAGAACGCACTCTCCTCTTCGTGCCCGTCTCCACTTCCTACCACGACAATCGCTGCTACGACCACCACGTCCTCCACGGTGACGACATTCGGCAACGCTGGTGAGCAACACTACCGCTTCGAGCTTGTGCACGGCGAGGACGCGAGTCAAGAAGAGGTCTTTGAAGAGAGTGTTGCGTACCTTGTGGACGAGGCGCTGCTGGGCCAGAACGTCGCTATTTTATGCTACGGCCCGACCGGCAGCGGTAAAACGTACAGCATGATGGGTGATGCACAGCGACGTCGCACACGTCGCGCGAAGACCACCGCGAGCGACGGCGGCACCATCCCTGCCGCGACGGGTGCCGCGCCACCTTCCCCGCAGTCCCTTGGTGCGACCGCGACTGCGACCTTCACTACACACATGAGTGGACCTGACGAGTCCCCCATGACAGAGATGCTCTCAGAGACGCGCCTCAGCAGTCTCACCACCGCAGACGATGGTCTTCACGATGACGACGACGAGGAGGACGAAGAGGACGAAGAGGATGAAGAGGTGCGTGCCCCGCGTGCACGAACGCGCGAGGGACGGCGCCGCAACGCGAGTCGCGTCATGGAGAGCCAGAAGAGTTCACCTGCCTCGTTGACGCCCGTCGAGACGGCGGAGGCGACCTTGACGGCCACCGCAGAAAGCAGCGGCTGGGTCACCGTCCATCACCGTCGCACGCGCGAAGCTGCCGCAACGACCAATGAGGATGTAACACCACCTGTGCGCACGCCTGCGCTTCTGCGCCAAATCGCCAACTCCGAAATGGGTATTTTACCACGCCTGGTGTGCGCGCTGCTCGAGCGCCGTGGTGAGACCACCGTTCTCCAACGTGGGGAGAGCCCATCCGCCCACACCCGAGGCAAGGCAGACGAGAGTGGTGCGCAGGAGGACAGCGCGGATGCAGACGACGTGACTGGGTGCCGTGGTGGTCGAAGTGCGAGGGGCCCCACAGGTACGGCGGACAGTGCTATGACAAAGAAAGAGACACACCCTGCCAACGCGACGCCGCGAAAGGCCGCGTCGTCCACGTCACCCTCGGCCCCACCCGCACCGTCGACTTGTGTGACGCTCTCTTTGCAGGACGTCCGCATGTACGGCGTGGAGCTGTACTTGGATGAGGTCTACGACCTTCTCAGCTCGAAGAAACAGCCGGTGCATCACCTCGGCGACACAGGTGGCCTGGGGGCGTTGTGCCAAAGCCTCGATCGTGGCAACCAACAAAGTCGCTCCGGCGGTGGCGGTGGATGGGCGATTGAGACAATGAGCGACCTCCGCTCGGTCTGCCGTCTCGCACGCCGCAACCGCGTGACTGGCAGCCATCAGCGCAATGATAGCAGCTCACGTTCGCACGCGGTGTTCATTCTACAGCTCGGGTTTGATCTTGTGGTGGACGCTGACGGGGGCGAGGAAGTACAGAAGGATTCCCTCAGTAGCTCTTCCCGAAAGACGACTACAGCGACGATGCCGCCAGCAGGTCCGACCGTCCGTCGCGTGCACTCGTTTGTCGCCATGGTGGACCTTGCCGGGTGTGAGCGTGTCAAAGAAACACAGGTCGCGGGCACGTCGCTGAAGGAGGCCCAGTACATCAACAAATCTCTCTCTGCGCTCTCCTCGGTCGTTTTGTCACTCCACAAACGCTCACAGCACGTGCCGTACCGTGACTCCAAGCTCACGCGCCTCCTTCGTCCGTGCCTTGAAGGCGGTCGCGTGCTGACATTGGTTCACGTGGCACCGTGCTCCAGCGGCGACTCAATGAATGCCCTCAAGTTCGCGCACCAGATTCGCCACACAATGGTCAAGCCACACAACTACCTGTCAGGCGCCAACCAGGATGCGCTGCAATCCATTTTCGAAGGTCTCATGGACCCCGCCCAAGGCAAATTGGAGGAAGACGTGCATCGGGTACAGCAGGAGTACCAACAGCTCTGTGCCGAAGTACGCCTCGCGTTCTTTCATCGGGCTGCTCAAGATCCGACAATGACGCTCGTCAAGGAAGGACCAGGGCTTCTCGCGCTACCGTCACGTGCCTCGCTCGCGGAAAGGGGCGGAGAAAAGGCCGGTGGCCGTGGCGGAAGTACGTCGCATCGACTGACCACGGAACTGAGCTCCGAAAGCGGCAGCAGCGCCAGCAGTACTACCGTAGATAGTTGCGGCGATGACAGCATCGACTCCTCCACGCTCAACGTGTCCGGCGAGGATGAGGAGGACCACGATACTGGAGAGGGCCACCATCCTCGGTACGGTACGGCAACCACTACACGCAGTGGTGGTGACCTGGCTGCCTTTCCGACCCTTTCCTCGATCCACCACCGCCTCCAGTCTTCGCTGCCGGATGCGCATGTGGACGAGGCCGACTTTTTGGCGTTTTTTACCACGACGCTCACCCTGCCTGTGTCCGCCACACGAGAGGCACACCGCGCCTTTCGGGTACACACACTTACCAGTCGTGCGCTGGCACCGCGTATGTCGCGCGACGAGGCCAAGCTTCGCGCCATCGCCCGTGACGTGCACTTGGAGAAGCGTCGTCAAGTCGATGTGAGCCGACGCGCGATTCTCCAGAAGGCAGAAGCCCTGTTCGCCAAGTTAGAGGATGTCGAGCAGCGGCACAGACGATATGTCCAGGAGAGCATGAGCCCCGTACCGTGCGACCCGTATGCACAGGAGCTGACGGCACAGCTGAAGGACACCAACGAAGGTGTGGCTGCCGCCGGGCGGGAACGGCAACAGCTCCAGTCCTTGTTGTCCATCCTACGGCAGCGTCTGGCGCTGCAGGACGAGCTCGAGATCACCACCGACGAGGAAGTGGCCGAGTGGCGTGGGAAGCTGCACCATGTGGGCACTGCCGCCGCCGCCGCTGCCGCCGCGAGCAACAGCACCAACAGTGGGCCTGAGCCGCTCACCCCTCGACACAAAGGCAGTGGAGGTGAGGCGGCAGGCCTCACGGCCAACTACGCGGCACTGCTAGACGGCTCTGAGGACGCTGAAATGAACGGTATCCACCAGCTTCAGGTGCAGACGGCACGTGACTTGGCCTCGCTGCGTCTGGAGACGGCGTGCTTCGCCATGGGCGAGGCCATCTGGGAGGGTCTGTGGGCCCGCGCGCTGCGACAGGAGTTGCACATGGCGATGCGGTCGGAGCGGTTGCTGATGGAGCACGTACTCCTGCACGACGCCGCGTTGGGGTTTATCTTGAACGACCCCACCACGATCCCACGCGCGTGTGTCGGCTCGGAAGCCGCAGCAAAAGCAACGACAGAGGCCGACGAGGATGCAGCCGCTGAGGCACCGACGACAGGCACTCAAACCGAAGTCGTCCGACCCGCACGTCGGGGGCTCTCACCACAACACGCGCGCACGCCGCGTAAGGACGTCACGGCCATCACAGCCACCCATTACTCTTCGCACGCGTCCATGTCTGCCCCAGATACCACCGAAGACATGGCACACGCAAAGGCGTTGATTCGGCAATTCATGTCCGCGCGTGCGTCGGCTCGCCAGGCGCGTGAAGCGGCCCCTCTCATCACCACCACCACTGCTGCGGAAGGTAGCGAGGGTGGTGAGGTCATGACTCGACCTGCGGACGGCACTGGTGTGCGCTCCGCCTATGAGCAACCAACCATCTCGGAGAGTGGTCCCGTCCTTCGCGGCAATACCGCTGGGCTGCGACGCACAAGTCGCCCTTTGGTGTCTTCCATCCCGACCTCGATAGCGGGGCCGGCTGCTGTTGGCACCCTCACATCCACACACTCACTGCCTCCTTCGTCGCCTTCCGGTGTCATGCACTCCACCTCGTCCGTGTCGAGCACACCGGCTACGACCGCGCCAGTCACCGCGGCAGGAGGCGCCGTCCCGAACCCACTGGAGGCGCTGGTGGCCGCGTCGCAGAGCTACCGCGAGGCCCAATCGCGCCGGGCCAGCTTACGTGCCGGCAGCCACACGTCTCCCACTGTGACGACGAGCATCGAGAGTACGAACCTCGTCGCTGTTGCCACGAGCACACCTCCGCACCCGCACCACTACCCCGCCACCGCAGACGTGCCCGAGACGCATGCGCACGCACCACCTCTGCCTGCCCCAATAAGCCTTGTCGGCGCGTACGGGGATGAAGTTACGCTGCAGCGTACGAGTGTGTACCGCCTCCTGGAGGAAGGCATTCCGTGCGAGGTCTGCTGCGTCGGTGACAACTTCGCGAACGTGTGGGAGCGACTCTTGAACCCTTCCGCTTCCTCGACGGTGCTGACCAAGACCGCTGCCTGTGGTCGCTCCTCTCCGTCCCAGCACATCCCGCTCGATGCGTCTGAGACAACGCCACTTCGACGGCCCGCGCCTGACGGACATGGCGGGACGACTTCCGCACCGTCTTCGGCCGTGAAGCAGACACGAAGCGATAGTGACGACGATGACGCGAACACAAGCGAGGCGCGCGCCAATGCGAACGACTCCACACTAGCAGACGCTGCCGACGACACCGAGGCGACTGCGGGGGCCGAGTCGACACTCATGGCCACCCAATGGGGCCGTCTACGTCTGGAGCGGTCACCCAAAGATCCCAGCGTGTACTCTCTGGAGTTTGTCTACCTCAAAGAGGGCGGCATCCCGTTACCACGCAACGTGACGCGGGCGCTTGCGGCGCCGCTCACACAGAAGAAGCGCGATGCGCGTGAAGAGCTCCTGGACTCGTTGCCGTCCTCACATGATGTGAGGCGTGGCTTGACGCCTCCCGCGGCGACTCCAGCTGCGCTCCGTCCGCCCGCTGAGCAGGTCACGGCGAGCGCACGCGAACGACGACTTTTTGCTATTCCCTTGGCGGAGCCCGAACTGATGCTTCACACGCACGTGTTAGAGACAGGTGCGGTCACGGCAAGTCCGTACTGGAGCTCGCGACGGAGCTGCATTCGCTGTCGCGCCGATGACACGGCGCAGATCGCACTGGAGCTGCGGCACGTCCCGATGACGAGCTGTGATAGTGAAGGCGGTGATCGCCAAAAGGACGGGACAAGCGCCGCAGCGACTTCACACGCGTCACCACCCAAGAGCGGCAAGATCGGCTCTACACCGTCATCAGCGTCCGCGCCGAATCGCGGTCGACGCGCCATTCATGTACCCAGCACACAACCGTTACCAACGTCCACACCCGTCACAACAAGTGCAGCGGACGGCGGCGGCGGCGGCCAATCACCGTCGGGTGGTCAGGTCGGCCGGCACCCTTCGCTGCAGACAGTGGTCACTGAGAGTGCGGCGCTGCGGAAGCGTGCTGTGCGGATGCGCAGCGTCGTACTAGCGAAGCGTCTGCAGGGCGGCTCAGAGCTCTTGTTGCCGTCTAGCTGTATCCTCGGCAATCCAACTCCGGAAGGGGCGTGTACGCTGCTTCTGCGCTTTCCTGCCCCATACTTCTCGAACTGTACACGCCTCGAGAACATCGAGACCGTTGTTGCGGCCCTGTGCGCGTTACTCAACCCTGCACACGTACCCCCGCCGCCTTCCACGCCACTGCGTAGCCCGCGGCTGACCGCGACAAGCGCAGGGCACACGACCACAAATGTGGCGGTGCACAGCGCACGCCGCAGCGGTGGCGCTGGTGGGAGTGAGAGCGGCCGCCTTTCAGCACGCCAACGGCGATCGTCCGATGCGCACACCACGACCACAGAGGCGAAGGCGTCACAGTCGTCTCTCGTTGCGCCGACCGTCAATCCCTTCACGCTGACCACCACGCATGGCCACACAACGGTACGCTATACACTGATGCACATCCCACGTCTTCTTCTGGACCCACACATACTACTATCACCACCACCACCTGCACAGATCGCGGGCGATGCGGGCGGGGTGTCGCCTGGTGGTGAGCGCGTCACAGATAGGGCTGAGCACAATGACGAGGTCACTGTGGTGGACACCCAACTCTCGTCCATCGTCGCCGGTGGTGAAGCGGCAGACCACGTACCGTCGTCGAGCGCCCCACGCAGCGGTGACGTGTCGAGTGCACGGCCACTACGGAGCGGTGCAGGCGCGCTCCTGTCTGCGCGTCCCCACGATGCCTCCACGCCGTCGGTGCGTCGCCGCAGTTTACCGCTCTCGCTCGTGCACCCGATCCACACAACCGCATCGTCATCCCCCGCAGTCACTGCCGGTGTGGGCCGCGGCGGCAGCAGTACACGTTCGCACGCACGCGATGGACGCGCCACTAGCACCCATCCAACACACGGGCCGCACCACGACACGGCGGCGCTGGCCGTTACCCTGTACTTTCCGGGCTCCCTCCCTCCCATGGAGGTCGTCGCGTCGACAACTACGACGGCAGCCACACCGTCCGACTTGACCCCACCATCAGCAGCGGCGACCACACCCACAGCGATGGCCACGCCCGCTGCGAAGCTAGAGGGCTCACGAGAGGGCTCTTTCTCCGTCGCCAGCGGTAGTGGTGTTGCCACTGCCCTCCCTGTACCCCCACTCACACTCGCCGCCGTCTCTTCTTTTGGGGAAATCGACACTCTTTCGTTGACGCCGTCCGTGTCTTCCCCCACCGCCGCCGCCGACTCGGCAGTCCGTGAACGCCGACGGTCGCCTGTGTCGATCCCCGGCAGCCTCCCGACAGCGGCGACCGCTGGTACTGGAGGTGGATTTGTAAATGGATCGCCTCACGGCTCTCGCTCATCTCGCGTACGCACACCTCGCTCGTCTGCGATCGGCGCGGATAGCTTAGCGCTTCCACACTTGGCAACCACACAGGGTGGCCGAGGGGAGGCGAGCAGCACGCTCGATGCCGCCTCAGCGCCGGCTGTGGACCCGTCGACGCGCTCACCCCTGCTGACACCAGCGGCTGTGACCGAGCTGTTGCACATACAACGGGCCGCAAGCCTTCTGCAGCAGCTGCGTGCCGTGACGATCGGCGGAGAGACGATTGACAATGTGCCATCGCTGCCCTCCACGCCTGCGGCAGATCGGCGAGACGGCCCGAAGTCAACGATGAGCCGTCGACTTTCTGTGACGCCGAGCGACACACTGATGGCCTTGGGCCTCCATCAACTACAGACCCTTCGTCGCAGTGTGCGCGCGACGGTGAAGCAGCAAGCCTTTGAGGCGGAGGACATCAAGGGCGATTTTCTAGGTGCGTTCCAAGTCGCGGAGGGCGAGGCCAGGTCGTCGAGGGAGGCGGAGCCCCTCTCACCTCTTGACGAGATTCGACGGGAAGCGCTCGTCACGATCGGCTTGAAGCTGCCTGGCGTGGTGCTGCCGGTGGCAGCGGAAGACTGTGCAGAGTCAGGCTCGCACGCACCACCGCCGCCGCCGCACAACACCACCGCGTCAACCGCGGCTGTGATACCTGCGCGTGGCGATGTGACGGTGGCGCAGGGCCGTGAGCTGGGCAGTGCCACTGTCCCGTGGACGATCTGGCAATGGGCCTACCGGTGGCAACAGGTCGCCCAATGCTACACAGCCGTGGAGCTCGCGCAGCAGCACATGTACGAAATGCATGGAGGTGGTGCAGCCGGCGAGATGGTCATCACCACATCCCCGGCAGGACACGCGAGCGCGTCCAGTGCGCGTGGAGCAGCATCCACATGGCCGAGCGCAAACTTGTCGCCGACAGCGGCAGCGGTGTCGCGCGAGGCCGTGGGTTGTCCGTTCCCTTATTGGACGCTCACTGGCTGTCAACCGTACCTGAACGGCACTGCAGGTGTGGCGGCCGGCGCGTCCTCGTCCGAGTTCTTGTCTAGTCTTCACGTGGGTGTTGGTCTTGCTGGCCTTGGCGACAGCCCTGGTGGTGGGAGCTCGCCACTAGTGCGCATTGTAGCGCCGCCGCTGTCGCTCAGCTCCGATGACGACGAGGATGACTTCGCCTACACCTTCGGACACGGTCGCTGGGCGGGTGAGTCCGCGACGGACACGGTGAGTGCACCGGTCAAGACCGTGTGGCTTCCAGGACTGAACTTTGCGACCGTGCCCGCTTTCTTGAACATGACCCCCTCGCTGTCTACCGCAGCTGTGTCGTCGCAGCCACCATTGACGGCCGGCCCGGAGGCGACGCGTGCCATGCCGGCACCTGCTTGTGCGCGGCGACTATGAGCCATGCGTCAAAACTCCCTGTTCTGGTGACACAGAAGAATGGGGAAAAGAAAAAGAAGAAATCACACGAGGCGGTGCGTGATGTGGATACGAGAACAAGGAAAAGAAAGGGTAGTCTGCGCGAGCGCGCGAACCAGCCGAAGAGTCAATGCAGCTAGTGTGGTACACGTCGTGCCTGCTGGACCTTCGCTCTTTGCCTCGTCTATTTGTTTCCTATCGTGACTCAATCAGGTGCGTTTTTACTTTGGATCGAGAAGGCAATGAAGGGCGAGCGATTCTTCGCAACTGCGCGTCGTGATGACATCTTTCTGTCGTGCGCACTGAGGTCGAAAAGAGATCCCACACCGAAAAAAAAAAAAGCAACACGCACACACACACACACACACACACGAACGTGTATCCGCACGAGCACCATTTCGCGAGGGCACCAAAGCGATGTGGTTGCCGTCACCCTTCCCGAGCTTCGCTTCTCGGTGTAGTCGAGTCACGAACTTCGTGCGCGACGCACGACGCTGTGCACGTCATTTTTACGGGTCTCGTGTGTCTATATATATTTTCCGTGACTCGCGGAGTAGTGTAGGAGAGAGAATCGCACTCGTCACCATATCGCCACACTTGGTTACCTCTCTCCCTGTGACACGATTGATCACTCCATGTGTGTTATGGCCCCTTCTTCCTCTTTCACCATTTCGCCATCAAGAGAGAACGCATCAGAGGCGCACAGACGCGGACACCACACTTGAGATCGTAGAGAGCAACAGCAACAGGAGAGAGAGAGAGACAGGAAGAGGTCACGCTGGCACCAAACTTGGGAGCGCACGAACCTGCTCGCTTGGAAAGAGGGGATTCATTTTATCGTGATGGCTACGCGTGTGCGCCGTGTGCAGCTTGACGCATCAAGCAGCAGTGACGACGAGAAGCCCGTGGCACCCAGACAGCTTGGCGATGCACGCGAGCGTTTATCGGCGTCGTCGTCGTCGGCATCGTCGTTGAGCCACAGTCGTGCTGCTGCACCGGCACCTGTGTCTTCTCAACCGGCCGCGTCACGTCAGCAACCACGCGTGGCCTCTGCGTCCACCACCAGCAGCACCGCGCTGTCCGCTAGCACATCACGCGCCCCCACACCGCAGAAACAAAGTCGAGCAGCCGACAGTGCAGCCGCTCCCACCACCACCACACGAGCTGTGGCTCCCGCTCCACGCTCCCCAGCATCATCACTAGCTGAGACTGGGGATAAGCCGCTTCCCCTGCCCGTCCGCAAGTCCTCCGCACTGGTGTCATCATCTGCGGCAGCCTCCGCGTCGCATCCAGTGCCAGCCGGTGTCAAGACGTCCGCTACAATGGACTCTTCGCCGTCCTCGTCGTTGTCATCGACGACGTCGGACATCACTCCTGCACTTGCGACGGCTCCACCCTCACAATCAGCGCCGCGCCGTCCCTCCGCGCCGGTCCTACGCCGTCTGCCAAGTCCGGGTGGTAGCACTGGTACGGACAATGCAACGAATACCGCGGTACCACTGGAACCAACATCCCAACGGCGAGCAGAGGCGCCATCGGCCGCATCGGGCTTCAACTTTGGCTTTCGAAAGCCAGAAGATGCGGCGCGTCCTTCTGCGGAGAGCAAGCATACCGCACCGGTCCCACCACCGTCTTTTGGACCGAGCGGTGCTCACACGCGCGCACCGTTAGCGACAGCGGTGGCGATCACCGAACCACCAACGATGCCACCGTCGGCGGCTGCAGCGTTGAGCAGCCGTGCGGCCACTACCGCGGGGTCAACGACTCCAGTGCGTGAGCGGCGAGCAGAGTCCGTCCGCCGCGGTTTATCCTCTCTCTTCCCCGATGAGACCCCCACACCGAAGGCTGAACGGCTCCCACCGCCGCCGCCATCGCGCAGTGAGGCACCAGGTCTTTCTCGGTTGTTTGATATCAAAGCACGGGCAGATGTGGGTGCCGGTGCCGCGGCTCCACCGCTAGAGACCGCACTCGACGCAGAGGCACACGCACGAATCGCGGTACGACGCCTGAAGTCAGGGACCCCCTCTTCGTCGTCTTCATCCTCGACGTCGGCGTCCCCGCGTGTGCGTCCGCAGGTGACCAAGCAGGCGACCTCTTCGGCGCACTTTGAGGATGAGAGCTCATCAGAATGTGACGACGACGAGGCCGATGTGCGGTCTGGTCTCGCAGCTCGTAACGCAGAGCAGAAGTGGCATGTCGGCGCGGGCGGCGTCAACCGCCATGCTGAACGCGCACAACTCTCTGCCCCGGTAGACGCGAGCCCACCACCAAAGCCACCACTCACTGCAGCCACGACAACGCCGACCTCTGCCTCATTGGCGCCAACGCAGTTTAATCGCGTCTTTGTGGCGCCGCGAGGTGGTGGTGGCACCTCGGAGGGCTCCAGCGGGTGGGGTCGGATTGGAGTGCCGATGGCGCGCCCACGACACCCGCCGCACACACACAAGGCGAACCGGACAGACGCGGAGGAGGATGAAGGTCGAGGTGCCAGCGGACGGCGGGCGTCGGCGCCGAAGGTGGCGTCCGCAACGGACGGTGCCCTCTTCACCTCGGAGGGCGGTCGTGTGACGCTTGACGACACGCGCCTGACACGGAAACGCACGAGTATGACCACGCGGTTGGCATCGATCGAACCTGCCAGGCCAGATCCTGTCGAGGGCTCAGCGGCCGCTGTCGCCGCAGCCTTGTCCTTGCCGACCAACAGCAGCGCCTCCCCATCGGTGAGAGGTACCGAGCAGATGACGAGCGTGGATGGATTAGAGGACGGCGGCCGTAGTGGTTCATCCACACCCCCACCACCGCCGTCACTGGCCTCACCAATGGATCAAGAGGAGTCTGCGACAGCCCGAGAGGCGCGTCTGGCAGCCGTGAAGACCACAGCAATGAAGGTCCGTCGCCTACTTGAGCCTCGACTCACCATTGTCGGCGATGCCGACGCAGCCAACACGCAGCCCCAACCCCTCAATCTGTACTCCCACGCGCAGACGAAGAACGCCACGACAGCCCTCAGCGACTGGCTACTCGTCCATCCTCTTTCCGCGACCAACACCATCATCAGGACAGGAAACGAAAGCACACAACTGTGGGCACCGCAAACCGGTGCGGTCAAGGGCAGCGTCGATGGGAGCGATGTGTGGTTTAGACACACACCTCTTGGATACGCCGCGTGCTCGACAAGCCAGGCGCAGAGCGAAGCGCGTGCACGTCGTGCGATTCAACGTCGCTGTGGGGCGACGGCCCCAAAGCCAAGCCATGCTGCCAGGCCCACGCTCACACCGGCGGAAGGAAACACGGCCAACGCGGGGGCGCCGCCGCGTGCGTGCGCCAAAGAGGCCATACCGTGGACGTCTACATGGAGGGATGCGGTTCTCACGGCACAGCTCGGCGCCCCTGCACGCATCTCGGTGCCCATTGGTCATCACAATCCAGCCGCCAGCACTCCCACCACGCGGGTCACCGTGCACAGGCACCACAGAAAGCCAAGAGAAGCGAGCGCACTCCTTTTCGGCGACGAGGTTGGCGAGACTGAGCAGGCCTCTCCATTGCAACGCGCGCACTTCAGCAGTCGTCGCGATGACGGCGCAGCGGGCAGAACGCTCGAGTCCGACGTCGCTTACAATGTGTCTTCGGCCGCACCCAACACAGGCACCGCGTCAGCTCTCGATGGCAAAGGCCCTCAGTCGAGTCTTTTCCGCGCGCCACCAACATGGCGTACAAGAGGTACCTCTGCGACAAGAGCAGGTCCGGGCGGGGAAGCATCCGCGTGGTTGTCATCGTCGTGGGCGGCGGCACCCCCACCGCCACCGCCTGCCACTGCCGTCGCTTCCCAGTCTTCACGTTCACCAAGTGGTGTTGACACACCACCACGGCCCGCACGTCCGGCCGCGACCATGGTCCGTCGTGATCCGGGACATGGCGCGGAGGACGCTGCCGCTCCACAGCGCACGGACGGGACCCCAAAAAGCAAAGGAGCTGCGTGACGGCATGTGTGGATGAGCAGCTTCGGTAGCGAGACGGGGACTCTATCTGTTATACGTTGCTTATTATGTTTTTTTTTTTTTTTTGGTCTGCATGCTCAAAAAGCCAAGACGCACACCAACAGAGATACCATCACACGCCTTTGTGGAGATGTTGAAAGGCGAGCGAGAGGGGGGGGGGGGAGAGGGGACACCCCCTTTTTTTCTTTCTTTTCCCGCCGCTGCCGTCGAGGAAATGCACTACCGTCACAACCGTACACACATGCCGCATGAGACGCTGTGCAGTTCCGTGTGTTCTTCCCACATATGGAGCTCACCGACTTTTGATTCTTCACTTTTCCGCCTCGTATGCATTTCCATCTCCCCCTCCTCCCGCTCTCCCATGACAAAAAGCCTCGCACGCAGCACGCGCTGAAAAGGAACCCCCCCCCAAACCGAACACTGCTCCTCTTGTTAGCTCTTTTGACTGCGCACGCGCTCATCCGCTCGTCATTTTTGTTCTTTTCCCCCGCCTCTCTCTCTCTCAATCGCTTTCTCTCTGTGCAAGTCTGCTGGCATGGGGTTGGAGGGCACCAAGCTGCGCCAGCGACCAGGTACACGCGGCGCAGCCGGTACCGAGCTTGTGGGCCGCGACACACCCGTCGCTCCTCCACGGCGGCCTCAACGCGGTGCGGGTGCGACGACGGCAACGACGACGAGGAAGCCACCATCATCGACACGGCAGAAGCGGAGGATGTTCCATCTACAAACGACGCGTCGAAGAATGTGCTGCCTCGTTGTCCTAGCGGTACTCGTCTTTTTTCTGGTCACCGCGGGGGTGGTTGTGCACTCCGTTTTCAATGGACCCAAGCCGCCTGAGGAGATGTGGATCGACTGGAAGGACTACGCCCAGTGGCGTGTGGCGCGTGTCCTTCGACGCCCGGTCCAGTGCACGTACGGAGGTGTGCGCTTCTTCCAGTGGGGCGAAGGCGTCGCCAGTGCGGAGAGCGACTGTGGCTGTTGGCTCCACCGCTGCCCACCAGCCGCGACCGCACGCGTCGTCGCTGTACCGGAAACGAAGCACGCGGACCCACTGACTGTCGAGTCTCTCCGTCATATCTGTGCAGCCGTACCGGCTTACAAGCCTCAAGTCGACCTCAGCGCGTTCATGGCTGCCGCGTGGCGGTCAGCCCTCAACAGCTCCTCGCCCTCGCCGGCTGACGAAGACAGCGACAGCGCGATCACAGACGATGCGTGGATCGACAATCCTCTTTTTAGACCCATCACATATCCCGGTGGTGGGGCGACCGTGGATGGCACGCATCTCTTTGCCACCGTACCGACCTGCGTGCAGTCGGCCCGTCTGTACTTCGACGTCCCCCTACCCACACCTGACGCCGCGGAAGCTCAAGGGGCGCCGCGTTCGCCACTGGAGGCGGCCCTGTCTCGCGGCGATATTTCCCTCGATGACGCCCCTGTGCTTCGTCAGTTTGAATGCCGCGTTGGCGAACACGTTGAGTCGCCACACGCTCTCACGGACGCCGTGCTGCGCCGTGCGACCAAGTATCACCCCGTCACCGTTGTGCCTGCCTTGGGGTTGCTTGTTAACGCCAAGTACGCCACATCCGACGTGGCCGCCCTTGTCCAGTCGGTTCTTTTACCTTTTAGCCACTTGCTGAACACGTTAGCAGAGACCGAAGCCGCACACACGCAGACACCGCGCACCCCCACCGATGACGCTTCGGATGGCCAAGGGACAAACACCTCCTCTTCACCAGCTGAGGCTCGTCCATTGTTCTCAGGATGGAACCCCACTGCGACCCACTCCTGGCTACACAGCCCGCGGCAGGTGCTGTTCATCGAGGATGTTCCGGATAGTGAAGCGCCGTACTTCCCAACGGCTGCGACCGCGCAGGTGGCTCGCGGGTTCGCACACAGCTTCTCCACAAGCACGTACGATACGACCATCATCGGTGATTTTGACGGTGAGTCTCCCATCTCGACGGACGCGTCAGTACCGCCGCACGCTGCATTCTTCCACACGGCGCCGGTGAGTCGCGTACGCCACGGTGAGAAGTCACGCGAGCCCATGTACTGCTTCTGCCAATCCCTGACCGTGCCGCGCATGGAGCTTCTATCGGAGACGGACCTCAACCGAGCAGCATTCAACGCTCTACACAGACGCCTCAACACCTTTTTTGGTGGGCTGCCGCTGGCCGAAGAAAGGCGTGACAGTGCGATTGTCACACAGGCTGCGCGCCTTGCAGCGCACCCTGCACTCGCCAAACGCTTTTGGCCCTCGGCGATGGCGGCGACGTCGACCTCAGCCGGTGCGTACACACCGCGTCTCCTGTACCTAGCACGCGAGGATCGCCGCGTGGATTCGGAGGCAGAGCTGCTGCAGCTGCTCGAGCAGGTCGGCTTCGCGGTGGAGGTGGTTCGCGTTGACCTTGACGATGTCCCCCAAACCCCCATGACGAGTGCGGACTGGTATCACGTGGGACGTTACGCGGATGTGGTCATGGGCAGCCACGGTATGGGCCTCACGCACGCAGCCTGGATGGACAACACCGTCGTGAGAGACGGGCACGAGGCCACATGCCGCACGCTGGTCGAACTGCTCCCCTTCGCCGACGCCACCGCGGTAAAGGCTGTGCATGGCCACATGATGGACCTCGCTGGCATCCGCTACGTGTCCATCGCCCCCATCGATGTTCGCTTCGGTGAGCACGGACTGCGTTCACCCAGCGAGTACGCACTCGCACAACAAGCACGTCGAGGCGTGGCGAGCACATCTTGGTCCGCATCGCAGCAGCGCAAAATCAAGCGTATGTGGCGCGAGCTGCGCGCCAACAAGGCCCATGCTGTCCCACGCGTGGAGTTCCATCATCTCACAGCTGAGGATGCAAACATCCGCGAGACGGTCACGCGCACACGCCGCATGTTAAAGAACAACATGTTCGGCCCCTTTGATCTTCCCGGCTTCCAGGATCAGACCGCGGTCTATGACTGGGATGAGCTGAAAGAGCATGTGGCACAGCTGTACCGCAATGTGACGGCGTGCTTGTCGGTTTGACGTGCGCTAAAAAAAAAAAAGAACAATTTTTTTTTGTATCACAAGCGCCGCTGTCACATCCACCAAGCATGATCCTCGACACATCGCGTTCGGACTGCGAAGCCGAGCCAGCAAGAGCGGACAAACGACGTGTAAAGAGCCGTGACCCTCTGCTCTGCTCCCCTCTCGTGTCTTCTTTTTTTTTTTTTCTTCGCCTCCGCCGGCGAGTTTGATGACTGATGTGCCTAGCGCGGACGACAACAACACCGTTGCTCGCGAAGAGTCTCGAAAAAAAAAAAAACACACAAGACTTGTGTGCAACGCCGTCCATCAAAGTCTGGGGATCTATGCGGCTACCGAGTCTCGACTGCTCGTGATGCGCGCTCACAGGCTTGGGTTTTCATTCTTGGCGTCGATGAGTGCGTGTGACCCGCCGACTGACCGCGTACATCGCCGCACGAAATACCTTCTTCTCGCTTGACCTTTTGTGTCGGTGCCAGCAGCGACAAATCGGGTCGCGCCTCTACATGATAGTTAGTTCTTATCTGGGTTCTCCTCATCTCTTCATGTACTTTTTCTCGCGCACTCCCAAAGCATGTCACTTCTCTTCCAGGTCTGTTAGGTTATCGTGTGTCTCTTTTACCCTTTCCGTTTCGGGTCTCTCAGGCTAGTCGCAAAAACAACAACAACAACGACAACAACAAGGTTCTTTCGAGACAAGCCTGCTGAACCATCAAAACAACATCAACCACTCAAGGCGCAGAGACAAGTACTCTCTCTCTCTCACACACACATACGTGTACAGCGTACCGTCTGGATACGTGCTGTATTACTCCACTCTCCCCGCCCCTCAGCACGGAGCCGCAAATGTCCATCGTGCGCAGCGCAGGTGTTCGCCGTGCTGTTAACGCCGCCACGGCAACAATAGGAGGCGCGTCACTTCCCGCAACGGCACTCGCGATGACGGCACGTGGTCAGTCGTCGGGACAAGCACACGGTGGCGGTGGTTTTTTTGGCACTTTGAAGAAGAAGTGGGAAGACTACGAGCTGCAGCGCGATCGTGCGCTTGACAGACAAGCGCAGGACGACGCAGCTGAGCAGCGCCGGCAGCGATTCCAGCCACTGACCGACGAGGAAGGCGGCCGCTCGGCGTCTTCCGACGCACCCGCGTTCGATGCGGTGGATGAGATCAAGCCTATTTGGGAAAACGCCCAGGCTACTCCACGTAGCGTCCTCTTCGTACCCGCGAATAAGGTAAAGGCGTTGCACAAAATCTACACACTCAATGCCGACTGCTACATACTAGACTTGGAGGACAGCGTCGGCCCCACAATGAAGCGCGCGGCGCGTGAGAACGTGCGGCAATTTGTGGACGAAGTTGTGGCGCGTGTACGTGCGAATGAGTGCCCGCCCCTGCGCCTCATTGTGCGCATCAACTCACCTGATCACGATCCTGTCAACGCGATGCTCGACCTCGAACTCGTGGGCTTGCTGGGGATGAGCATTGAGGGTGTGGCCATCCCCAAGATCAGCGCCACGACGTACGATGTGGTCAAGGAGTACGTTCACCCGAACCACCAGCTGTGGGCCTTTTTTGAGACGCCAAAGGCTATCTTGGAGGCACCGCAGATCTGTGCGCAGTCGTACTACCGCTATGCTGTCATAGCCAACAATGACCTGGCCGCAGAGCTGCGTCTGCCAGGGACCGGACCTCGCCACCCAGGCCCTGGCGACGCAGCCGAACACGGCGATGCGAACACAGGCAACGCTACAGACAACAGCGCGTTCGCTTTGAGTGTCGTGGGTGTGCTTCCACTGTGGCACGCGACGCTGCAGGTTCTGCTCAGCGCGCGCGCACAAGGCATGCACGTGATCGGCGGTGTCTTCAACGACCCGACGGACCGCGCAGGCTTCGCACGACACGTGGCGTGCGATCGCGCGCTTGGTCTCGATGGCAAAACCGTCATTCATCCCTCACAGATCGACGCCACAAATGCCGCGTGGACGCCGTCGCAGGAGGAAGTGCAGTGGGCGTATCGTGTGAAGGCGGCGCTGAGCAAGGCTCAAGGTGGTGTCGCCACCGTCGATGGGGTGATGGTGGAGCAGCTGCACGTCCGCCAAGCCTCACGCTTGATCGCCTTGTACAACAGCGCACAAGTCGAGCGGCGAACGGCGGAGGCGATGGAAGCGGCAACTGTGGGACGTGCGTTCGCCGACATCGAAGGCGATGAAGACGCAGACATGGACGCGCGCTTCACGGGACAACAAGAAGGAGAGGATGGCAGCGGTGCGAAGGCGCGCCGCCGACGTCGCAGTGCGCCACCTTCTCGCCACCAGCCGGCACGACCGGAGTGAAAAAGAGACACGTTTTCTCCTCCCCTTCGCCCTGCTTGTTAGTGTGTGTGTGTGTGTGTGCGGGCCAATGAGCACGCGAAAACAGTGTTGAATCGCAAGAGCAGCAGTAAGAAACGAATAAAGAAGACACAAAGCAGACACGTGAACAAACCTCGCTTGACACCCCCCCTTCCCCCAAGAGAGGGGTAAAAACAGTCTTGCCACTCCCTGTATCACGTGGCTCCCCCTCCCCCTCCCCCTCCCCCCCCTCCCTCGTTCTTCATCGTCTGACCAACCATCTTCTCTTGTTTTTTTTTTCTCATTTCATACATCTCCTTCACACGTTTGGCGTTCACAAGAAAACGAGAGACGAGAAAAGAAGAAGAACTATACAGACACAGACAAAGAGGCGTGTATCGTGACACAGACATGGACGTTTGCCAGCAGTGTAGAGCGCCCTTCACGAAGGAAACGGCCAAATTCTGCGGCAAATGCGGAAAACGCAAGGCTGTGACGTCCGGGGCGTCCGCGGCAGCTGCAGCGGCGAAGACGACGCCGCCGGGGGCTTCGTCCGCGCCCGCGATGCCGGACAAACACCAGATGGAGGCGCAGCCCAACCACACACTGCGGCCCTCCGCGAGTCTTCAGCGCGCCTCCCACGCGCCACGCCCTTTGTTACCACTGCACCCCACCCCCACCACCTCCGTCAGCGAAAGCCAGTCGACGGGCGGTAGCGTGGAGGTAGGCCGCCTGTCATTGAACGGGCGCGTGGGACTCGACCGTGGTACGGGTGGTGATGGAGCGCTGAGTGACGCGCAGCGGCGACGGACTCCTTTGGCGAGCATGCTGGCTGAAGCCGCGGCCCTCGCGCCTGCTCCGGTCTCGTCAACGGTGGAGTTTAGAGATCCGTTGACCGAGTACACGCACGGGCGCCATTCGCCAGCACCGAGCCCATCGTATCAGCGCGGCAGCACCACCGTCATGTCCGCAGGTAATGGCTCTAGTCGGGATGGCAACGCATCGTCGCCTTCTTCGGCACCGCCTGCATCGCAAACGCTTGGTGGCGCAGGAACATCCCTCGCTCGAGGCGCGTCGTCGGCGAAGGAGATGTCGACACAGCGACCGCCTGCCTCGGCATCATCGAAGAACGCGACGACTGATTTGGAGGTGTTCGATGTAGAGGGTGAGGCCAACACAGGAGATCGTAGCGACCTCTTCATGCCTGTTCCTGTGACCCCAACACCCGCACCTCCCCACAAGGAGGAAGCTCGTGCGGATGCAGAGCACTCGGTGAACGCGGAGACGGTGGATTTGGTCATCGAGCCCGACCCCGCACAAGAGGCGCAGTACACGATGTGGGCGACGCTAGGACCCGACGGGATCACCCCTGAAATGCTGCAGACGAGTAACATCGCGGAGCTGCGAGGCTGGCAGAAGGGCACACTCATCGGACGTGGGACGTACGGCTCTGTCTATCTCGGTCTGCTGCACGACGGAAGCTTTCAAGCCGTCAAGTGTGTGGAGATTGGCGGGCGCGCGTCGGCCGCAGGTACCTTCGATGTGAAGGAGCTCGTTTCCCTCTCGCGCGAAATTAATATGATGCAGCGATTGCAACACAAAAACTTGTGTAAGTTCCGTGGGGTCTACTACAATCCACAGGAGACGAGCATTTGTATGTTCATGGAGTACATCGGCGGTGGCTCCGTCTCGACGCTGGTGAAGCGATTTAAGCCGCTGCCGCCGCAGGTTGTGCGCAGCTGGACCAAGCAGCTCCTCTCAGGTCTTCTCTACCTCCATGCGCAGAACATCATTCACCGCGATATCAAAGGCGACAATGTCCTTGTCGACACCTCGGCGAGCCCGGCCAGCGAATCGCAGATCAAACTTGTCGACTTTGGCGCGGCACGTCGGTTGACGGACGCCGTCTCGCAAAGCCGCACAGTGATAGGCACACCGTACTGGATGGCGCCAGAGGTGGTTGATCTCAGTGGTGACGGCAACGGCTACAGCTACAAGGCCGATGTCTGGTCGGTCGGGTGCACGGTGGCGGAAATGTTGACAGGCAAGCCGCCATGGCCCACACGCACCAACGCCCCGGCGGCGATCATGATGATCGCCAGCGCCGACGGCATGCCGACGGAGATTCCCAAGGCGGAGGCGTCCCCTGGATGTTACGACTTCATGATCGCCTGCTTCGAGCGAGACCCTGCGAAGCGACCCACTGTGGAGGAGCTGCTCGAGCACCCTTGGATCACCGGTCAACAGGAATGACAGAGCACGCGCACACAAGCAGACCACAGTGCAAAGGGAGGCCTCTTGGTCCTTGGGAGTACCTGTCTTTTCTCTTCCTTCCGCTTTCGCTCTCTCTCTTGGCATTGCACCTATGTACACTCTACCACGCCAAGCAAACAAAACAAAACGGTGGCTTCTCTCCATCTTTTGCCCCTCGTTTTGTTTTTTGTTCTTGATGCTCTCAGTTCTTTTTCCCATCGCTGTTGCGACGAGCCCTCTCTGAAATGTGAAAAGTGATGTCGTGTGTGGGTGTGTGTGTGTATGAGAGAGGAACTCACACACACGACCACCCGTGTAAATACAGAGAGAAGAACATACGCGTGAACCCAAACAAAAGAACAAAGCTCACGTGGCGAGGATACTATCGGTGTCACAACGGCTCACCCCACATCCAAAGACAAAGTCCGACCCACCGCGTGTGTGTGTGTGTGCGCATGTGGAAGCACGACAAGATTTAACACGTATACACTCAGTGGGGATTGTCTATCACCTCGGATGCGATCGGCTACTCCACAGGTACTTCCCCTCTCCTGTCATGACATGGCTACACCTCATCACTATCGTATCACCGCGGCGGCTTCGAGCAGAGCCCATAACAGCATCCCCTCCACAACGCCACACTGCCCTCTTCACACCTGTCTCTACCCGTCTCCACCCGTCTTCCGTTTTCTCAACGCTTCGTTCTCGACGTCTTCACGGCAGAAACATTCTTTTGTTTATTTGTTTGGCGGAGCTGTTTCTCTTGTGCGCATACACTCGCGCGCCTTCCCTGGACTTGTGCATTGGAGTCTAACACAACGATTGTGTGCTTCTCGATACGAAAACAAAAAGTGTGTGTGTGTGTGTGTGTGTCTGCAATACGGAAAAATCCCTCCAAGAACATATACGATAACGCTGGTACTTGGTTTTCTTCGCATTGCATCTTTGAGCGGCTCTTTTCCCCCCTTTTACGCTTCCTTCCTCGCTTTTTGGTATTTTGCATCACTCACCGATACAAGCCGTGCTCTTCTTCTTCCACTGTATCGGCGACAGGGAGAACAAGTAAGAATAATAATAATAAGAAAAACAAAGAGATATCAGTAGTGTTGAGCTCATTGACACAACAAGTGCCTGCTACTCGCGTGCTTTTTTTTTCTTTGTACTTCTAGCGTATTTTGAAAAAGAGAAAAAAAACACACACCAACTCCTCGTTTGACGCGTACTTTTAGCAGCAGGTTTTTCTTCTCCGGCACATATCACTGCTGTTTGTGTGCGCGCGTGTGTGTGCGCCTTCCCTCTACTCGTTTTCAACTTCAGAACGAATTCGACTACCGTTCTTTTTGTTGGCCGTTCGCCCCGCTTCCCACCTCTGTCTGCAGACGCAAACACTGAGATAGACGGAAGAAGAGAAGACAGTAAACTAGGAAACCGAGCCTCATGCGCCCTGCTACCGGTGCGGCAACCGCAGAGCCCTCTTCCAGTAGTGATGACGGCGCTGAAGTGGTGCCCTCGCCCGCCACTCGGCTGCCACCGACACTTCGGAAAAAGCAGAAGAAAAGGCCCAGCTCGGCAACAACTTCGCCCACCACACTGATGCCAATCGTCTCCCCAGCAACCGACACACCGCGGACAAAACAGCCGTCGAACACCCGCGAGGAGAAAACATCACCGTCACCCACGTCGGCCGGAAGTCAGTCCTCACTCGCCTCGCCGGCCTCCTCCATACCGGGCGTCCACTCAGTCACTAGCCCGTCACGCGCACAACCGACCGGCCAATTTCCCGCGCCCGTCACGCTCCTGCCGACGGTGCCTTCCGCGGCTTCCCAGAGCGCGCTGGCCAGCAGCAGCTTGAGTCCGCCGCACACCTCCACAAGCACGACACGAGCAAAGATCGAACAGCGACGAAATGCGGCGAGCCGCGGCTCGCTGACGGTGAGAGACGCGGCTGCCTCGGCGACGACAACGACACGAGCCACGCGCATGACGTCGCCGCGCACGATGAGGAAACGTGCCGGAGTAGCGGACGCACTGGTGGGTCCGTTCACCGCCGCACACGGGCCTACCGTGGTCATGACCGAGGCCCACACGCGCACGAACACGTCAAACAGCAGGGGCCCCCGCGTGAACGCCAAGGAAGAGGATGCCCACGATCAGATCAATGATGCCTCTTCTATGGCCAGCAGCAATAGCGCTTTGTTGGCTGAGCGCGGCTCCAGCTCAGGTGCAGGCGACAAGGACTCTGACCGAGGTCTTCGCACTCCGGGGAAAAAGAAGGCTAGTCTCGCCGCGGCGAGTCATAGTGGCACGCGCCAGCGCACACTTCAACACAGCCATCGCCCATTCGCTCAGCAACAGGCCCTAGGGAGCCGTGGCGCCAGCAGCAACTTGGGCAAAGGTGATCGACGCGGTGGCGACGCAGACCTGTTGACTACGTATGGTGCCAGACACAGCGACGACGAGTACGATCATCGCTCAGAGAGACGATCGACTGCGTCACGCTCCAATAACGGCCGCGACGACGATGACGGGGCACATGGCCCTATCGTCGTGGTGCTCTCTTTCCTGAAATTGGTGCTCCACTCCTTCAGAAGTCAATCTCTCTTCTCACAGACGCTCACCGTGGTGTTCCACAGTTTGCATATTTTGATCATGCTCACGTTGGTGTTTAGTCCGATGCTACTGCGCACCACCATGTTCTCTTCCCAGACGCTATCACGCACGCTTCTTGAGGCGCAAGGCGACCTCGTCCCGTCTGACAAGGGAAACGACGCTTCAGGTGGCCGCGGTGGCGACACAGCGCTGCCAACGTCGGTCGCGGTGGAGAACGTGTGGGCCATTCACGACGCCATCTTTTTTCTGGAGCCAGGCCACACCGTTGTGGCGACGGATATCGAAGACAGCTTCCAAACGATCTCTGGCGGACGCCACCGCAAGAAGAAGGGCAGCGGAAAGAAGAGCGATCAAAACGACGAAAAGAACGGTGATGCCAAGAACAGCAACGATGGCGACGATGACGATGACGATGACGATACGGACAGGACAAACAAGGGCGGTGTCGGATACTTGACGACGGAGATAAAGCGCGAGGAGCAGGAAGAGGCGGAGAGACGACAAGCGCAGCGCCAACGCGGCCAACGCGCTCTCTCCGAAGAAGGAATACGTGACGACGACGACGACAAGGAAATCGCCGCGCGCGAGGTAAAGGTGAAGCCGATGAAAGCGCTTGCTTCCGCGCCATCGGCCCTCACCACAGGCGACTACCGTCTCGGCTCACGTAAAAAGTCCACAAAAGGTAAAAACAGTCTTGGCAAGGTGGCCTCGGCGTGGGAAGCCTCACCGCTGTACTCGTCACCACTGGCTCTGTCGCTCTACTACTATCTGTACTGCATCGCTGTGGCTGTTGTTCTCATGACGATCACAAGGGGCCGCCTCACTGGTCATCTGGCGATTGTTCGCATCGTCGTCGTGACTTCGGAGCTCTTTTGGTATCTCCACCACGGCCTTCACTCATTTGTGGTGTATGTCTGGCTGGTGGCGATGTCCCATTGGCCACGCTGGCTCGTCAACGGCAAACTCGTGGAGGCGGATCAGGTGTTTCTCCGCAAGGGCACCCCGTACGCGGCGATTGGTCGTCGCGGCGAAGTGCAGTTCCACTGGTACTACACGGTTGACGATGCGACCAAGGACGGTATGCGCGGCGTGCCGGTGGTGCAGCGCGCGATGGACATGGACGCCTATCTCTACAATCACGACAAAACTATCGCGATCATTGCCAAGGTGATGACGGCACTGTTGCTCATCACGTTCTTCGGCTGCTGGCTTCGCGACGCAACGCGCGTGCTCTACTGGCTCGCGGGTGTTCAGTCCATCTGGGAGCCTGAAGGTATGGCACGGTGCCCATTGTGTGGTCAACTGATGGAGCCGATGGAGGCCGTGGACCACCACCGCCGACGCCGTCAAAGCCGCTTCGCCTGGCTTTTCCCGTTTGGCCGACACACGTCGGACTCGGTGTCCGACGCGATGAAGAAGCGTACACGGAAAGAAAGACGAAGTAAAGAGGAGTGCCGCTCCATGTCTGCTTCCTGCCGCAGTGGCACCAACAGCGATGCGGCAGTGGACGGCGGCCAAGGAACAGATCCTATGCTCGTGGGCAGTCGTGACGCGCGAAGTGCCTCGCTTGGGCAGAACGCCAGCCGCACGACCAGCAGCGCGCTCCTCCTCGAGGACGCGTCTGTCGACGTCGCCACGACAGCGTCGTCATCAAAAAAGTTGGCAAGCAGGTCGTCTTCGTCGTCCGCGAGTGCGCTTGGTCTGTGCGATCGCGTGTTCTGGTGGTCGCTCGGACCGGTCGCGTACACGTGGCGTGCTGTGGGCAGGTTGCTGAGAAGCCGCCGCACGCGGGAGGCGCAGGCTGTTGATGAGACGTCGCGTAGTGGGTTCTACCTCAAGGCGGGTAAGCCAGTGACCATTGGACCACGCTACCGTCGCCACCGTCGCCGAGACGAGGATGAGCTCACCTCCTCCTCAAGCGCGACTAGCAGCAATAGCGGTGAGGAGGAGACGACGGAGGGCGACGAGCTGAGTGTGTCCACTGATACCACGGAGGAGGATGAAAAGGAGGGTGGTATTGTTCGCGTGATTCCTCAGACGACAACCGGTGGTGGTGCTGGTGGCAACACCGCACCGAACACGACTTCTTCGAGCGCGCTGGCCGCCACCGCGTCTACAACCACGAGCACGACGGCGGATGCACAGGCTGTGCGTGCGTCGAATAAGTTGGCACACCCCACACGCCAGTCGTTGTCGCTATCTGCATTTCAGACCACAAGCGGCGCGCGTAGCCGTAAAGGCGGTAGACGAAGGACTGCTGACAGGCACACTGGCAGCGAGACCGGTGACAGTGAGGGCGAGGACGACATCGATAGCGATCGTGAGATGAGCGATCGTGGTGACCGCGCTATTCGCACGCGCCTTCCAGCCTCCACGGTGGCGTCGCTGGCCCCTCCACAAGGGCGACTCTCGACGCGCTTCTACCACCGCGAGCAGCGCGTCAAGGACGAGCGCGCGTACCTTCGCCATACAACACGCCACGTACACCATCGCTGCCCCGTACTGCATCTCGATGCCGTCTCGTCCTCCGAAGAATCATCAACAGAGGACGATGAAGAAGACGAAGACGAGGAGGACGATGAGACCGAGGAAGAAGAGGAGGAGGAGGAACCCACCGATGACGACGAGGATGCGATGGATGTGGACCGCAGGGTCAACAGCCAGACTGATTTACTCCTCACCGCTCCAGCCCCCGCCAACAGCACAGGTGAGAGCGGCACAACGGCAGTGTGGGTCGACGGGGGCCGCACACGTGGTCGTGTGCCGGCGGTGGCTCCGTCCACTACCACCGTCGCCAGTAGTGTCGCGGGGTGGTTGGCCTCGACGCCCGTGCGTGCAGGGTCGGCTGGCTACGACGCGCTTTCGGCACCGTCACGTGTGCGCCGCGGCCCGAAAGCGTCGCAGCCACGGCTCCAGATCCCCGAGACGCATGCGCCGTCCGCGCTCGCGCGCAGCCTCTCGGGAAGCTTGACGCCGCCGGTCACCATACCACACACCCACGTTACAGGTAGCGGTAGCGTTGCTTCTGCTCGCCGATCCGGTACGGCGACGTCTTCGTCGCGCGTGCCCGTACACGATACCTTTGCGGGTGGTGCGCACAACGATGGCAGTGCACCGCGTGGTGGGCAGCACATCGTCGCACGCGGCCGCTACGATCCTTTTGACGACGAAGATGATGAGCTGCGGCCCGGCAACGCCTTCCCGTGCTACGAGCGAGCCAATTTTCTGTCTTACATGACGCTGAGCTGGTTGAACGCCTTCATTGCTTTTGCCATGCTTGAGCCGACACTGCTGCGTAACGAACGCTTCCTGCCGGCGCTGCCGAAGCAGGAGACGTCGCTCAACAATATGCTCGCCCCAGCGTGGCTGTTGTGGGTGAACCGACGCGTGTGGTACAAATCCTTGATAGCTCCTCCCGAAGGCGTGCTCATTCCAACAGAGGAAGTGCTCGACCGTGCGGAGGAGTACTACTGGCCGACGCCACTCAACGCGGGCGTGACGGCCTCTGGTGTGCGAGGTGGAGGCGGTGGGGGTGGTGCGGCCGGAGGGCCCAACGCCATCGCAGCCGAGACGGAAGAATCGGAGGAAAGCTCCGAGACGCGGACTGTGGTACTACTCGGTCAGCAATCTGGGCACAAGGCGATCAACAATGTCAATCTACGTGCGCAGCGTCCACGCCGCGGCCGCGCGGAGAAACTGCTCATGACTCTCACGACGCCTTTTCGGTTCATTCTGCGCAAGCTCTTCATGTGGTTCTACATTAGCCGGTCTCACCTGATCCAACGCACGCAGCAGAGGCTCATCAGAGCTTTGCTGAAGGATCGCTTGACTCACGTGCTTGAGGATCAAGGCGCTCCTGCGACTATGGAGGAGGGTGTGTGGCTGCTGGCGGAGATGGCCTCCACAGAAACGCGGAGCAGCGGCGCGGAGTCGACGGGCTCACTGCTGCCTTCGCACATGCGACATCAACTGGCACTGGGCGACGTCGGATTGTTCCGATTATTTCTGGAACACCGTGCGGGTCGACGCTTCTTGTTTGTGGCAGGCCCACTGCTTCTGCTGTACGATTTGTTGTCCATCTCCATCGTCCCCGCATTGGGCTTCCTGATTCATGCGCTCTCTCCGCACACGGCAGAGGCGTCTTCGCGGACATCCAGTGTGGCCAAAGGCACACTCTACGCAGACAACAGCACCACCCTCGTGATTGATTTCGCCAACGCGTTTAGTGCGTGCAGCTTACTTTTCGTCGTACTTTTTCTTCAAAGTGTCGTCTACCAGCACTACGGCTGTCAGGTACAGCAAGCTGCGATGGAGGCGCGCACCATTATCTCCTCTGTGGTGTTGGAGAAGGTCTTTGCGTTGCCACTCGCACAGCGCATTTTTTCTGAAGAGGAGGTGGTACATCTCGTGGCGGTGGAGGCTGGGCGCTGCGCTGAGCTCTTGACGCGCCTGCATCACACCTGGAGCAACCCCCTCTTTCTGCTGCTCGCAGTCGGGTGCTTGTGGATGTACCTCTCGTGGCAACCGGCCGCCGTGGCCTTGGCGGTGCTGCTCGTCGTGATCCCGGTCATGCGCCGCGACTCTGCACGCACTCGGGAAAAAGAGCGCGAGGCCCCCGATGTGCGGCTGCGCTTCCATCTGCTCGATGCTGCGCTGGCGTCGATGCGGCAGGTCAAGGCGCTGGTGATGGAGGCCTTCTTTGTGCAGCGCATTCGCGAGCTCCGCCACAGCGAAGCCATTGGTTCACGGCGCGTGGCGTCGGCCGTGGCGCAGGCGATGTTGACCGCAGAGGGCGGCTTTGCCGCGCTCATCGCACTCTGTATCTTGGCGTACTTATACTGTGGTGGGCAGCCGGACTCATCATCTGTGCTGCCTGCGCTGATGGCACTCTACCTCATGTGGACGCCCTTGACAGAATTCCCGTCTCTGTTCGTCGACGTCGCCAAGGGCTACCTGTCAGTCAAGCGCCTGGAGGCCTTTATGCGGCAGGCACCCGATGAATTCGTGGGCACATGGATCGACTTGACAGCCATGCGCCAGCAGTGGGAGGAGCGAAGGCGCCGCCGCCGCGCTCAGAGGCACGCACAGCGGGCGAAAACGACCGTCGCGGCGGCCACGGCCACGGATGCCGCCGATGGCTCCACGAAGATGGCTGCGCACGCCAACGACAACGACAATGGCGCCGATGACTTCGAGCCTGGCCAGTGGGAGTCCGACGACGACGATATCGACGGTGACGGACGCATCCTGTACCGTCGCGGCTCGCTCGTCTGCCGCGGTGCCTCTTTTACGTGGCAGCACGATCTCACGCAAGAGGACCCACGCCCGTTGCTGAAGGATGTTCACATGACGGTGATGCCAGGTGAGCTGGTTGTCGTCCAAGGTCCAGCTGGCGCGGGCAAAAGCTCACTGCTGCTCGCCATTCTGGGAGAGATCAACCGCTGCGTTGATATCCAAGCCGGCAACGAGGTCTGCTACAACGTCACCGATGACGACGACACGATCAGTGAGCTCTCCGTCGTGTCATTCTCGAACGATTCGGCTCGCGGGAGCACACCGCAGTTCTTCGCCTCTCCGCATGAAGCACCGCTGTCGGCTATGAGCCTCGGCAGCGCTGCCACCGACGGTGCGGCTGGCGATCGTGGTGGCGGCGGCAGCAGCAGCATGGCGAGCTCGGCGCGCGGCGGTCGTGACGGACGGCACACGTCCTTCAAGAAGCCGCCCCCGCGCACGGAGTCCTTCCGAGTGTTCGGCTCGTGCGTCTACACAGCAGAGACGTCGTGGCTGCTGAACGACACCGTGCGCGCGAACATCACGGCGGGCGGCATCACGTCGGATGTGCGTTGGTATCATGTGGTGGTGCGCGCCTGCGCGCTCGACAAGGACTTTGCCAAGAGCCTTCCTAACGGAGACCAGACAGTCGTCGGTGACAAGGGATTCGCCTTGACGAGTAGCCAGAAGGTCCGCATTGCACTGGCCCGCGCTGTCTTCACGCGCGCGGACATTTATCTCGTTGATAGCATCTTTACGGTGATGGACACCGCCACGCGCGCACATGTCGTGCAGTTTGTTTTTCATAAACTCTTGCGGAACAAGACCGTGATTGTGGCCTCCAATGTCGCCTTGGCGTCTTTGATGCCTCATCGCGTGTTCACGGTGCTCAACACTGGTCTCGTGCGCGAGGACACTCAACTGTACAAGACCATCGCCTCCCCACGTCAAAGCGGTGTGCCTGCGGGCGCGCGTGGCAGCAAGAACGCTATGGAGGAGGAGGAAGAGGAGCTCGTGGTTGAATCCCCACCGGATGATGACGCGCACAACCAGATCGCCTCCTTGACGACGGATGACACTACCAATGGCGACGACGATGACGAGACGGTGGTGCTGCCCAATCTCTATGCGGAGGAAATTGAGGAGCCGGAGGTGTCTGAGACCGAGGCACGCCAGCAGGACGGCACAGACGACGCGCATCTTGACGCCGCGGAGGCCTTTCTCGACGAGGACGAGGAGGCGAATGAGTGTGAGTGGTGGCGGCGAAGCACCAGTACAACAACCCGTCGCAGCGACGACGATGATGACACACGCAGCGGCACGAGCAGCAGTGGCAGCGACACGTACGACACGAGCTCTTGGAGCGAGGATGACGCCGTCAGCGACGATGACGAGCAGGATGTGGGTGGTGACGGGATCGCACGTGTGGCCGTGCAAGGCGCCACATCGGACGAGTCGGGCGTGACTGCGAACCCCGCTGCCACCACGGCTCCCACTGGCGTGAAGCGTCATCACCACCGCCGTAGTCGCCACCGTCGTCACGCACACGAGCGCCGCGCGCGCCATCGGCACAGCACGCGTTATCGCCACCGCCGCCGCACCGACGATGACTCGACGGAGGACGACGACGACGAGGCGCGCCAGGCCAGTGGGAGCAGCAGCAGTAACGATGCCGACTCAGAAAGCTCTGGCGAAGACGACAGGCAAGACCGCGACATGTTCGATGACGCCTCAGAGGACGACGGCACGGATAGCTCCCCATCAGGCAGGGGCTCCCACAGCAAGAGCCAAACGAACCGATCAGACAGGGACGACGACGATGACCGACACACAAACCGTTCCTCACGGCGCCGGCGCCTCCGCCGTCGCCGCCGTCGTGCACAGAAAGCGCATATCGCGTCCCATCACGAGGCACAGAGCGGACTCGAACCTCTGCGCCTCCTTCTCATATTCATTGGAGGCCAGTCGGTGTGGCTTCTTCTTGGTGCGCTGGTGCAACAGCTTCTGCGGCTCAGTCTCGACGTTTGGATCGGGTACTTCCTCGCGGCTGCCGCGCTGACCACCGCCTCGTCATCGACACTAACCGAGGCCGAGGCGGAAGCGGCCGCGACGTTGCCGAAGGACTTACGGAATGAGTATGGCTTTGCGATTGTGTTTGGTGGTCTTGTCGTGGCTTTGATGCTCGTCGTGCGTGTGCGTGTGCCTTACTTTTTCGCGCACGTGTTCGGCCCCATCCACGCGCTCTACCAACAAGCCGTGGAGCGGGTCTTTCTGGCGTCACCGCAGCTGTTTTTGAGTCCGCGCATTCCACGCGTGCTTCTTGGCATTCTCACGAAGGATATGAACATCGCCGAGCACGCGATCCCCGCCTCGGCAGAGGTGCTCATCAGCTACCTCTTCCAGTGTGCGACGGTGGCGCTCTTCAACGCCCTTGTCAATCCGTGCTTCTTGTTGGTACTGCCGATATGCTACTTTTTGTTCGAGCGTGTGTCGCTGTCCTTCAGCACCGTCAGTCGCGAGCTGCGCCGCCTCGAGAGTCGCTGCCAGATCGGCACGATCACCATCCTTCGCGAAGTCTATCAAGGCGCGCCGATCATCCGCTGCCTTTCTCTACAAGATCGACTGCGGGAGGAGTACTGTCATTCGCTCGACATCACCAACACGGCGATCATGACGCACTACATGGTTGAGCGCTGGACCGCGCTGCGTTTGCAGTGGGTAACGGTGCTGACCGCGACGACAGCAGGCATGCTCGGTGTGCTCTTCTCACACCCACAGCGTCGTCCGCTCGCGCCAAGCTTCGTCGGCGTCGCTGTTATTGCATGTCTGCGCCTTTCCCGCGTGCTGCCGACTCTGTGTCGACGCTCAAGCCACTTCAACGCACAGTGGATGCCGCTGCAGCGGTTAATGGAGCTGCTGCGTCTTCCCGTGGAACCACTGACCGCGCGCGGCAAGACCCAGCTCACCTCACACAGTGGTCTCGCACCGCAACTGCGCGAGGGCCTGGCCACCGATGCCTTCGAGCACGACACGACCATCATCCACTTTGTGCCCACCACATCCCAAGACGACGTCAAGCACCTTGCCGAGCGCCTGACGAAGAGCACGAGCAGCGCCGCGGGTGGTGTCTCTGCGGTGGCGACCAGCACCTCCCGCTCGATCGTGACTGCCTCACCGACGCGGGGCGGCTCACGGTACCTCGCGTCACCACTCCTATGTGCGGCCGCAGCTTCCATTTCCACCGCGCAGGGCGGCGGCGGCGGCCATAGTAGTCCGGGCAGCGACGCGATCAACGTGGTGTTGCCGGCTCTCGAGCTCGTGCAGGTGTCAGCGCGTTACCGCCGCTCTCTGCCGCTCGCGCTCAACCACATGGATCTTGTCGTGTATCCGCGTGAGCGCTTAGGTATCATCGGCCCGAGCGGCCACGGTAAGTCCACCATCTTCAACGTGTTGCTCCGACTGATGGATGAACTCGTCGACGGTGCGGTGTACGTCCACGGCGAGGATGTGGACTACGTACCTTACCCGATCTTGCGCAGCTCCTTCGTGGTGGTCCCGGAAGAGCCTGTCGTGGTGGACGGTACCTGGCGCGAGAACTTACTCTACGGTTATCACCCACACAGTCCGTTTGACCTCAAGGAGACCAACACGCCATGGCTGCTGCCGCTACCCACACAGTTCGCAAAGAAGAAGAAGACCGAGGTGGACACCAGCGCGTCTGCAGCTGCGGCGCACACGCGAGGTCAGCACGGGGAGGCGGCCACGCCTCTGGTACGAGCAGGCGAGACCCAGAGACCCCATTACGGCGCTGTGGACCACCGTGACGATAGTCACGTCGATGTGGAGGATGACATGGTCTTCGGTGACTCCTTCACGCATCCACCGCCGCCACACCAACGTGTGCGGGAGAGCACAGACAAGCCATTCCGTCCTGGTGCGGCTGGTGTGGGCCGTTCGACCGCAGCGGGCGAGACACGGTCGGTGGTTGGCTCTCGTCAAGGACGTCTGCGCCAGCTTATGACCGGCGCGCCACCCCAGGGCCCACTTCAAGCAGCCGAGGACGCCGCGCTGTGGGCCGCACTCACTGCCGTTGGTCTTCAGCAGGTCGCCGTCTTCGATGGTGGCCTCGACGCCGAAATCGCCAGTGGCGAGCTGGCGGACCTGGAGTGGTCCCTCTCTCAGCGTCGTCTTCTCTGCATGGCCAGGGCCGTCTTTCACAAACCCCCCATACTACTGGTGGAGGACGCGCACATGGGCAGCAGCGACCCTGAGGCAGATGCCATCCTGATTCGGCTGCTGCAGGAGGAGCTCAAGGACACGACGGTGCTCTTCATTGGCCACCGTCAGAGGCTCGTGTGTGAGTTGTGCACGCGCGTCGTCGTTGTCGAGCACGGTCGTGTCGCCAAGACGATTGAGCCTCACACAGAGAACGAGGAAAAGCCGTCCGAGCCGCACGCGACCGCCAAGAAGCTGCGCTTCACCGATGAGGCCAAGCGAGATATCATGCATCACATCGAGTGAGAAGATTCGCATTGCACTTTACTTCTTCGTCGACTTGGTCACACCACACACACACACACACACTTATGACGCTCATGAGGCGTATCTCGTTCGCTTACATAACGGAATCACACCCCCAAAAGCACACGAATATGGGAAACAAAACAAACCAAAATGGTACACTGTAGGAACAGAGTGCTGACACCACAGCCCAGTCGCACGTGTGTTGTCTTGATATTCAGTATCATGTGCGCTCTCTGCGCAACAATAGATAGTGCTCAGTCCCGCAGGCGTCAGACATACACACACACACACGCACATGACAGTTGTGATGTATGATGCTCGCTGTGTACCCAAAGTGAGCGAAGAACCCACCCACGCTCGCAAACCTATCATCACGATTGTTTATTGTATTGCACTCCTCTGTCTCTCCCCGCCTCTTTCTTTCTCTCGTCCCTCCCTAATGTGTCGTCTCTTGGTTGGAACAGCTCTGTTCTGTGACGCACTGGCCTCGGTCACTTCTTTTGTGTTCTTTTCTTTTCTCTGTTCCTCTTCCGCCGAATCCGAAAGTGCGCGAGGTGGACAACTGAGGGATTGCGACGTGGGCACCAGAACAACAAACAAACAAACTAGCAGCAATGAAATCTGGTCAAGCCTTCTTGACGCGACGCTGTTGTCGTCAATACCGCGTTGCCGCGACGCTGACGCGGGCACCCATCACCGTACCGACAGCGAGGTTGTCTACACCTACACCAACTCCCGTACTGACATCGTCCCTGTCGTGTTTCGCCACGAGAGTGGGGTGTCCGGCCAGCTGCTTCGCTTCTGTGCACACGAGCGCGCGCGGTGTTTCGACATCAGCGAGTGTGAGAGGCGACGAAGACTCTGACATGCGCGAGGAGGATCAGGGGCCATCACACGCGGGGCGAGGCCGGTCGGAGACGTCGCCTTCACGGAGCGGTGACAAGAAAAGAAAGGACGTGCGGAGGAAGCAGAAGAAGGGGACCAAGACGACCAAGCGGCGGTCAACGAAGCGGGAGCCGGACGCCGGTGCGGATGAGGCCGCTGTCAATGCCCTGTTCGATGAACCGCTTCCGATGCCAACTCCTCGCCAACCTTACTCCACTATTTCGCGGCCACCGTCCATGGCGGAGGCTCGTGCGGCCGTCGTTGGTGATGAGACTGACGATCACAACAGCGGTGACGAAAAGCACACGTCTTCTGGTGCGACGGCTCCGTTAACCTCGGCAGCGAGTGCCGCGTCGGACAGCACTGGGTGGCGTTACGACGATGTCGATCCGCAGACAGGTCAGACCCGCCTGGACAAGCTTTACGAGAGTCAACTCTCCCGTCTGCACGTACTCATGTCCCAACCGCTGCCGCCCCTACCGCCAGACGGCTCCCTCAACCCTGATCTTTTCCTCGGTTTCGCCCATTACCACTACCGACTGCGTGATGAGTACCGCGCGCTGGTGGCGCGTGAGCTCGCGGTGCCCGTGCAGGCCGTGCGCCTGTCCGTCGCGTGGTCCGGTCGGTTCGACGTGACGCGATTCCATCGTGTTCAGAAGGTGTGCGGTGTGTTCCTCGACCGTGACGTGCTCGGGGACGTCGCGCCAACAACGGAAAGGCGGGCAGCCCACCCCGTCTCTGCGTCATCGGTCCCACCGCTGCCGGCGGCGCTCGCCGAGCGCGTTCAGCGTTTCATCACGGCGATCAATCAGCGGCAGTCCGAGCGGCTGCTGAGCGCGCAGCTCGTGCAAGCCTCTGAGCCCATCCCGGAGGTCGAATTCGCCATGACACGCCTCGAGCAACAGTGGCTGGCACAGCTTCATCGCTGGATTCACCGCCACGTGCTTCAGTCATCGCTGGCGGTGCTCGTCACTGGTGGAAACACTCTTTATCGGTACAGCACGACCATCGCAGCTGGTGAGGCCACGGCGAAGACAACGAACACAACAAAGTCGTCGTGCACGGCGGCTGATGTCATGGCGGCGATCGTGAAGGACGAGGATGAGGCAGCCCGGCAAGGCGACTACGTGGCTCGTCACTGGTTGAAAATGTTCCACAACCGACAGGTTGTGCCGCGCGTTCTGCCCGACTCCGCGCTGGCGGCGCGACTTGCGGAGGCCGTCGCGCACGCGGAGGATGTGGAGGAGCGTGACGCGTCGGCGTCTAGCACGCCGGAAGAGTTGGAGAGTGCCAGCGAGCGGGCGAAGCCACCTCCATCCACAGGTACTACTCCTTCCATGCTCGAGACGTTGCCGACTCACGTACAGACGTTTCTCAAGGCTGTGGTGAAGGCCATCGAAGACACGCCCACCGCACCGACGTCTGCTCGTACCACCTCTGCCGACGAAACCGCTCTGACGCCGCTCGCCGTCACCGAGGAGGACGCGCGTTATGCGCGGGCCTTCACGACTGCGCTGAGCGCACTTCGCGAGCGTGACTCGACCACACAACACGCACAGCTGGTGGACGGCGCGGTCAGCTGGTGGCGCCTTTGTCGAGAGGCGCTATTGTTCCAACACGCCACATCTCCTGCACGTGGCACCAGCAGCAGCGGTGCTCATGGAGGGGCCGATGTCACGCACGACGCGGACGTTTTTTATCGCTTCTCGAGCGAGAAGATCGTTAACCGTGGTGATCTGCCCGCGGCTTTTGTACACGGTGCCTTTCTGGGCGGCATCGGTGAGATGCACTACTTACTTCATAACCGTGCCGCTCTCGATGCGGTCGTGCTGCACCCGAACGATGTTGATTTCAAGAAAAAGTTCGTACGTCGCATGAAGAGTGGCCACTCACGACTGCAGTTGGAGACTGAGGCGAAGTCACCGTACACGGACGACTAAAGACACGCCAGCGAGACGCGAAGAACGAGAGGGGGAATGAGAGCTTGAGAGCACGCGCACATGCCGTAGGTGATGTTCTTCTGCCATATTTCGCGTGCCTCCAACTTTTTTTTTTTCTTGTGTGTGACTCGTGTCGTTCTTTTCTTCTTCTCCCCATTGATCACAGAAGACGCCTCGAGCGCGTTTAATCGACTAATTACAACCACCACCACCACCACAGTGACGACAATACAGCAAAAGATGAGTGGGTCATGGCTGAGCGGCGCAGCACGAGGAGCGGAGGCGATGTCACCGCACCCTCCGTCACCGCCTTTGTGCGGAGACGTTGCTCGTCTCGCCCCACTCTCACATACCCATGTACACCCACGGATTTGTCCTGTTGCATGCGACGAAAGGAACGCGCCTCTTCCGCTAACCGCGTCGATCCAGGCCGCTCATCATCTCCACAATGACCTCCTTGTCTTCCTTTTTTTTTCCAAATATCGCCTTTCCGCTCTTCGCGGCGACCGTGACTATTCTCCTGGCAAAGGAGCGAGGCATCTGCTTGACACATTTCCGTCTTGTTCTCCGCAATTTGTATATCTCTCTCTCGATTCATAGTTTGGTGTTGCAGATCATCTCTGATCCTTCACTTGAACTGAAAAAAGAAAAAGAAAGAGGAAAAAGAAAAAAAGAGAACACCCCAAACCAATCGGATGCCAAATACACTGACGCTGGCCACATACGGCCTCGTCCGCGGCGATGGCGTGCAGTCCAGTCGGGCAGAACCGAACACATCTGCCGCTGCGGCCGCACACCAATCAAACATGGCCAGCAAGTCGCGTGCGCGTGCGGCACAGTTCTTGCAGGCGGAGCTCGCGCCACCCATCATGACCGTCCAGGCCATGTCTCTGGACCGCCACCTGAGCAATCGCTACGTACCGAATCAAGTACCGTTCGCGACCTTGTCGTGCGGGGAGTACTTGACTGTGCAGGACGTTCAAAGTCTGGCGTGCCTGTTCGACAAGTACAACATATTGCCCAACAACCGACTCGCGGAGCTGGTCAACGACCCCGACGTGTTCAACGTGGCGAGCGACGACGGACGTGAGTGCACACGTACGGACAGTGTGGGTGCTGGCGAGCTGGTACCCTCATCGCACACCGCACACGCGCCTCCCTTGCGTGGTGCCAATAACGGTGTCAAGCCACCTACCTCGCCGCACGCGACGACAACGACGACCAAGCTCGATCACACGGCTGCGCGCAGTAGCCTTCAACAACAGCCGGGGGCTGCGCATTCGACTGCTGCCCCAGCGACCTCGTCGTCGTCACCATCGGCTCTCGCGTGGTCAGACGCGGGGAAGATGAGCTACGCATCCCGAAAAGATGCGGCGCGTGTGCTTGAGACGAAGCTCACACGTGACGAGGACGACAGGGCCTTGTCCGTCGAGTGGGTGGTTGAGCTGATGCTGGATATAGTGGCAAAGCGCATGGATGCCAAGGAGTTGGAGCGCGATGGACACGCAAGAGCCGACACACTGTCGGGCCGGTCGTCGAGCGCAGCGCGTGCAGACGGTATTGTTGGCAGCGACCAGGAGAACGGTGAAGATGCGGAGCCCACCGGCGGCCCCGAGAGACGCGCCGCGAAGCAACACCCTCGCAGCCGGCCAACCTCGAGTCTGTCCAAGGGTGCGCTAGAGTCTCAGGTGCAGCTGCAGCAAGGGCAGCAACAGCAGCTACGTGAGCAACAGCGCGCTACGAAGCTACGTGCGTACCGCGCAGAGCTCATGGCATGGATCGCGCCGCTCGCACAAACCTGTGATGTCCGCCGTCAATCGAGCGTCGTTGATGGCTGCCGTCGTCAGCAGCAAATGCTCATCCAGTATCAGCGCAGCGTCCTCGAGATGGAGCTCCTTCGCGCGAAGCGACGCATTGAGTCGATGCCGCACGATACCTCATCGGTGTTGAGCCTACTGCCGACACATCTCGCTACCACGAACACGGACGCCTCTCTCGGCGATGGCGACAACAACACCAACAATGGGAGTCGCACTGGCAAAGGCTTTCGCCATGGCACAGGCCCGTCTCAACCGAGCTCGAACGCCATCACGTCTGTCAGGGGACTCCCTCCCGCTCTCTGTGATGCGAGCGCCGATGCACCGTACGGGGTCGCTCAACAGACGCCGCATCACACCAAGAATGACAGCGGTCGCTCATCTTCCCGACGCTCGCCCGCGACGATCAACTTCCGTGGGCCTTTCGCGCTCCTGGAGCCGATCCCGGCCACGAATGGTACGACGACAAGACCAAGTAGCCGCCTTCGACGCTCTTGCCGCGCTGATCACGCGCCCAACGACAGGAACTTGGATTCGGACGCGGACGATGCGAGCTGTGCCGGAGACAAAGTTGTCCTGACCACCAGCGGTACCCAACATGCGGAGAAGCAACCTCACTCGTTTCGGACTCACTCACCCGTCGACTCCCCTATCAACAGTCCGCTCTCTCCCTATCGAGGTGGTCGTGGTGCGGGGGCGATGGGCCGTAGTGCGGTCGCCAGGGCGGCACTCGATGGGCTGCTGCCACCGCCCGTCTCCGGTCCTGCGCGGAGCGGTGACCATGGGCACACCCACGACGCAGCCACCACGCCGCCGGCCACGGTTACCGGTACTTCCCCCACTTCGCCGAACGATGACCGAAGCGCCGCGACGGACTTTTTCTTACCCGCCTGCTACACACACGCGTCGGCCCGGTTGGCTCTGGAGAAGAGGGCCGCGGAGGAGGCGAAGGCCGCTGCTGAAGCGAAAAGACTGGTTGGATTGTCCGCGTCTTTGGCGACTGTGGGCAGTGTGGGTGTGTACGACAGTGACAGTGATAAGGAAGATGAGGTGGACACCACACGCCCGCCCTCGATGTCATCACGTGCGGGTGTGAGAGCAGGGGTGGTGCCGTCGTCGAGTTCACCACGAGCACGTCCCATGTCCGCGAACGTGACGACACCCACAGTCTCCCTGGCGGCCGCCGCGGCAAGCTCAATCAGGCCGGCGGATGAAGAAGACGGCGCCCTGACACTGCCGCGTCCGCCCGTGCTAGAGTGTGGACAAACCTGGATAGAGGCGTTGGCCGACCTTCCCGCGTGGAGTGCGGCGATCCACCGGTACCTTGACCATGAGCGATGCGCTCTCGGGACGCAGACGCTGGAGGATGCCGTGCTGAGCCTGGCCCACCCGCACACCGCACCATTGCATTCGCGTCACGCACAAACCAGTACCCTCAGCGCGACCAGTACCCACAACCACAGCCACAGTCACACCGCGGCGGACCACAGCAGTGTAAATGCCATCAGTGGCACGAGCAGCCTTGTACGTGTCCAGTCGTTCCGTCGCTCACCGGGCTACACCCGTCTTGCACAGCTGCCGCGCGTCAACCGCGACGCGCCGTGTCGTGTTGTCTGCTGGACGGACCTGTCCAACAACTTCATCCTTGACTACGGAGGCGACGATCATCGGGGTGGCTTCCTCGAACAAACGTACGTCCGCGGCCCTTCGATGATGCTCGAGGGCGATGACGCGAATCACTCCCAGGACGCTACTGCCTCAGCAACCGCGACGACGGGCGGCTCGGAGGGCGCCAACAGCGACGGTGACGACGACGATGACAATGACGAAAACAGCGAAGAAGCACTCTTGTCGACCATCCACGGCGGCGCCCGTCGCCGCCGACTCGCCGTTGGTCGTGGCGCAAGCAGTGCGGATGAGCCGTCGCGAAACGCGGCAGCGATGATGGATGTGGCTACCTTCGCCGAGGAGCTCAAAGGCCTGCACCGGCAGTCTGCCGACCACATGGTCGTGACGGCGAACGGGGCCCTGATCATCACCTCGAGTAAGGACGGCATCGTGAAGAGTTGGGATGGCCGCTTCGGACGGTTTCGCACCAACGTACTGAACGTGGGCTCGTCGTGGGTGCTCGCCATGACACTCGTGCGCGACGATCAGATCCTGCTCGTGGCGACGTCCAATGCTGAACTGACCCTCGTGGAGTTGTCGACAGGCCACGTGATACACAAGTACCGCGGCTGTATGTCCTTATTGACAGCGCTGCGTATGGTGGAGCAGCCCGATGCGCAGCACACCGCAAAGTATGGCATGAAACCTGGCGCGTGTGGACCTCATCGCGTGTCCTTTGAGCGCGGCACCTCTGCGGAAGGCTACCACGTCCTGCGCGAGCGCGAAGTCGACTTGACACGGCAAGCCGTCACCGTGCCCGTGCAATCCGTGGAGGGCTTCGTCTCGCCAACTGCGTTCTACTTCTGTGAGGAGACCTTCTTGGGCTTCTTTGGCACCACCGAGGGCGTGATTGGCTGCATGGACCTCTCCAATGAGCTGCGCCACGCCGCGTCGTTAGTGACAAAAGGTCTACAGCCACTCTCACTGCTTTTCTCCGCACGCGCACACGCCGCTGGCACGACGATTACAGGTCTCTGTTTCTCGCCTTCGACCGGATGCGTGGTGTCCGCGGGACAAGATGGCAGCGTCACGCGCACGCCGTTCGCACGCGATTCACAGTCTAGTCAGTACATCGTCGGCACCCCTGCTCCGGTTCCGGTCTTTCAACCGAAGCCGATTCGTTTTCTTGTTTTTCACCCTCAAGCGCGCTTGGCGGCGACGTCACACAGTGATCGACGCGTGCAGCTCTGGTCCCTCACGCGGACCTCCGTTGAGCTCATCCACCAATTTCCGCAGGAAACACACGACATTGTCTCGGTGGTGTTTTTACCGCGAGAAGACCGCATCGCCATGCTCCTCACCGATCACTCACTGCGTGTGTTCGATGTGCGAGGATATCGGCCTTCTGCTATCATCACGACACGCGCGAATGGTGATCAGCAGCTGCTGGACATGGCGTCCGTGACGCTCAAGCTTTCCTCGTCCGACGCCGACGGCTGTGTGGGCTACCACGCGGGTTCTCGTCGCCTGGTGTGCGCGCTGCGCAGCCCAGTCATGTACGTGCCATCAGGCGGCCCCCGTATCGAAGGCTCGAAGCGAGAGGCCGAGACGCACAAGGGGGAGAATGCAGTGGCGTCGCGGACCCCCCAAAAGGGGAGGAACACACGACAACAGGCGCCTTTCGCGCTGGGAGCCGCGAGGCACGACCCCGGACGCGAAGGCGACGATGATGAAGAGGACGACGATGAAGAGGAGAATGACGTCACGAGCCACGGTGGCGGCAGCAGCGACAGGGATACCACCGACGAATTGACGGCGCTGAAAACGCTGCAGCGGATGAGCCTGGCTTCACAACGAGAGGGCCAAGAGGTGTCTGGGCTGCTCGCGCGCCGCGCGAGCTTGGAGGTGGTGGAGATGGTTGAGAGTCGGCAGCAGGCGCGTGCGGCCGCACGCGCGGCGAAGAGACGTCGCATGGAGGCCCAAGCCCTGCTTGTCCGCCGTCTCGCACCGCACACAACTCATCATCGTGGTGGTGTCATGAGCGTGGTGGTGGTGCCCGATCGCTTGGAGGTTCACAGCTTCACATCCGACCGGTGGAAGGTCTGGAGCATGGAGACGGGTGCTTTGACGCGTGAGATGGAGGTGCCCCGCGAGGTGCGCCTCGCGTTTCCGCGCTTCCGTCGGACGAACTTCGTGTGCGCCCATTGGTCGACAGCGACGCGCGCGCGCCTGCTACTCGGTGGCTGCGATGGTGTGCTGACGACGCTGGACCCTGACACAGGCGTCATTGTGATGACGGAGCAGCTCAACCTACCCTCTGTCACGGCCTCTCCGCCAATCGCCAGAGGCGCGCACAGCCACGCCAACGCCGCCCCCGGTGCTGTCACGGCGCCGACCACCACCACTGGTGACAGGGTATTGACCACACACAACAACAGCCCTGCTGTTACCGCGGCAATGAGCGTCCATCCCGCCACAGCTGCGCCTACGCGGCCTCTTGGTGATGCAGCGGCTGCCGCACACGCGAAGAAGAGGCGAGGTGGTGCGGACGCGACCCCACATCCGGCCGCCACCACGACCACCGCGATACCCACAGCCCAGCACGCGGCAGAGCACGCGACCTTGAACAGCCACGAGGTGACCGCGGGCGTGGCGAGCGCGTACCTGAACGCCGACAAGGACATTACCGTCCTCACCTGCGAGAAGCAGCGCGCCTTTCTGTGCGCGGGCCGTCACTGCGTTGTACGTGGGTATCGACCCAATGTCCTCGACGCCCACGGCGCCGAGGTGTTCACGAGCCTCACGCTGAGCTTACCTCTGCACCTGAACACCTCGATCACCGCGTGCTGCGTCGTGCGCGACACGCACGTCTGTCTCGGCACCACGGACGGCCATCTGCTCTTCTACCGCCTGGTTGACCAGAGCGCGCCGTACGCGGAGGAGGTCCTTAAAGAGTCGTACCCCGACGGCGATCCTGACATTGGCAGTGTGATCGGCCTCTTCTTTCTCAACGAGAAGAACCAGGGCCTTGTTGTGGTTGTGACCAGCCTTGGTGTGATGCACGTGTACGCGTACCTGAAGGGTACGTTTGTCGGCCGCCTCCGTCTTGTCCGGGGGCACGAGTGCCATCTCTCCGCCGTGTACTTTGCTCGACACAGCTCACTTCTCGTGGTGGCTGATTCGCTTGGCCGTGTGCGCCTGTTCGACCTCACCGCGTTTATCTCGGATGTGACAAACTTCAAGCGCGCGCTGCGTCTGTGCGGCACATTCCAAGGTGCCACAAGTGAGGTGACGGCGCTAACCGTGCTGACCCGTCACGCCTACGTGCTGCCGTCATCCGCCACCGCCGCGGCAGCGGGCGACTCCTACACTTCTCAACCCTGCAACGCACAGCAGAATCGTTTGTCAATGGGAGGGTCGATGTCCTCCACCGTTCCCCTGTGGGCCACCTCCGCGGCCACCGCCGGGGTCACCATGCCGTCGCCGCCCATGTGGCTGTTGGTGGGTTCCAGCGACGGCAATATGCGTCTGTTCTGGTGGGATCCCACGTCGATGCGAGGTGTACCCACCGCGATGGCACAGTCCCTCACGGGCACAACTGAACAAGCTCAAATATCCTTGGTGACGCGCGCGTCGACGACGGTCGCGGAGGGTCTCGACAATGGCTCTTTCGCAGGTGATGCGGCGTCTCTGGGTGCCAACGCCAATCAAAACGGCGGGGGCAGCGGTACGTCGCCCAAATCGCGCATGCCTGCACTGGTTGGCTTGTTCGGATGCGATATCTGGTCCCTCGGAGACGACAGCACCTACAGCGTCGACGTCACACTGCCCGTAGAGGAAGTATCCGCACGCCAGCGGGAGGCACAAGCGGTGCTTGAAGAGGTCATGAGGGGATCCAAACCAGCAGAAACCAACAGCCCCAACAATAACAGTCACACCGCGGCGAGTGCGCTCGCCCCTTCCACAAACGTGGTCTCGCCAACGGGGGCAGCTGCCGGGACAATGCCGGTGATCACCCCTACCACAACGACGACGATGACGACCACGACGACTGGTCCACAAGGGGCACCACCGCTCGCCGGGATATCGGCCGCACAATCGGTGGGCTCCACGCATCACACGCAGAAGAAGCCTGTCCGGGCCGTCGCGACTCAATCCTCACCGACGATCCCCTCTGCTGGTGCAGCCGCCACAACAATGAACAACGGGGTACCCAGCATCTCACGGACTGTACACTCGCTCCTTCCGTCCTCCAAGACGATGAACAGCATCCACGACGACAAGGCTGCGATGTCAGCGGTGCGTCCTGTGGAGGCTGGTGAAGATGCGGGCACGGATTCATCACTTCCGCCATCCGCTGCGCTCGGCTCTCGGCGGGCACAGGCTGGGCGCGTACCCATTGATGCGTCCCCACAACGGCGCATCTCCCCACCAACTCTCTCACTCAACAACGGGAGCAGCCACGGCGAATCAGGCGTGACACCTTCGCAGAGCGCACTTGACGCGCCGCCGTCGCGACGCGCCGCCACGGCAATCGCGATCGCGTCCGTGCTGTGCGGTGATGACGCGATGAGTGAGGAGGATAGCTGTGGGGGGTCGAGCATGCAGTCCACGCGCACAGGCACGACGCGTAGCCGCCACGAGACGCTTCTGCTCGAGGTGATCTCCGCGATGCCGTCGAACGTCTCATCCTCCGCGGACGCGAACTACGCCGCTGCACATCAGCACATGAGCGTCTCGACACCGAATCCGCTTCTCCGTACCTATCCCGTCGCGATCCTGCGGAAGCTTGGCGTCGTCCTACCGAATCAAGTCGTGCTCGATGGCGGGGATGAAGCGGTACTGCCCGCCGATGTGGCATTCGATCCTGTCCGCATGCGCGCGTACCTGCAGGCTGAGCAGCGTGGGTCTATCTCTGATGTGTCCGATCAGCCACCGCCGCCTGCGTCAGAATTACCGTGGCAGGAGCGCGGAGCGGTAACGGGCAACACAAATCGCGCGCGACGTCTAACTGCCGTGATGAACCCGAGTGCGAGCGAGGACGCTGGCGGTGCCTACCCATCCTTCTTCTTGACCGACGTACCCAGCGCAGAGACGGGCACCGCGCACGACCGCGTCTCGTCTCCCTATCCTGACGACGACTCATCACCGCGTGCCTCATCGGCGGCGATGAGCGACCAGGCCGTACGCACCGGCCGGGATTCTGATCGCCCCGCACACGACAATACGCAAACGGTGTGCATGTCGCTCTCTGCCACGCCGTCCATTCCCCGCTCCATGACGACAGCGTCCGCCACGGCGCACAGCTCCTTTCACAGCACACTAACCCCACCCAACGTGGTGTCTGCCGATCCACTCGCCCACACGCGCGCGGCAGATACGCTCGCAGATGTGGCGTCTGGCAGTGGCGTCGTCACGCCACCCGCTACGTCGGCGACACCAGTGGCGGGACACTGTAAGGGCGGTGCGTCGGGTTTACCCCCGCGGGCTACGGAATCGGCCACACCATCGGCAGGCCTGCCGGCACGGGACGGTGGTGAGCAGGAGGAGCGGCGCCACACGCCACATTTGGCGGCGACAACTGGCGCGTTGGGGCTCGCGAGTTTACCCCAAACGAACCGCGTCGTGCCGTGTGCGATGCGCGCAGCGTCCGCTTCCTCGCCACGCCCCCACTCGCACCTACCAGGGAGCGCCACGGCGATCTCACCGTCGCGCATGAACAGACTCGACACGGTCGCGGCGGTGGGTAGAGGGGGTGCCGTGACGGCTGCCGGCGGCGATGGCGCGGATGAATCACTGCAGACCCCACTGGGCCTTTCCTTTGGCGAGCGCGGTCGACTGGCCTGCATGACGGGGACGTCCGCCTCGGCTGCTGTGATGGGCTCGCCTCTCAGCGCGCACCCTGTCGGCAACAGCGCACACGGCGCGTCGACGGGCACATTGTGCAGCTCAAAGACCCACTCCCCGTACGAAGCCAAACGCCGCGAGGCAGAGACGGTCGCGTTTCCCGATGGTCTACCACCTATGGCTGTGCTGGAAGAGCGCCGCGACCAGTTGATGCTCGCGCACCTTGCCCGTCAGCTTGATCATCTGCAGCCTAGTGGGAGCGAGGACGGCGCGTACATGAGCGCTATCGAGAAGGCCTGGCGGCGTCGTCGGGGCGATGCTGCCACGCGTGCGGCGGCCACAGGCGCTGGCGCGTCGAGTGGGCCCGACGCCGCTTTCGCCAACTCGACCGGTGACGCTGGTGAGTCCAGCTACGCGGGTGAGAAGAAGAGTCCAAGCCACGGGGGATCCACCGGCGTCGAGCGGGGCGTTGGCGCGGCCAAATCGAGAGGTGCGCGACGCTCCGCGCGACCCGCGGCACGGGCCGCATCCTCTGCCACGCTCGGGGTCCTTGGTCATGGACACACCAACCGATCCGTGGCTGGCGCCCCCACGCTGAGGTGCGGTCCAGGCGACGGGGGAGGCTTCGCAGGACTGGACTTGACGCTGCTGGCCCATCCCACTGAGGTGAGTGCAGCGACGAGCGGTGGCCACGCGTCTTCCACATCGACCACCACAAGCGCAGCGGCGCTGCTTCCCGCACACGAGCGCATGCAGCAGCACATCCAACGGATGCACAGGGCCGATTTGCAAGCGCTGCGCGATCGCCTTGCTGCTCGCGGTGAACAGGAGGCACAGCAGCGAAGCCAGCGCCGTCCTGATGCACGCAGCCCGACGACTGACACGGCCGCCGCGGCGCTGTCGCCCTCCGCCACCTCGACATCCGCCACCGCACCGGCGCGACCGCTGCCGCGGGCACGCGATGAGCTGCCTCTTATTTCGGGGCGTCAGCGGTTAGAGGCCATCGATGTCGCGCTGCCGTCGACCCTGACGCGCGACGAAGGCGCCAAGTTGCAGCTCCGTCAGCTCAAGGCGATATGCGGTGCTGGCAATCATGCCCCGGCTGAGCTCTCGTCTTCCGCGCCAGGTCCGCATCGCGCACACCGATGAGCGCCGAGGACAGGCAGTGTATATACACACAAAAAAAAAAAAAAAGAAGAAGAAATAGTGTGAACTGATGAAATAGGTTCAGCCTTCCGTGGCGTTGACGGTGCGCTTCTTTCTTTTGCCCCCTTCCGCTCTCGTCATCCCTGTTGTTGTCTCTGATGTGTGTTCTTCTCTTGATCTTTTTTTTTTTTTTTCGCTGTTTTGTGTCGCGTACAATCTTATTCACTCGCTTGTCGCCACACACACACACACCTCATGTACACTACGATCACACACGCACCACTTCTTGTTATCATTTTTTTGTTTTTTTTTTGTCTCGCGTTTCCGTCCGTTTCCATGTACACGCGCACGCACAGACAAGTGTGTACACCGATGCACAACATCCAACTGTACACCCTCCCCCAGAAAACAAACAAACAAAAAACAAAAAAGGAGAAACCGAAAGCCGCTCTCTCTCTTTTTGACGCGTTTACATATCACGTAGTGCCTGCACGCGCCCACGTCTACGTTTGATGGGGACGGCAACCAGACAACGGCCCACACGCGTCGATTTGGCAGTCATCCCATCCGCCGTAGACGCGAAATCGGCTCCGCGCTGCGCATGCCGCACCAACATCCGCGTGAGCGTCATGCTGCATCTCACGTTGCCACCCACTCTGCGTGATCCTCCTCGTCGCGACAACGGATCCACAACGTCGTTCACCTTTTCCTTTTCGTCCACGCCCTCTCTCTCTCTCTTGTTATTATTGTTATTATTGTTGTTATTGTTGTTCTCTGCTCTGCTCTCTGCGTTTCAACCGCGGCACGACCCCCCCCCCCCCCACACACACAACAGTCAGATCAGGATCGGCCAAGCACATACCCGTATCCACAGTCACACGACGCGTATCGCAAGACGCAGCAACGACAACAGCAAAAAACAACAACAACAACAACAACAACAAATCAACTAAAGAAGACAAGTCATGTCCTACTTGGTGCAGCATCCCCATACCCAACTTGTCCAGGCGCACAACAGCCAACGTCGCCGCGGTAGTGGCAGACTGTTAAGCACAGTCACGTCTTTTTTACGGCCGACACCCAACGCATCCAGCGCGCCGTCGTCGCCGTCTTCCTCTCCCGCGCCTCGCGCCGCCACACATCATTCCGAGGCTGTTGGTGGCGCCGGCAGCCAAGTCGGCATCGCGTCCAGTACCCCTTCCGCCTCTTCGATCTCGGACGGCGATCGCGGCGCACCAAAGGACCCGTCCCTGCTCTCCACACGTATGGAGGACGCACAGCTCTACCGCTTTGCGATCGACTACGAGGAATTACTCGGCGTGATGAACGCGCCGTGCTTCGATCAAGACGGCAACCCACTGCAGTCGACACCCGTGATTTTTCCTTATTCCGCTTCTGCTTCCTCGGTACCGTCCGCGCCTACGACAGGGCCAGCCTCGGACGCGAGCAGCATCTTGTCACCCTCCTCTCTGCGTTTCAAACGCATCGGTGAAGACCTCAACGCGGGAATCACGCTGTGCAGCTCCCCAGTGCCGAACTGCCCGGTCCACCTGATGCGCGCGACGGCGATCATGCCGTGCTCCGCGGCGGACTTCTTGCAATACATGGACAGCCGCGTACGTCGCTTATGGGACACGTACTCGGAGAAGGGCTACATCGTCCGTGAGCTGGCGCCACCCGAGGAGGTAGAGGCGCAGCTGGCATTGGCCCGCCAGCAGCCACGTACGGAGTCTCTCCAAGTCGCACACAGCCCAGTCGCCCCCTCGCCACCGCCGTTAGCACGCACAGACACCACCGCGCAGACCTTCAAGTACCTGCCGGGCCAGAGACGTGTGGCGCTGCACTACCTGGCCGTGCGCTCGCCTGTGCCCTTCGTCCAAAGCCGTGACTTTGAGCTTGTGGTGATGGAAGAGGTCCTCAAGGACGGGACGGCGTACATGAAGGCGTTTTCCGCCCCGTTTGGCTACTGCGTGCCCGTCGACGTCGATCAGAACCGGCACGTCAGGGCTGTCTGTCTCTCTGGTGTTGTGGCACGTCCATTGACGGCGTTGGCGACGAGCCGAGGTGATCCGCATCGCTCGGTACCTCCAGCACTTCGTCACCTTGTCGACTCCAGTCCACTCTCCGTTTTTTTGACTGACGCGCGTGGCAAGTCTAGCGGCGGCACATTTGTGTCGACAGGCAGGCGCGCCGCCACGTCGCAGACCGGTGCGACCTCCCCGCCGTCGCCCTCATCGATGCGTGCGGCACCCGTTGACGCCCGCACCACCGCACACATCGACGCTGCACCGTCGCGCCGGGCGTTCTGCGAGGTATCCTACTACGGCCTTGTACATCCGATGGGGATGATTCCCCCACTTGTCGCGAACATGGTCATCTCCGCTCAACTCACCACGCTGCGTAATCTGCAACAGTTCATTGTCAAGAACCCGCTCTCCGCGCTCTTTCCTAAGAGCAGCAAGGCGAACGCGGCGACGCACGAGAGGTCTTCGTCGTCGTCACGTGGACGAGACAATGAGTCCAATAGCGAAGAGGGTCAAAAAGCACCTAACACACAGAGGACGAACAAACCATCGTCGTGGAGGGAGAGACTCCTATCCAAATTGTAGGCACGGCGGAGCGACACTTGGCGCGTCGCCCTCTTGAGTTCTGTGGCTTCTGTGGTTTCTGTGGTTTCTGTTTTTTTTTTCCCCCGTCTTTGTTCCTATCTCTCTTCTCTATTTGACTATTTTCAGTCAATATTACTTTTTTTTGTTTTGCTTCGCTTCGTCCTCACATCCTGCAGCGTCTTGGCTCGCCCACACATACATACATACAACGACAACAAATAAAACAATACGAACCACAAACTGTGCTCTGCAGCGCAACAAGAGCGACAAGGAGGACACAGAAAAGCCAATGACACAAACAAGAAAAAACAACAACAACAACAACAGAAAGGACAAGGTGCATCCAAGTCTTCGCACGGAATTCTTGAGAGCCGACAGCTCACATGACCTTGTACAGCAGTTGTCCCGTCGGCACTTGTGTGCAGTACGAGTTCTCAAGAGCTCCTCCTCACGGCCACTGGATCATCGTCCTCATCCCTCTCTCCTTCCTCTCCCTCTCTCTCTGTTTGCTGTTGCACGAGTTGTGGTACGAAGATATTACGTACACGGTCGCGCGCTCTCTCTCGTCACTGCCTTCTTGTTCCTTCGCGGCTGTTGCGAGGTCTCCTAAACAGCTGTTTGTCCCCCCCTCCTCCCCTGCCTTTGTCCCTCCACCTCCCTCGCGATCATGTTGACATCTTTCGCATGGGTGCCGAAGGGTGCGATGAAAAAGGTACCCATCCTGTCCACAGACACGGTGGAACAGGCGCGTGAGAAGCTGCGTCGTCAACATCCAGAGTACGTCGAGGTCCTTGACGAGGAGGCTACCGCACACAGCCGCAGCAAAGGCATCGGCAGAAAGCACAAGAAGGCCGGCAAACACCTGGCCGCGCACAAGGCGGACCCAGAAATGGAAGAGGAGGAGGAGGAGGAGGTGGACGTCGTCGATGAAACGCTGCGCGATATCGCGGGCGGTGGTGCAGGGGCGATTCTGGATCAGGTCGAATCCGAGGACGACGATGAGCTCGATGACATCACCTTCAAGGACACCGATCTTGTATTTGCCGTCGCGCGCGCCGACACGCAGGAGCCTTGCGTGGAGCTGATGACCTACGACGAACCTGAAGACAACCTCTTTCTGCACCACGACATGCAGCTCTCCGCCTTTCCGCTGTGCAGCGCGTGGCTGACCGATGGAACCATGTCCATGCTCGCGGTGGGCACCATGCTGCCTTTTATCGAGGTGTGGGCGCTTGATGTGATGGACTCCGTGGAGCCCGCCGCCATCCTCGGCGGGTGCGAGAAGATCGAGCACAACTACATGCGCAAAACAATACACAAACATCTGAAGCCGGACTCGCACAAGGAGGCGGTCCTGTCCGTGCAGTGGAACACAATCGCCCAGAACATTCTTGCGTCGGGCAGCGCCGACCACACGATCAAGCTGTGGGATCTGAACGCGCACGGTGGTGCGTGTCTCGGCACGTACCAGGAGCCCGAGAAGGTCCAGTCTCTGTCCTGGCACCCGAGTGAGGTCAACTTACTGCTGTCAGGTGGCTTCGACGGCAACGTTGTACTGCGTGATTGCCGGCAGCCCAATCAGTCTGCGCTGCGCTTTCCCGTCGGTGAGGTGATTGAGCGCGTGGAGTTCGCACCCGCGGCGAGCGGCGGTGTTGCCAGCGTTGCGGATAGTCGCGTCATGGTGTCGACCAGCAACGGCGGTTGGCTCGCGTTTGACGTGCGTCGCGCGAGTCAAAACGCGTCGGCGAACCCGACAGGCGATCCCGCGATCCCATCGGCCCCACCGCTGTGGTCGTTGCGACCGCATCAAGGTGAAGTCACCTTCAGCTGCTCGCGCCAAGTGCCGGGTCTCTACGCAACCGGCGGACAAGAGGGACATATCACTCTCTGGGACGGCCGTCAGGCGGCGGCGGCCCCCACACAGATCGTCTCACGCGACTACAAGACCGGTGCGGTGCTCTCACTCCAATTTCACCCGAATTCGCCGCATATTCTCGGAGCCTGCGGCGCAGCCGGGGAGCCGCTCGTGTACACGATCACCGACGATGTGCAGCCGGTGTTCCGATGAGCGCCTTCCTTTTTCATGTTTCGCCCGTTGTGCAAAAGAGACCGAGAGGAAGCACGGCACCACGGATGGCAGGAAGAGGCGACATCACGGAACGACGTTGTTTTCTTCATGGTCGCGTTTTACTCTCTCGCTCGCACCTCTTCACGATAATACTGACGACTAACGACGATAAAGCATTGAAGACAGCCCAACAACAAGAAGCTCAACGCACACTCACCCGGATAGGGGAGGGAAACCGGACACACGTGAGTTGGAAAAAACAACAACAACAACAACAACGGAAGAGATGCGAATGATCCATTCCTTGACGTACTGTCTCGCCTTCCCTCGTGCTGTTTGTCGAGAGCGTGTGATGATGTGCCACAGCGCGTGTCCTTTCACGGCAGCCTCGACTCGTCGTTCATGATGAGCGACGACACCTGCAGAGGTCGCGTTCAAGGCCGGACATACCCACACGAGTCGGCGTGTGTCGTCAGGTGCAAACATGGATTGGCACTGACCCGCCTCCCCCCTCACATACAACGCACACAGACACACAGATACANCCGCTCACTTCCAACATCTCCCCGCAAGTACTTCCCTCCCCCTTCACCAGTCATGAAGATCTTCCGTGACGTTCTCTCCGGCTCCGAGGTCGTGTGCGACAATGACCGTCCGTTCGACATCGAGGGCGACGTCGTGTACACGGTGCGCGGCCACTACATCGACGTCGGTGGTGAGGACTTTGGTATCTCGGCCAATGTGGACGAGGACGCGGCCGAGGGTGCGACTGGCGATGTCGCCGACGGCAAGGAGCGCGTGGTCGATGTGGTGTACAACAACCGCTACACCGAGACCAGCTACGACAAGGCTAGCTACATGGCGTACATCAAGGGCTACATGAAGCAGCTGCTCGAGAAGATCGAGGACGAGGATGCCAAGAAGGCCTTCCAGACCAACGCCGCCGCCTTCGTGAAGAAGGTGCTGAAGGAGATCGACGAGTACCAGTTCTTCATCCCTGAGGGTAACGAGGAGGATCCCGACAACGGCATGATCGTGCTGTGCCGCTGGGACGAGGAGACGCCCGTCTTCTACTTCTGGAAGGATGGCCTCCATGGCATGCGCGTGTAACGCCGCTGAAAGCACATGAGAGCGTGGATCAACGAACGGAAAAGCGGTGTAGCTTCGACCGCGGTGTCAACTTGACATCTGTCGATTTAAAATGTAAGAAATGTCAAAGGGAAGTACACACACACATATACGCGTGTCAAAACAATTTCGGGGTTGAGCTCAAAAGTGGAGCCGTCTTCAAATTTAAAAGAAACGCGGGATGGTTTATGCGTACGTACATGAAGGCAGGCACAAAGGGATCCCATGTGACGCACACATTTCACCGCCGGTCGTCTAAACAACACACAATAATACACCGAGTAACTGGGTCGTCACACACATCGACACACACACACACACATATATATATATATACGCACGTGCACACCTCTTTCTTTGTTCATCTTCTGATTTGGAGGGGGAAGGGGGGAGGGAAGCTTAGCTGTCATGGCGCTTTCAACCCCTGCACACATCTCGTCTCCGTGACGGAGCTGTGCCTGCGAGGGGAAAAACTTTTGTGTCTCCGACTACCAAGGCGGCGAGATAAAAAGTGTGAAGTGTGTCTACAACACTTTTACCACCGCACAATGAGGAGGTGGCGAATGGAGAAAAAAGGGCCCATCGCATCATTCTTTATTCTTTTTCTTTTTGGACGTGCGTGTGTGTGTGTGCCATGTTATCAACGACAAGAAATAGGAGTGATCTTGTCGTTTCCACGCCTTGGAGGGCTTTTTTTTTGTGTCGGGGCGTCATTGGTACGACCCGAATACAACTGAACCTAAATCGTCGCGACGCCACCAGGAAGAACGCAGTAGGAAACAACACAACGGCGCCAGTCAATGCTGAGCTTCTCGGCACACCAACGCCGTTCTTGGGTCACGCCTGTGTAGCCTTTGATGTGCGCACTCCGCCATGGAGCTGAACGTCACTGATGCACACAAACAAATTAAAATAAAGTCGGATGTGTAAAAAAATGAGGACCAGCTGTTGCGCTGTGCTGCCGCACTCTCAGCGCGAGTCTGTGCGTGTGTGCGCGCTATTCATTTGATTCTTTTCGCTTTGTGGCTTCAGCGGTCACTTCAGCCATCTCTTCATCA